>JAQPPZ010017176.1:3302500-3902500 GCA_028583015.1 Wollemia nobilis | reverse complement strand
TATTGAACTAAGTTTAATAACCCAGGTGTTGTAGGTGAGTTGGAGTGGAGAGGGCAATCCTCCAAGGGAGGTCCCAGGTTCAAATCTCCACCTTACCAAAAAGTTGAATTGGGTACCCAAAATCCAATTGATAATGTTAGGTTTTTCGCTTAAAAAAAAAATTAAGATGGGTTATCAAATAATGATTTAGCTTTATTTTAATGTTTTTCATTGATAATATTTGTTTTATTTTATAGTGTACTCATATAAACTACTTATTACAATTTTTGTGGTTGCACTTATGTTTGAGTAAGGAAACTAGCAATCTAGATCTGGTATAACTGACAATGATAGTGCAATGTTTAGGAAATATTACTCTACTAAGATGCAATGCATAGATAGTAGAGGTGGAGTTTTGATATTGTGAAAGTTGCTATAGAAAAAAGGATGTTGAATTCTAGAATATTTGTATTCACATAAACAATTGAAGAAAATCTAGAAAATAAAAATCAAGAATTCAAACATTTTCTAAAGAAAATAAAAATCAAGAATTCAAACATTTTCTAAAAAATGATGCACGTACCTAGCTATAGCAACTCAATTGATACCAAAATTAAATTTGTTTGTAAACTTTTAATATCTAAAGAAGAGAGTTGTGACTTGCCAAGGTTGGAGGACCCCTATACAACCCCTTCTCCAACAACAAAAATTAAGATAAGTCATCTTCCACATGTTCAAGCCTCAAGGGATATAGAGGTCTTGTACATATGAGTCATGGGTACTTGATTCAAAAGGATTATCTTACCCTCACTATAAAATAAAAGCATTAACAATTTGGATAACATAACTTATCCCTCATAAAATCTATGATAATATTTTAAAAATTTATAATGAAAAAAATAATAAAATAAAAGCATTAACAATTTTGATAATATTGTTTATCCCTCATTGCATTGTGTAGTTTTTCTTTTCCTATATTAAGCAAATGATACATCTTTCCCATTTTTTCAAAGCTTCAATAATGACCTAAAAATCAAGTCATTTATACATCATAACTAGTTATCTCTATTAACCTGTTAAAAAAAAACTAGCTATCTCTATTAGGTTAAGTTATATCATTGGACACCTTCTCAATTTGTCAAACAATATCCTTTAAAGACTTCTAAGTTTTTTTTTTTAAATTTAATTTAACTGTGCTTGTTTTAACTCAAGTGAATTAATCCTCACTAAATTCTTGTACTAAGCACCTACCTGGTTCAATTTGAAGCACCTCTTTAAGAGTTCATTTGTAGTTCTCTATAAATAAATCAAATAGTAAAAGTTTCACTTCCACTACAACTATTTTTATTTGATAGAAGATGGGTTGTAGAATCATGTTTTTCATCCCAAAAACACCAAACATCCAGTTTATGAGTCTTCGTAATCTCGATTTTTTATTCCTTTTTTTTAATTGAATCAATAATTTGAGTGTCATAATTTCAACATAATTATTAGAACCTTCTCCCAATCTAACCTTGAATTTAAAATAATGAGAGTAAAAAATATATAGTTATCCTCTTGCTCTAGAAACTCCCGGGACCCTTGTCTAGTCCCAAATCCATGATTTATCAATATTTAGGTAGTTAAAAAACATTTTGAATTTCATCATACATCATCTCTATGAAGGTATCAAATCCCCTCCCCCTCCCTACAAGAAGATAAAAATAAAAAAGTAAAAGACAAGGGGAATTGGTAACGATCTTCGTCTTATCCCCGTGGGCATGGTTCAAATCCGGAAAGCTACCACTATAGACCCGACACCATTCAAACAAATTATATATAACCAAATTAAAGATAAATATTTAAGATAAACCATTTAAACACATGTAACAAATTATAAATAATTATTATATGGTATAAGATCAAGTGGTTAACTTTCAAGACAAAGACCCTATTCAAATTTTGCTAAAAGATACATACATAATATTCAAATAGTTTGCTATAATACCATAATATAGCATATCTATTATAATATTTTGATATAATTTATTAAAATATAATAACAATATTTTATCTAGTACAAATTTTATTTTATTAAACTCATATGTTCAAATGTAAATATTAAAATTATTAACGAGATGAATAAAATGAAATGATTTTAGTTCCGAGACCAAAACAATTTAGGGGATCAAGAGCGTTTATATTATATAGGGTATGATGTATACCCCTACTCTTTTTTTAGTTCAAACCTTAGATCTTCTATTTATAGTTCCAAAGTTTAATAACATCCAAGAAATGAAATTGTTCAAGTAAAAAAGCTCAACATCCTTTCATCATTTTTTTTTTTTTGGTTATATAGGTGAATTGATTACAACCACGATTTTTTAGTAACTGTAAGCAGCGCAGGGTTCAAACCATCAATGATTGCTTCCAACAAACCCATCGTCTCGTTAACGTTAACTTGACGTGAGATGAGGACTGTCGGTCGCTCGAGGTTCGTACCGTCATCGTCGTTTTGGCACATCACTCAGAGGAGTCAGATCAAACTACTGCTTTCATCATCTTTTGAAGTGTGTTTTTTTTGTTGTTGATCTTACAAGAAGTTTCCTGGTTTTTTTTATTCTCAATTCCTCAAAAAGTTTTATTAAAGAGTTTAATTTTAAAGTATCCTTATATGTAGTCCTAATGTCCTTTTAGACTTCACAATCTATGACAAAATATTCTTTTGGTCTCCACTATGCTTATTGTGTAAAAGACACATTCATTTTAATCACACTTATCTAATTTTAAATATGAGATGGTGTGAACTAGATCTTAAATAAATTATAAGCATTTTTTCTTCCATTTAATCTTAAAAAAAAAACTTTGTATATATATATATTTAATCTGGTTAGTGTGAGAAACCTTTACAACCAATCCTTAAGATTGAACATTTTCACCTAATCATAACCCTCCTAAAATCCAAAACTAAGCTTATTAATTTATATATTAAATTTTTAATTATATTTATATGAAATTAATAACATTTATGCATAAATATAGTTAAATAAATATTTTACGAGGTACACATTATCATACGTTAGAGACCTTTTGAGTTTTTTTTTTTTTTCCCTTTTCATGTTGGGTTTAGGGTGAGTACAATCCATGTAACAAATTTGTGTATGGGACTCCATGAAGCTTTTTAAAATGTCTTAGCAAGAAGAAGAAATTATGTACAAATTATTTAAATTTTTATAAAAATATTATAAAGACATTAGCTTCTTCTAAAAAACCAAATCCAATTTAACAGGTGTTATGCTTCAAATGTTTTAGCAGGAAAAAGAAATTATGTGCTTCTTTAAATTTTAAAAAAATTATTGTAAATGTCTGACATATATCATAAATAGACATGCTTGCCGTTTGTAGAATCATTCATGATATACTTTGATATCTCAAAATACATAAAAGAAACTCCATTCTAATTGTCTTTTTTAAGACCCACTGCAATATCTTGTAGGAATAAAGACAAAATAAGACACATGACAACTTAAAAGAGACAAATCATGATGCATGCTTCTAGCAAATTTGTAGTGTCTACATTCAATTGAAGCCTTATCTAAAAAGATATTGTTATCTAGATAAAAATATGTGATTGAAAAAAAATTATTTATTTTATATTAGATAAGATTTAAATTATTATTTAATTTTTTAAATAAATTATAATGATTTTATCTGTTTAAAATTAAAATTTAAATTAATTTAATTATTAATTTATTATACATACAAATATTTAAAGTTCTAATTTATATTGCTTAAAAATCTAAAAAAAAACTTAACAATTAAAATATAATATCATTTTGATATTATTACCTAAATATTGAACAATTATTTGTGGCGTGCAAACAAATTTTAATTCTGAGGTGTAAACTTTGCTTCTGTACTTTAAAGATCGGTTTTATCTCAACGTGCAATTCTAAAGTCGGTTGATGTCCTCAATCCAATCCGGATAAACTTCAAATATATAAAATTAAATTATCCACAACATATGCTGTCTGATTCTCAATTATTTGACTAGAGACACTGAAAACCAGAGTCATATCAATAATAATGGATCAGGGGAATTTTGATTTTTAACCTAAAAATTTACAAATATATTAGTTAGGTTTTTAAAAATAAATTATAAACTAGAAGAAATTGAACATAGAACTCCTTCCTGCAAAGTTTGCAAAGTTGTAATTGAATATAGAATTCTTCATTTCCATTTCATAAAAAAAAATCAAACTCTTATTAACTTGTTCTGCCTCGTTTCTGACAAAAAGAGGCCTGATGTAATCTAGGACTCTCCTGTTTACAACGGCCCAGAATATATAATGAATCCAAAGAACAAGAATATTGCTTAGTGCAAGTGGGCCACAATTGAACAGTTATATATATTATATAGATATATAAGGTGAATCTTCCAAAATCCCTCACTCTCCCTTGGATACACAGTACACATTTATTTAAGAAAGCACAGTCAACATTGTCATGCTGGGCACCATTGACAACTCAGAATTCCACAAAATGTTTAAGCCAAGGGCAGCGTGTGAAGGGAAAGCCATGGAGTCCTTATCAGATTTGTCTCATATTACTCAATATTCCAAACACTCAATCTCCTCCTCCACCTCCTATAGTGCTGACAATGCCGTCCATTCCTGCCATGGTCATGCCCATCCCCATGAGTCGACGTCGCACTAATACACAGAGATACCCATGTGGTAAGAAAATTCAGCCATATAATGCACTTGAAAAATCCCCAACCATTATAAAAAGCCTTTGACAGAAATTTACAGTGTGAAAACGCTCGGAAAAACAAGAACACTCTTTACAAACAATCGTTCCCACAAGCAAAAATAAATTGCAAACGTGAATTACACGACACGACAAGAAAAACATATCTATGAATTTTACAGTTGAGATATAGAAGGTTACTCTTCTTAAGAATCCAACATAAATTTACCTAAGGTCACTCATAAATCTCTGATACAAAAAAGTTCAATACTTTTACTATTAGGATATCCTCAACAAAATATTCATAATAATTATTTTTTTATAAAATTAAAATTATAATTTATATAAACCTACCCAAAACATGCCGAAAGTATAATTTGTTAAAAGAATAGAATACTACCACTTGGACGTGCATGAATAGAGAGGTTATGATGTCAATTCAATCTTTTTGTCGCCTTTTTTTTCCTTTTTTTTTTCTGTGTTGATTTCTGACCATACAAGCAAGTCAAGCCAAAATAGAGATGGAGGCCCATGTATTCTAATCTAAAAGCTAAACAACAACATCCATTAGTATTGCATTCCATGCATTCATGTTACAAATTTATGCAAAGCCCTGATTTGCTGTAATCATAGGCTTCCACTGCACTTATGAAGTGTACTTTCTAAACATCTTATCCATTGGGGTTTGTTCCCATCCCCAACGTGTACATTATATGTCCCGTAAATCTGGTTATGATATGTACAAAGTCCTAATCACAATGTAAATTTTACCAGGGAAAGTCCGTCCTTCCTTCCTCCTTTCCCTCACCTCATACAGAACAGTATAATTACAATTGATCAAAGATTTCTCTTTGAATGTACATACTCTTAAGGTATTCTCTCAGCACAGTACTCCTGGAATTCAACCATCCCCTTCCAATACTATACACATATACCTGCTGGGTTACTGTCACAACTTCTCCACGAATTGGTGCTGTGTATATATTATTAGATACAGGAGCTGCTGCTATGTATATACTCCATGCATATATATATCTATATATATATATATATATACCTATATGTTTCTAGGACACCTGTACTTGCAACTAATAGATATAGCTAGGATATAGGCTTCCCAGAGGAGCCCTGAAAGGGATTCCCTTCCTTTTTCTTGATGTCAATGTTCTGTAGTTTGTTATGGGCGGCGGAGTTGGGGGCGACATGTCCTGTGTGCTATTGCTTTTGGGGCTGTAATTTATCACTAGACTTGTCATCTCCTCGCTCAATCTGAATCCTCCATCATCGCCGCCGCCGCCACCACCACCACCACCACCGGCCTGGTCTTGTTCTTTCCTGTACGTAACGTAATCGGACTTGACGCTGAAATTACTGCGGCGAAAGCTCTTGTGTCTCTTGAAGGAGGAGGAATCCTGATCGGATTCTGCCTCCCCTAGTTGCAGCTGTTTTGGCTGTAAGTGGAACGTCGTATTGCAAATATTGCTTGTTATTCCTGCAGCCTAAAAACACAGGCCGTGTATTTAGTTTTTTGGCAACAAAGGCTAATGTAATGTTGATTGAAAACATTTGGAGGGTTTCTGTATACCTTACAGCCGAGGGAGCAGAACTGGAACATGTCCAGGAGGCTTCTTTCGCATATGTCGCAGGTATTGGTCACGCCCTTTCCCGGCCTCGGCTGAGGCCGCTCGTTCAGAAAAACCACCCTGGCACTGTTGATAATGTAGGTCTGTATGCCCGTGATGTCCAGAATCTTCTGGATTTCTGACACCCGTATTACGTTATGGTACGAAGATCTTCGAATCTGTTTCTCCATTCCAAAACATTAATAAGATACAAATGGACCTAGATACCATCAAAACCACCATTTAACACAGCATTAATAACATGAACACCTCCCTCCAAGCCCCCATTGTTTGAAAACCCAGCCATAGCCCAATACCCTTATAAACTTCATATAAAAATAACCGTTTTCCCCCAAATTCAAACTCTCCAATGTTGCTCCATAATTTAAGCGCAGGGATTATTATATTATACCTGAACAATGCGATGATCCCTATGGTGTTCTAGGCAATAGGTGCACAGTCCGCCCGACATACAGTCAAGGCAATACATATTACACTCGCTCCTGTTGGAGTCTCCATGAATTCTGCAGGGAACAAAAAAGCTCGTCTGCAGCAAAGGCTTCAACCATGGAGGCCCTATTTCACTTTCCTGCAACGGCAGCATCCGTCGTACCTGCACAGCAAATCCCCACAGGCGTTAAAAACAAAATCAAATACACAGCTCTACAATGTTATATATACCTAAACAAAATCAAAAACCAGATTAACCCAACCTCTCAAGGCCAAAAAAAACACAAAATTCAACTGAATTCAATCGCAGAAACAAACATTCATACATACATACCATGAGACTTTGTTTCCTTTCGGATTATTGAAAAGACAAGCTTTACACAGAATCTCTTCGTCTTCGTCGCTTTTTCCTTCCTATGGCCCTCTGCAATTTCCGGCCCAGACGGATTGAATCGAATTCAATTGTATGCGCAAAAAAATTCATGAGGAAAGCGGATTTTGGAGGGTTATAAATCTAGCATGGGACAAAACAAGTGGTGGAGATTCCCATGGAAACCAAGCCGCTAGGGCCCGACGGACCCTTAACCCAGACGGTGACGTAGGACCCACTGGTCTTCCTCCCTCTCACATTAATAATCACCACCACAAACGCCAATATGTAACCGCTACCGGTTTTAACGGCTTTCCCCACCCCATACGTCAATATGCTCATCCAACAATTAACCCCACTACGGTCAACCACCCCTTTCCCATTTAACTTTCACTTTCAGATCAAATTTGGACGTTATCATTATAAATTTTAGTTTACTAGAAAAAGATAAAGTCAACGAAACTTGATTATTTAAAAAAATCAAACTAAAGTAACCAACCGATAAACACTCAGTAATTTCCGACGTGGTTCCACGCCTGGGTTTTACTTTAATGTAGTTAAGCAGTGGCGTGAAGGGGCCTCTTTGCCCGAGTATTGAGAGGAAGATAAACATTGACTTGTATTACCCTCTAGTCCGAGATGCCTTTGGGATGGTGACGTGTCAGGTGAGCTTACGATTCGTTGTCTACTTGCCCTTACGATTGGGCACCTGGCGGTAGTGCCAAGTGGATGGGGACTGGGTGTCTCCTTGCATTATTGTGGGGGCCAGAGTGGGGCCCAAGGGGGATAATGGAGTTATATACGTCTCTACTATGTTCCCATCTTTTAAAATTTAATATTGTTTGTTTACCCCCTTTATGCAGTGCATGCCACATTAAAAATGCCGTCATTATTTTTGCCACTCAGTGTGTGGAAGGCGACTAAATCATGATAAATTATTGGGGGCCATTGGGAACATCTACCTTCGCAATTTTAATAACCGGGTAAGATCAAACAAGGCATTAAAGGGATCTGACTAGTCGAAGCCAATGGGGATCTTTTCGTCTATGATTAGTCAATGTTGGGTTCCTTCTTTATAATTAATTATCATTTCTTTTTTATCTAGAAGAAATAAGTCGATAAATAATGGGTTATTATGGTTGGTGTTAAGTGTTTATTAAATGTGTGCTTATAAATTAAACTGACTCTTAAATAATAGAAATCCAGTTAAATTTATTTTTTACATATAAAAATTTTTTAAACAACAAAAAAAAATAATCTTTTCGCTCTTACAAATAAAAAAAAATTATCTTTTCTCTCCTAATAAATCCAAAAAAAATTAACTTTTCTCTCTTAATAAATCCTTGTTGCAATCCAGATGGAGCTTCTGGGGCGTTACAATCTACGTAAGCACTCACACACTAGGTATACACGCAATAAAGGAGGCGGTAAATCTTCAATTATTGTGCATAGTGCTTTTAAAGTGAAGCCGCAATTTTGAGAGGGGTTACTTAAAGGCTAAGCTTTTAATTGCCCTTACCACGTACGCACCACGTCAATAATTGGACGCATCAGGTGGGAAGACAATAAAAGTTGGTAAGTGCATTCAAAGGAAAAAATTGTTATGGAGATGTTGTTTATTTAACAATATTTTAGTTATGGAAAAAATAGTATATCACTTTAGTTTTTATATGATTTAAACTTTTTATTTTTTAAAGTTTTAATTATTAGATTATTAATTACGATGTTTTTTTTAATTTAGTTAGTGTGAGAAACTCTTAATTAACGTATAAGGTTGATCAGTCTCCTCTTAAGCATAACCGAGTTATGCTTATCACTCTTAACTAATGAATAAGGTTGATCAGTCTCCACCCAACCATAACCGAGCTATGCTTATCAATAGAAAATTTAACACACAACCACCACACACCCACATTTGAACCTTGGACCTTCCAAGCCAAAACCCTAATTGTTGCACTATATCCACTTGGGACATTAATTTACAATGTTAAAAAAAAATTAAAAGTTATATTATTAATTTAAGGTATAGAAAAATATTAAAATAATATAACTTTTTTAAGTTAAACATTATTATTTTTTATCGGAACCAACAATTATATTTAATAAAAATAAAAGAGGTTATGAGGTTACAATAAAAAAGAGTTGGAAGATCACAGCTCGAGGTGCAAGGTCATTCATACAATCAAAGCCGGAACCAACCCCTAGTGAATACACAAGTATAGAAAAATAAACTAGAGCAACAAAAAAAACTTTAAACTTTAGAACTGTAGCTCTAGGTACTAAGTAGACTTATTGCTCCATCATTTTGTGTCGTTCCAATGCTCCAAAGCTATTGGAATTCTTGAGTTGAAAGGCAAAAACCCTTTTTTTGAGCAAATTGTCTCCATCTTCTTTTCCCTGTCGAGGACTATGAGAACGCCAAAATCGCACATAAGGGGAAGAAATTTTGGATTTTGTTTCCTCTGTAGGAACCGCCAATTCCATCAATGATGGCTCTGCATCCAATGACATATTCTCACCGTGCTGTTAAGATACTCCAACACACTGTAGCTATTGGATGAATAAGGAACATAACTGCATAACTGAACATTGGTCATAGCTTCTCTGGAGTGACATATTCTTCTGCAGATCCCCTTCTCGGACTACGGGAGTGCCTTGCGTTAGTTGACAGGAAATGTACTAGAGAGAACTGGCAAGTTGGGTAGACTTTGAAGCAACCTCTATTGCATCCCTTGGGGTATGAATTTGTTGAGACTGAGGAGCCTTATTGCTTCCCTTGGGGTATGAATCTATTGAGACTGAGGAGCTTCATTGCTGGCAGTTCAGCTAGTGACCAACTTTTTTCTTTTTATACCTTTTTTATCGGCTATGAGACATGTGCCGACTTGGACTGTGTACCTTTAGAAGTAGCCAAATGTGGATTTTTACGCCCTCCCACAGTCATCCAACCATCCTCTTGAGGTTGAGGAGTGGGTGCACTCGGTGTGGTGGGGCTCTGCTTGTCCCTGTTATGTGGAATCAATGGAGAATATTTGATCTTATGTGCTAAGGACTTGTCCCTGTTATGTGGCATCAAGGGACGATATTTGATCTTATGTGCTAAGGATTGACACCGAAATATATGTTGGGTAAATTAATGTAGAGGACCCATTGGGATAGCACAGTGTCATCAAATTGTGTGTTAATGAACTCCTTGAGATATCGAGAAATATCAATCTCTACGCAAACAAGTTTTTTAGGGCGTCCGTAGAAAAATTTGTTCGCCTCCACCAAAATAACACACCTTAAAGGGACTGCTATGCGATTGAGAAAGGGCCACAAAGGTAGAGGGAGTCTTGAGAATTCCACCCACACAAGGACTTTGGTAGATCTTTCCTTAGAAACAAAAAAATCACGAGTCCAAGAAGAAAAAACAAGAAAAAAACTTCTTATGTACAAGGGGCCATGTTCATAAATCACCTTACCATAGGTTGTTTCCAAGCGAAATAAAAAAAAAAAACTTTGTAAATCATTATTAGCTTGACTCCATAAAAATCCAAGATGCATTAACCTAGGCCCCAAGGAAAGACTCATTAAGAATGAGGCCAACGAAATTCTTGACAAAGGTGAGTGATTCTAAACTGTGACATGCAAAATCAACTTCAAGCAATGAAAAAATTACATCAATAAAAAAAAATTACCTTATAAATCATTCTTAATATTTAAAGAAAAATAAAATAAAAAATATTTATGAATTTCAAAAAGCTAAAAAATTAAGATTAAAGAGTTTTGTATCTTTAAAAAAGTTTAAATTATATAAGTTATCTTAAGATACTTTTTTCATAAAAAATGACACAAGTGCTTAGAGACCGTAATTTTTACTATATAAATCAGGGTTCAATTGCAATGTTAGGTTTAACATGTATGTGTGAGGTGGGTAGATTAAGAAAGGAAAACATTTAATTTAATAACATAATTTTAATTTAGGTTATGGTTTTTTTTAATGAATATAATTTGAATGGCTTTAATGGCAAAATTTTGAAATTTTAAATAAAAGTTTAAAATTTAAATTTTTTAAATATCAAATTTTTTATAATATAATAATTTTTAAAAATTATATTATCTTTTATTCTTCAAATATAAATAATTAAAAACTTTAATTTTTAATACCAAATAAAAAAATATAAATTTTTTGATGTCCAAATCTTGGTCAACAATATATTTATTATCTGTTTATTGAAATAAGGTAGTTTTTAATATAAATTTTTTTGATGCAAATCTTGGTCAACAATATATTTATTATCTGTTTATTGAAATAAGGTAGTTTTTTAAAAGGTTCTTATGGCCAACATAGTCACCACATAAATTTTTTATTATGGAAAAATAAAAGGACCACGTAATCACCACATAGCTTTCTTATAATAGAAAAAAAAAAAAACCACATAGTACACCACGTAGCTTTCTTATAATGGAAATATATATAAAAAGTGAAAAGTACTTTTTAGCAACCACCACTATGGGATGATGGCTTTTAGTACAAATACACATAGCCCGCTTATAGACATAGCCAAAGTTTTTCTAAGATTTTTATGGTTAATATAGTCATAATATATAGTCATCATGTGGTTTTGTTATAATAAAAATAAATAAATAAAAATAGGATAGGGCAAAGGCTTGGGTTTTGATTTTTAGGAGGTTTAAGGTTTAAATGGTGGTGTGGATGAGTGGGTATGTGTTCATCAAAAAATAATTAAATAAAAAATAAAAATAGTTTTTAAACTTTACAAGGTCATATAGGGTGGACATATAATTTCTATTAAATTGAATTATGTATAATTTTATTTTTAAGTAGGATTTAAATTTTAGATTTTTTTAATTGAAGTTATAAAGTCTTAATCAATTTAAAAAAAAATGAAAGTTACAAAGTTTAAAGTAGACATTTTTTTTTGTTATATAGGAGAGTTGGTCACAACCACACTATTTTTAATAAGTGATAAGTGGGGTTGCTTCCACCAAACTTATTACCTTGTTATTGTTGACCCAGAGTGAAGGGGATCATTGATCGTTTGGGATTTGCACCGTCATTGTTAGTCTGATACACACTTAGAGGATTCAAATCAGACTACTACCTTTGCAAACAAGCTACCCCAAGATTTGAACCTAGGTGTCTTTTAAGAATGTGGACATTTTATTTAGATGTTAAAAGTTTATATCTTTATTATTTATTTATTTATTTTTTTGTCACATAGGAGAGTTGGTCACAACCACACTATTTTTAGTAGTTGACAAGTGCAAGGTTCAAACCACAGGGGCTACTCCCACCAAATCTATTTCACATCGTTATTGTTGACCCGACGTGAAGGGAACCATCGATTGCTTGGGATTCGTATCATTATCGTCGGTTTGGCGTGCACTCAAAGGATTTAGATCAGACTACTACCTTTGCAAATAGGCTACCCCCGAGGTTTGAACTTGGGTGTCTTCTTGGTAAGTTCCTGGTTAGACAAGCACTTACCAATCCACCTAGCCCTTGGGGGTATTTGTTTTTTTCTTTTATTACATAGGGAAGTGAAATGTACTAAACTTTCAAGAATGTGAACATTTTATTTAGATGTTTTTTTTGGAAATTTTGAAAAAACTTGTATTAAAACAAAGATCAATTACAATATGGGAAGAGACTCTTCCCAACCGAATTCAGAGAGAACACATGCTTACAATAGTAGAAGAAGATTTGCAATGGAGCCAAATCTCCTGAACCATTAACTAGCTAGCAGGGGGGTCGGCATGGACAACTGATGCAACTTGTTACGAAATCGCGACATTATTCTTCTCCTTAGGCCGCGAAAATGCAACATGTCGCGATATCGCGACACCTTTCCCCTTTGGCCGCAAAAAAGCAACATGTCACGATATCGCGACATTTTTCTCCTTTGGTCGCGAAAATTCAACAAGTCGCGATATCGCGACACTATTCTCCTTTGGGCACGAAAATGCAACATGTCGCGATATCGCGACACTTTTTCTCCTTTGGTCGCGATGAAGCAACATGTTGCGATATCGCGACACCTTTTCTCCTTTGGCCACGAAAATGCAACATGTCGCGATATCGTGACACCTTTTCTCCTTTGGTCGCGAAAATGCAACATGTCGCGATATCGCGACACCTTTTCTCCTTTGGGCGCGAAAATGCAACATGTCGTGATATCGCGACACCTTTTCTCCTCTGGGCGCGAAAATGCAACATGTCGCGATATCGCAACACCTTTTCTCTCTTGGCCGCGAAAAAGCAACATGTCGCGATATCGCGACACCTTTTCTCCTTTGGCCACGAAAATGCAACATGTCACGATATCGCGACACATTTTCTCCATTGGCCGCGAAAATGCAACATGTCGCGATATCGCGACACCTTTTCTCCCTATTTTTTTTATTTAGATGTTAAAAGATTATATCTTTGTTATTTTTTTGGTTATGTAGGGAACATCTATAATCCCTAGCCTACAATGGGACCCCAACCCTCTATGGAATCAAACCAAGGTAGCCCATCGACAAGCACTCAGTCGCTATCAACCAACCTATCCTTTCTAGGTGAGTTTATATCTTTATTATTAATAGTATTAAAAATACATTGAAGTTAATATTTAATGTAACAAAAGTTTTATTTAAACATTTGAATAAATTCTCTAATTAAAATATCTTTTTGATATGGATAATAACTTAAAAAACTATAAGATATATATTTTTTGGAGAACACTCCTTTCGGATAAGATCTAAGGAGGCAAGGTTATCTATTCTACCAAAATCGTCCAGGGCTCGCACCTAGCCTGCTCCCTTTGGCACACTCAAGGAGCATACCCAAAACAACAAAAACACAAAAAATCCCCAAAACAACAAAGAAAATACAAAAAATAACAACCAACACAAAAAAACAACAAAACCATACAAAAATGCAAAAAAACAACAAACAAAAAAAAAAAACACAAAAAACACGCATCGAAAATTAAATTAATGAAAAAAATAGATTACCTCTTCGATATTTCTAGGCCAAGAGGTCTTTTAACCAAGAATCAACACAAGAAACATAAAAATGATATTTGAATTGGGGAACTAAAATATCCTGACTAAATCAAAGAGAAGCTAATACAAAGTAAAAAGGAACCAAGTACCTCTAGTATTGGAGCCATCTAGAGAAATGATATATAGAGAAGCATCCCTGATTTACGAAGCCCACCATCTGGGATGGTGGTCGTAGCAAGTAAGATCACCTTTGTCCAATGTCCAATTAGCTAAAGCATCAACAATCCTATTTTTTTCTCTAATCACATTGTTGGAATATATTACATTATTTGGTACATGTCAATGTACCACCATGGGTACATCTATAGATTAGGAAAATAGTCTTATATTAGGATTTACTTTATGCAAAGTAATGCACAAGTGTGCAAAATGTGCATAGTTGTCTCTATGTCCATGTGTCACTAGAGTAGGAAGATGAAGAGTCATAGGAAGAGTGAGGCCCAAGAAACCTCCATATGAAGAGTCACATTTCATTCTATATATATGGATGTATTGATGTAAAAGAAATATGGCGAAGGAGGAAGAGTCACTTATGTAAGAAATAATGGTGATGTAGTATGATGTAGATTCAAAATTTATATGCTTGATTGATCAACATTATTATATCTTTCATATTGCAATTATATTATTGATCTTGAGGCAATATTATTTGAGTATTTACTCATCAAAAGATAATAGTGGTATCAAAGCTATGGTAGATCTAGATAGAAATTGAAAGAGCCTCAAGAGTCATTAGAAAGAATATTTCTACTGGTTAAGAAGAGACTAGTAAAGATAAAGAGAATTTCCCTGGAAAATTAAACCAAAGAAGATAAAATGAATTTCCTCTTGAAAAGGAACCAAAGAAGACAAAGAAATTACCTCCGAAAAAGAACCAAAGAAGATAAATAAATCACCTTTGGAAAATAACTAGAGAAGATAAAGAAATTACCTTTGGAAAAGGAACCAGAGAAGATAAAGAAAATTTCCTATGGAGAGAAACTAGAGAATATAGCATTTTTCACTTTATTGAAGAGAAACCAGTGATATTTTTTTTATTCAAAAAGGAGGGACGTTTTTCGTAGGACTACCCAAACTGTCGAACTTGTTTCGGCCATATCTCACTCATCCGGACTCGGATTGAGCTAAAATTTTGAGGGTAGATGCCTGAAAAACCCTAGAATATCTCCACCAATTTTCATATCATTTGGAGCAACACAGATCCTAGCACATCCCTATGTGTGAACGAGATTTTTGGTAAGCGGCTATGCGAGGGTTTCATCTGGGTTGAGTGCAAGCAGCTCCAGAGGTTGGTTTTTAGGGCCTTCGGGCCCTAGCGACCAATATTTTTGTGGTTTATGCTCAATATTTTAGCAGGAAATGTTGTAGGGGATCCAATATGGGTTAGAAATTTGTCTTTCAATAGATCATACTGTGAACTTGAGTGACAACGACTTCCAATTTGTTGCACAAAAGAAAAGTGAAAACCATACCTTTCCACGACGTCTAGGGCAAGGATTAAAGAGATCACGAAACAAGTTTCAAGCAGTTGATCAAAAAATGGCTCATATCTCAAGTGAATCTGGTGCTAAGGTGCACCCACAAAATAATTCTATTGTGAAAACCCCTGTCAAGGGTAAGAATTTTGAAGACTCAGCCCCAAAAATGAATTTTAGGGATGCCCTCCGTGGTGGACAACCTCAGCCCAATGCTAATATCAATCTTAGGGCTTCCCATAAACCTCTAAGAATGCCTAAGATTGATCCCAGGAAAATGGAGTCAGGATGTCTTAAAGCGGTGATGGAACTCCTATTGTTAAGCTTGATATGGGTAACATTCAGACTGACATTGAAGATTTGGAAAAAAGAGGACTAATTTGTCGGTTCGTGGGTTTTCGTTCGAGCCTATCTGCTTTCAAAGTCTGGGCTGCAAAAAGCTAGAAAACTAAAGGTGAGTTACAAATCTCTATTTATCCAAATGGTTATTTTCTTGTTTTATTTGCTAATAATGAAGATAGAGAGAAAAATTTTCAAGGGGGTCCTTGGTTTTTTGGAAGGGCAGGGCTTTTCATGAAGCCTTGGCATACTAAATTTAAAGCCGAAGAAGAGATGCCTTCTATAGCTCCCGTGTGGGTTAGACTCTTTGGCCTCCCTATTGAATTTTGGAATCCTACTATTTTTTCTTCAATTGGAAACTCTTTAGGAACTTTTATGATGACTGCTGATTGTACTCAAAATTTTGAACATATTATTTATGCTCGGATTTGTGTTTTAATGGATTTTGACAAACCCCTACCTAAAAATATCACATTACAATTTGGGGAAGACACTTGGGAGCAAGTAGTGGACTATGAGAACATTCCTTTTCGTTGTAGAATTTGCCATGAATATGGTCATTTGGCCAGTGCTTGCCCAAATAAAATTCCTGATCAAAAGAAAGAAGATATAAACTCGTGAGGTTTCCAAATGCCTAAGAAGAAGAACACTAAAAAAAAACCAGTTATGAAGGATCAATCAAAGTCATCTGCTAATATGTTTGAAATCCTTTCCACAAATGATGTCCCAAGTGAGGAAGAGGAAATAATGGAAACAAAAATCTTAGAAACACAATTTAAATATGAAGGGAAGAACTCAGAGACAAACCAACAAATCAAAGGTTTTCAACAAAAAAAAAGGGAGAAAATTTACACAAGAAAAACAATCTTTTAAATGTCAAAACTTCAAATAATATAGGTCCCAATATAGACTCCGTTGAACCCTCTAGTAAAATTTTGGTTGTGTACGAGCATTCTTCAAGGTTAGAAGCCATCTCAGATTCAATTGGAATAAGTCAAGAAACAGGGAAAAAAAATTGAAGATGGATTCTAATCAAAAAGCAAGTCGCAAGACCAATCAATATCATATGGTAAAAGAAGGTGAAAAGCTTGTAGAGGAAGGTAAGATTAATGCCCTTCCCAAATTTTTTAGCCCTGGTATTAATGAAGATCATCACTTGGAATATTAGAGGACTCAAAGGGAGTCTTTCAAAACAAAATGAAATTAGAAGAATGATTCAGATAAATCATCCACATCTTGTTTTCCTTCAAGAAACAAAGATGTCAATGGAGGATATGGACTCAATTGCCAATAAAATTTGGCCAGTTGGAAAAGTGGTTTCCCTTAGTTCCCAGGGGACTTCTGGTGGCATTGCTTGTCTTTGGGACCCAAAAGAGGTAGTTATTCACCATATGGTTGGCAGTTGGGGTCTGTTGGCTATAGCTATTCAAAGTAGACATTCCAACCAAATTATGCTCTACATTACTATTTATGCTCCGACTGCTTTGGAGGAAAAAAGAAGACAGTGGAAGGATATAACTCATATTATCTCTCATTTTCCTGAAGCTTGGATCTTGATCGAAGGAGATTTCAATACCATCCTCTCTCTGGATGAGAAAAGGGAGGGAAATAGAAATTTGGACAAAAGCACTGACCTCATGAGCGAATATATTGCAAACCTCCATCTTGTGGACATCCAACCAGATAATGGCCTTATGACTTGGTCTAACAGAAGGCAAGGCTTAGCTTGTATAATGGAGAGATTGGATAGGTTTTTGCTCTCTGAAAATTTCTTAATCCATGGTCACATTCCTAAAGTGAAGACTCTTAATAATGTTGGTTCGGATCATTGGCTAGTCATGGTGGAAATGTGGAAAACCAATGTGAGTTTCTCTCCTTTTTGTTTTCAATTAATGTGGCTTAGAGACATTTCCTTTAGACCTCATGTGCAACAATGGTGGAAGGAAGGTAAACCTAGGCATGGGACTAAGATGTTCTGTTTTGCCAAAAGACTGCAATACATTAAATCCAAAATCAAGACTTGGAACTGGAAAGAGTTTGGGGATGTTCATAAAAAAAACATGAAGTTATTGCTCATATTGAAAATTTGAATAAGAAAATCCGTTTAGATGGCCTCACAGAGAAGAGAAGTGCAGATGAAATTAAACTCACAACTCAGTTAGAGGAATGGGAAAAAAGAGAAGAAATCTTATGGAAGCAAAAATCTAGAATTCAATGGCTCAAAGAAGGAGATCAAAACACAAATTTCTTCCACAAATCTCTTCTAGCTCGAAGATCTCACAACTTTATTTCTTCCCTAAAATCAGATTCTGGAGATGTTGTTTATACTTGGGATGGCATGAACTCTATTGTTGTTGATTACTTTTCCAATATTTTTGTTGCTACTCCTCTTGACTCAGCTTCTCAACAAAATGTTCTTCAAGCAATCCCTTCTCTTATCACTTATGAGGAGAACTCTATTTTGATTGCTCCTGTTACTATCAATGAGCTTCAACAGGTAGTTTTTAAAATGCAAAAAGGGAAAACCCGAGGTCTTGATGGTTTTCCCATTGAGTTCTACCAAGAGTTCTGGGATATCCTTCATGTTGATTTATTAGAGGTGGTGGAAGAAGCCAGGAAAGCCAAAGAAATTTTGAAGGTTATCAATAAAACTTATATTACTCTTGTTCCAAAAGCTCAAGAGGTTGATCATATCTCAGCTTTTAGACCTATTGCTTTATGTAATGTTCTTCTCAAAATCATTACTAAAATCATGGCAGAAAGGTTGAAGCCTCTTTTGCATAAGATTATTTCCCCAGAGCAAGGGGGTTATGTGGAAGGGCGTCAAATAGTAGATGAGATAGTTCTTGCTCAAGAAGCCATCCATTCCATGGATATGCAAAAATATCCTTCCATGTTCATTCGGTTAGACTTATCCAAAGCTTATGATAGAGTGGATTGGCACTTCCTTATCAAAGTTTTGAGGCAATTTGGTTTCTCTAAGGATTGGATGGATTGGATTATGGGATGTATCTCTTAAGTTTCCTACTTAGTTCTTATCAATGGCAGGCCTTCTCAGTCGTTCCCAACTTCTAGAGGTATTAGGCAAGGTGACCCGCTATCCCCTTATTTATTCATCATTCTTGTTGAATGCTTGGGTAGGACTATAACCAAAAAGAGGGAAAACAAAACCCTTGAGGGAGTTACCATTGCTCATGGAGCTAGACCTATCTCTCATCTTCAATTTGTGGATGACTCTACTCTTTTAGGTAAAGCTACATTTAAGGAAGCTTCTAATATTAAGCAAATCATTAGCTATTTTTCTAAGGCTACTGGGCAATTGATCAATGAAGACAAATCTAAAGTTATTTTCTTTCACTGCTCTGCTAGACAGGAATCCATGGTCTTGGATAAATTAAGATATAAGAAGACCTCCCTTCCAATCACTTATTTAGGTATTCCCATAAATATTCAAAGGCAGAAAAATAAAGATTGGAATTGGTTGTTGGACAAAGTCAAGAAGAAAATTGGAAAGTGGACCAACAGGTGGCTTTCTTCTAGGGGTAGAATCACCTTGGTAAAATCAGTCCTTCAAGCTATTCCTATTTATGTATCTTCCATGTTGAATATCCCAAAGGTTGTTCTTCGAGAACTGGATCAAATCAGTCATCGTTTCCTTTGGAGTGGTACTAAGGAGAAAATAAAATGGGCCTTGGTGAAATGGGATACTTTATGTCTTCCTAAGAATGAAGGGGGGTTAGGATTCCGGTCTTCTATTAATAACAACAAAGCTTTAGCTGCTAAATTATATTGGAGGATGTTGCATAACCCCAATGCTCTTTGGGCCAATAATCTTCGTGCTAAATATGCTGAGAACAAAAGTCTTGAAGACCTTGTTTGCTATCAACTTCCTACCAAAGGTTCTCCCATTTTAGCAGTTCTTAATACTAGTGAGGATTTGATAAAGAAAAAATTATTTTGGATCATTCATAATGGTCAACAGGTAAATTTTTGGACAGATTCTTGGGATGGTCACAAGCCTTTGATAACTCAGTTTCTCGATTGGAGGCCTTGGATGGAGGAGCTTCACCGAGCTAACTGGATAAAGGTGGCTAATTACTATCGGTACCATATTGGTAATTCAAAGGTTGGTAGATATTGGATCCCTATTGAGGACTGGCCTATTCAAATCCTAGAAAGGCAAAGACAAGATATCCAAGGCATCCTTCATATGAGATCTCTCTCTTGGTCCCATGAAAAATATTGTTTTGGATGGAACAACACTACTAAGGGTGAGTATTCAGTTGCTCAAGGTTATTTGACCTTATGCCATAATAATCCCAACCATTCTTCTGACATATTTTCTCAATTGTGGGCTCAAAAGCTCTGGCCTAAGGTGAGGTTCTTTAATTGGCTTTTATTGCATCGTAGGGTGCTTACTTGGTGAGCAACTTATGAAGCATGGTTTTCATGGCCCTTTTAGATGTGAAATGTGTGAAGAGAATGTAGAAACTCTCAACCATATTTTTATTGAGTGTACTTTAGCCTCTGAGCTATGGAGGAGAATGGCCACTTTACTTGGCTTACAATGGTCCAATTTTTTTACTTTTGAACAACTTTGGAGGGATTGGCCTAATCAAGAGGGTGTTGATCATTTTATTAGGCGAGTTAGTTTGGATGGGTTCTACCATTCTTCTTTGGAATATTTGGAATGAAAGGAACAACCAAATTTTTAATCAAGATAGGAAGGATATTCACTATATTTGGCAAAATACCATAGCCAACTTAGTTGAATCAGTCCATCAACTCCTTAATCACCCCCAAAACTCCCACCAAAGATGGGATCAAGTGATGCAAAGATTGAAGATTAAATCTTCTAAGGGCAACCATCTTAAAGGGAATGTGAGTATTAGAAAGATGGATAGAACAAGAAATTGGCAACCTCCTCCTAAGGATTTTGGAAAAGTCAATACTGATGAAGCCTTTAGAGGGAACACTGGAAAATCTAGTGTGGGAGGAATTGGTAGACTTTCAGATGGCTCCCTGGTTTTTACTTTCGCTGAGAATTTGGGTATTCTTTCCAATAACCTTGTTGAGGGGTATGGTATCCTCAGAGGCCTTCAAGAGGCTACTAAGGTTGGATGGGAAAAGGTGTTAGTTGAGTCTGAATCTCAACTTATGATTAATCTTTTGAAGACTCCTAATAATCATAAGGTTGATTGGAGAATAAAAATAATTATTGAGAAGATTCAATTAATCCAGATGGGATTTTTGAAGGTTGATTACAATCATGTGGTCAGAGATCAAAACAAGAGTGTTGGTGCTTTAGCTAATTGGGCTTTGGACAAAAGTGATCTTACTTGTTATAGCCACCCTCCTAGATGGTGGGCTTCACAAATTAGGGAAGCTCTTCTTTCTATCATTTCTTTGGATGGCTCCAGTTTTGAAGGTACCTAGTTTCTTCTTGTTTTTTTCTTCTCTTTGGTTCATTCAGGTTTTTTTAGTTCCCTAGCTCAATCTATGTTTTTTGTTTTTGTTTATTGTCTGTTGTTGGTTGTTTTTTATTTTTATTTTTTTTATATTTTAGGTTTTGGTTGTGTTTATTTTTCATGTTTTTTTTGGGTTGTCTTTGTAGTGTTATGTTGTTTTTGTCTTGTTTGTGTTTTGTTATGTGGTTATTGTGTTTTTCTATGTGGTTCGTGTTATGGTTTCTTTTATATTATTGTGTGTGTGTTTGGTTGTAATTTTGTTTTTGACACACTCAAGGAGCATGTTTTTTATTTTATTTTAATATTTTTGTTATTATTTACTTATTTATTTACTTATTTTTAAATTGGTTTTGTGTGTTTTGTTGCTTCTTGAGTATGTCAAAGGTGGTAGGCCAGGTCCGAGTCCTGGGTGTTTTTGGCAGAATGGATACCCCTGCCTCCTTGGGTATTACCCGAAAGTGGCATCCCTTTTAGGATGTTTTCCACAAAAAAAGAGAGAAACCAGTGACATTTAAGGATATACCTATTCCAAGAGCAAAATAAAAATAGAAGAACATTTATAGGTCTTGAAGATAGACCTTGATATTGAAAAGAGAATATACCTATTCCAAGAGCAAAATTAGAATAGAAGAAAATTTACAGGTCTTGAAGACAAACCTTGATTAAGAGACCCTTAGAAGAGGTCCTATTGATAAGCTTGATAAAAAAAGGATTCCAGATTATTTGGCTAGAATATTTCCACAGGGTTGAAAGGAAAACCCATGAAGACTAGGATTCAGTATAATATTTGATTCCACTAGTTTTTAAGATAGCTAGTGAAGATTATTATTTTTGGAACATTGAATACATATGATTATTATTGTCTGAGTTTTGTTGTAGAAGATTGATTCTTAGAAGTTGAGAAGCTTCCTACAAAAGATAGAGAAGAATTTCATCTTTGATTGCCTAAAAGTCTATGTGCTTTCCTAGTGTAGGGATTAACTCTTTTGTTGCAAAAAAGTAGACATTGAAGGAGGTCCAAGAAGGAGACCTTATTGAAGATTGAGAAGAACCAAGAAAAATTTCTCATTGCAAGATTGCAGATTGAAGAAAGAGATCCAAAAAGAGGTCATATTGAAGAACTTCCAAGATTGGAAGATTAAATATTGAAGATAGAAGATAGAAGGACTACAAAAGGTCCTATTGCAGACAGAAGCAATAGAATATAGAGATCCAAGAAAGATATCTCATTGAAGAATTTCCCATAGCTGGAATATTGAAGAAACCAAGGTAAGGTTTCATTAAAAGCATTTGCTAAAGAATTGAAGGTTGCAGAATTAGAAGACCCAAGAATAGAGGTCTATAGAATATTTTGAAGAAATAAAAGAAGGCAAGAGAAAGCCTTATTGCAGAAGCAGAAGTAGTGACCTAAAGTAAAATATTGCAAGCATAAAGAGCACCTGACTAGAAGATATTGGGATAATTATCGCCATACGACAACAAGCCCAAAAGGAAAAAGGATTTGACAAGAAGTTTGTCAAATTTTGAGAAGATTTTGAGAACTCAAGACATTCATATTCTTGAGAAAGAAGACAGAGATAGAGGTCAGATTTGAAGTTAGAATTCAGAAAGAAGTTAGAAGAAAGCAAGAATATTGAAGAGGTCATAGTTTAGAGAGATTTGGAGACAACCACAAAAGTTTTGTAGGCTGATTTATAAAAGCACAAAGTTGCAGAAAGAGAAGCTGAAAAGATAGTGAAAAATAGAAGAGAAAAGCTATAGTTTAGAGAAAGCTTTGGAGAAGCTTTCAGAAAATATTTGAATAGCCAAGAGAAGGCTTGATAGAAAAAAGAGTAGCAAATTTGAAGGCTTGAAGACAACACCAAATCATATTTTAGCAACATCTAAGGAGGAGTCCTACAAAATTGAACAACAAAAGAGCAACATTTGAAGCTACAAATTATAGAAATAGCCAACACCTATGAAGAAGAAAGAAAGCAAGTTTTGGGCAGCAACTATAGCTGCAAATTAAAGAGTCTACAAATAGCAAAGAAAGGTGCAATTACAGCAAATACAATACAACAAGCTACAAAGAAAGAAGCTACAAAAAGGTGTGTTAATTTGATGCCATATATATTATTATTACAAATTTTTTGAAGGTGCCTATTAAGAGTTTTTGGAGCATCAAATATTAGAGCCATTTAGAGCTAGCAAAGAGGAAGTTTTTAAGGTGTCATTAAGCTAAGAAAAGACACCATTTCACACCATTGATTTTATAGAAATCTTGCATATTACAAACAACAAAAAGTTACAATTTAATAGGAGTGATAAGGAGTTTGATATATGTTGTTTTGAAATAGAAAAAATATCAGATTTATTTTACATTCATTAGTGAGATAGATTTACTCTCATTATTAGAGAATCTAGAAAAATTATAACAACATTAGATTGATTTTTAAAGGAGTTATAAGTGAATAGTATATGTTATTTTTTAAGAGAATATAAAAGCAGAATTATCCTACGTTTGTGAGGAAGAATATCCCACAACTTATAGCATATTTTGGAAGGAAAAGAGCTCCAAATTCAAGGTATATTTTAGGTGTTTAAAAACACCAGACGTACAAGCAGAAAGTGGTAAATAAAACCACTAAAAGAGTGGTTGAAGACACCACCATATTGAGCACCATTCAACACCAGAATATAGGGGGCAAGCTCTACATCATACGTCCACCCATTTGCAGGAAAGAAGCACTAACAAAAGTGCTCAAGGAAAAGAGCCATTAGGCTCAAGATTCAGCCATCCAAAGGAGCAAGAAAACATCAGCCACAACCTGCAAAAGATCAATCTACGAAAAGCAAGGCAGATTATAGAAAAAATAAAAAATTACAGGGTGCATTATCAAAGGAAAATCATCAATAGAGAAAACTACCAAAGAAAATATTATAGGGCCATCATTGGAGCATACAAGAGGTATTATAGCTAGAGCCATCAGTGAAAACATCCACCATCATCCAAGGAGAGAAGAAACCTCACAAAGTTTAGTTACAAAGAAGCAAGAATATGTTAACATCCACCATCAACCAAGGAGAGAAGAATCCTCACGAAGTGCAGTTACAAAGAAGCCAGAATACGTTTACAAAGAAGCAAGAATATGTTGGAGGGAAAAGAGGCATTGAAAAACCTTGTAGTTTCATACGTTGGAGAAAGGAGTGCATGCATATTGCCATCTGGCACAAGGGTCAAAGTTGGCTCATAAGCCATAACGTAAATCACTAGGGAAGAAATATAAATTTCCAAAAAGAGGAGCACTCAATGCTCTACATCATTACCCAACGCTCAAGAAAGGATAGGTAACTCCCAAATAGTAAGGAATATTGTGCCAAGTGTTTGTTTTACTCTTCCATGAATGTTGGCACCACCAAGAAGGGAGTCAAAATATTTTATAACATCTACAATACGTGGCACTCAACAAAAGAAAGGAGAAGCGCTCATATAGCCAAAACGTAAGAGTGGAAGCACATATATAGCAAAGTCCAATGCCATACACATTGAAAAAGAAGGCAGAAGCATTAAAGAAGGAGTCAAAGCATCTTCCAAGTTCATACGTAGCATATTTGACCAAAGGAGAAGCGCCTAGCAGTCAAGAGAAATGCCCAACATTAAAGGAGAAGCGCCTGAATTATTAAGGTAATACTTACCATAGTATTTTTCATATTAAAGGCTTATATTGGTAGGAGAAATAAGGAACTAAGGGAATATATTCTAAGGTTAAAGTTTTAAATATATTAGTGGAGTGATAAGTATTTTTAAACCTTAGAAAAATCAGAATATTATTTTTGAAAGCCTTTTATCATATTTTGAAGAGTTTTTTGGGATTTGAAGTATTATATTTAAGTTTTGTAAAATTGCATATTTAGATTTACAAAACAAAGTGAATATTTGCAAATTACTAAGGTTGGAGAAATAAGGCATACAACATCAAATTAGAATTATAAAATATTGCAAATATTATTTCTAGAATTTCTAAATTTCTAAAATTGGAGGTATAAGGATTTCTACATCAAATATAGTATATGAAATTTAGAATTAAATATTTTATCCACAAATTTGGGAGATAAAAGGAATCCTACATATTGATAAAGATATTGCATTTGAATCTCTAAGTTCAAAATTGTTAGAGATTTGAAGATTTGTAAAGGATTGAAATTGCACACATTGATATTAAAATTGCATTGCCTTTCAAACATTAGGGAGATAAAAGGTATTCTACAAAATATAGAATTGAAAGGACTATATTGAAACTAGGGAGTTATAAGGATGTCTACCTCAAATAATAGAGTAAATAATAATATGAACAACACTATTAGAAGAAAAAATATTAATGTTATAAAATCAGGAATCAAAAATCTATTGAACAAAACCAAGAACTTAGATATTTGTTCAATATTAATCTATAATGAGGTGCTAAAAGAAGTTTTTACTACTATGGAATTGTATCTTCATGTTAGGCTTATTTAAGCAATTAAGAATGAAAAGAAAGATTTTCCAATTCAATTGGAATTTAGGAACATTCTATACATGGTATTACTTTCACTTCAAATTCACAAAGAAGTAGTTTCAAAGCAAAAAGAATAAATTGAACTACTCAAAGCAAACACAAATATTGATGAATCCTTTATATTAAAAATATTTCTATCATCATGCAGTATCAGTACTTCAATTTCTACTAACTCAAAATCATATCTTGATGCTCTAAGTGTATATTTAGAAGCTTCTATATAGGAATTAGAGAATGATGACAAGGACAAAAACAAAGAGAAAATACTTTTGCAAGAATCAGATGATAGTACATCCACAAATGAAAGTACTAACTCCAAGAAAGAAGAAGAAGAACCAGAAAAAGAAGAACACAAGTTCAATAAATATGAAGAAGATCCATATTGAAGAACTAGAATCTTCAATAACCAAATAATGTAATACAGGGAGGTGTTGGAATATATTATATTATTTGGTACATGCCAATGTACCACCATGGGTACATCTATAGATTAGGAAAAGAGTCTTAGATTAGAATTTACTTTATGCAATGTAATGCACAAGTGTGCAATGATATTTTGGAATGTAAATATGCATAGTTATCCCTATGTACATGTGTCACTAGAGTAGGAAGATGAAGAGTCATAGGAAGAGTGAGGCCCAAGAAACCTCCATATGAAGAGTCACATTCCATTATATATATATGGATGTATTGATGTAAAATATATATGGCAAAGGAGGAAGAGTCACCTATGTAAGCAATGGAAGGTGATGTAGTATGATGTATTTTGGTCTCTTCATTCAATAAATATTTGAGTATTTTTGAGTATTTGGAATTAGCATTATTTGAGTTATTTTCTAGTAGATTCAAAATTTATATGCTTGATTGATCAACATTATTATATTGCAATTATATTATTAATCTTGAGAGAATATTATTTTATTATTTACTCATCAAAATATAGCACACATGATTGTATTCAACTTTTAAAAAGTCCATATGGATTTATTGAATATCTCAACAATTCTTTTTATTCTCCAATCAACCTTATGATTCTTATAGGAGTTCAACAGATTAATCATGACTTGGGAGTCATATTCAAACACCTTTTTCCATCAAACCTTAGCAGCCTCAAAAAGACCTTTAAGGATGTCATACCCCTCAAATGGGTTATTGGAAAGGATACCCAAATTCTCAACAAAAGTGAAAACCAAAGAACCATTTGAAAGTGTGCCAATTCCTCCCGCACTAGCTTTTCCAAGGTTCCCCCTAGAGGCTCTGTTTGTATTGAATTTTCCAAAATCCTTAAGAGGAGGATACCAATTATTTGTTCTATCCATATTTTGATTACTCACATTCTCTTTAAGTTGGTTACCAATAGTAATATGAATCTTCAATATTTGTATAACTTGATCCCATCATTGGTGGGAATCCTGGGGGTGATTAAGGAGTTGTTAGACTGATTCAACTAATTTGGCAATGATATTTTGCCAAATATAGTGAATATCCTTCCTTTCCTATTTGAAAATATTATTTTTTCTTTCCTTCCAAATATTCCAAGGTAGGATGGTTGTTCCCATCCAAACTAACTACCTAACAAAATGATCAACAACCTCTTGTTTAGGCTAATCCCTCCATAGTTGTTCAAGAGTAGAAAAATTGAACCACTATAAATAGAGTAAGATAGTCATTCTCCTCAATAGCTTAGAGGCTAAGGGATACTCAATAAAAATATGGCTAAGAGTTTTCACATTCTTCCCACACATTTCACATCTACATAGGTCATGAAAGCCACATTTCATAAGTTGCTCACCATTGAGCACCCTTTGATGCAATAAAATACAAATAAAAAACCTCACCTTAGGCCAAATATTTTGAGCCCACAACTATGTAAATATATCATAAGACTAGTTGGGATTATTATGGCATAAGGTCAAATAACCTTGAGCAATAATATACTCACCCTTAGTAGTGTTGTTCCATCCAAAACAATCCTTATCATGGGACCAAGAGAGAGATCTCATATAAAGGGTGTGTTGGATATATTTCCTTTACCTTTTTGGAATTTGAATAGGCCAGTCCTCAATAGGGATCCAATATCTACCAACCTCATTATCATTTTGAATTGATAATAATTGGCTACCTTTATCTAGTTAGCTTGGTGTAGCTTCTCCATCCAAGGCTTCCAATCAGAGAACTGAGATATTAAAGGTTGGTGACCGTCCCAAGAATCTATCCAAAAATTTACCTGTTGACCATTATGAATGATCTAAAATATCTTCTTATTTATAAAATCCTCACTACTCCTAAGAATCACCAAAATGGGAGAGCCTCTAGAAGGTAGTTGATAACGAACAAGGTCTTCAAGACTTTTATTTTTAGCATATTTAGCATAAATATTATTGGCCCAGAGGGCATTGGGGTTATTCAAAATACTCCAATACAACTTTGTAGCTCAAGCCTTATTGTTTTCTATAGAAGATCAAAATCCTAACCCCCATTCATGCTTGGGAAGGTTTAAAGTATCCCATTTCACCAAGGCCCATTTATTTTCTCCTTAGTACCACTCTAGAGGAATCGTTGATTGTTTTGATCTAGTTCTCAAAGAACTACCTTTGGGATATTCAACACAACAAAAACATAAATAGGTATAGCTTGAAGGACTAATTTTACCAAGGTAATTTTACCCCTAGATGAAAGTCACTTATTGGTTCACTTTCCAATTTTCTCCTTTATTCTATCCAACAACCAATTCTAGTATTTTTTTTTTCTGTCTTTGGATGTTGATAGGAATTCCTAAATAAGTGATCTAAAGGGAGGTATTATTATATCTTAATTTGTCTAGAACCATGGATTCCTTTCTAGGAGAGTAGTGAAAGAAAATTACTTTTGATTTATCTTCATTAATCAATTGCCCTGTAGCATTAGAGAAACAACAAATGATTTGTTTAATAGTAGAGTATTCCATAATTGCATATTTATCTAACAAAGTAGAGTCATAAAAAAACTGAAGATGAGATATAGGGATGGCTCCATGAGCAGTGGTAACTCCCTTAAGGTTTTTTTTTTCTCTATTCTTTGTCATATTCCTATGCAAGCATTCGAAAAGAATGATGAGTAAATAAGAGGAGAGAGGGTCGCCTTGCCTAATACTTGCAGAAACTAGGAATAACTGTAAAGGGTATCCATTGATAAGAACTGAGTAGGAAAACAAAGAGATACATCCCATAATAAAATTTATCCAATTCTAAGAGAAGTCAAATTACCTCATAACTTTGATGAGGAAGTGCCAATCCACTCTATCATAAGCTTTGGGTAGGTCTAAAAAAATGAACATAGAAGGAGATTTTTGTGCTTCTATGGAATGGATGGCTTCCTAAGCAAGAACTATCTCATCCACAATATACATTATTTCCACATAAACTCCTTATTTAGAGGAGATAATCTTATGCAAAAGAGGTTTCAGCCTCTCCACCATTATCTTGGTTATGATTTTGATAAGAACATTACTTAAAGTTATTGATCTAAAAGCTGAGATATGTTCTACATGTTGAGCCTTTGGGACCAAAGTTATATAAGTTGTATTGATTACCTTTAAAATATATTTGGCCTTCCTGGCTTCTTCTACCACCTCTAATAAATCAACATGAAGAATATCCTAACATTATTGGTAAAATTCGATGGGACAACCATCAGGCCTTTGTTGGTTGTGGAGCCTAATTAATTCGAAGGTCTTGTTTTTAGCTACACTTGGACCCACTTATATGAAGGGGGTGCAGGGGAGCAAAACCTCTCCTAATACATCATCGGGGGGTCCAAGGGGATGAAAAAATTCATGGAGACCCCCAAGGGTAGTGCCCCAAAGCCAAAAATAGATGTGTTTTTATCTATGTAAATATGGACCATTTATTATTAGGTCATGGATTTGATGATGGATTGTAGGTGGGCATTTTTATCCTAAATCGTAATGCACTTTTATAAGAGGATAATGTATGGTGGTTATTTTGTATGGTAATGCACGACATGCGTAATTGTAATTGATGACAATAGAGCGAAGAGGAAGTTACAACAAATCTGTTGTAGGTTGTATCCCTTTGTTTTTTCTGGATGGAATAAAAGGCCTTGTTATTTTCTCCATGAACTTAGCCCATATTGGGTGAACCATGTAAATATGTGTCTCATGTATTACTTTATTCTTTTGCATTTTATTTTTGCATTTATTTATTGCTCGTGTTTTATTTTTTAATCCTAACAGCCTTGGGGTCTTCCATTTTTATATTTTAAAAACCACTTATTGAACTTATTGATAGTAACTGAAGCAATCCAAACAAAGTTCTCCTTAGAAGTGATAAGAATAGGGATTGCTTGAAGAACATTTTGTTGATAAGCCAAGTTAAGAGATGCAACAATGAATAATTTGGAAAAGTAGTTGACTATAATAGACTTCATGTCATCCCAAGTGTGGACAGAGTCTCTAGAATATGATTTTAGGGAAGAAATAAAGTTATGCAATATACAAGCTAGAAGAGATTTGTGGAAGAATTTTGTGTTATGATCTCCTTCTTTGAGCCTTTAGATCCTACCATAAGAGATCTTATCTTCCCTTTTTTCCATTCCTCCAACTGCACTATGAATCTAATTTCATCTATACTTCTACTCTCAGTGAGGCCATCTAAATGAATTTGATTATTCAACTCTTCAATTTGAACAATCACTTCTTGTTTCTTCTACATGACATCTCCAAAAGGCTTCTAATTTCAAATATTGATTTTGGATTTGATGTATTGCAACCTTTTGGTGAAAAAAAACATCTTAGCTCCATACCTTGGTTTACCTTCTTACTGCCATTGCCACACTTGGGGTCTGAAGGAACTATCTTTGAGCCACATTAACTAAAATTGAAAGGGTAAGAAACTGACCCTAGTTTTACACCTTTCAACTATGACTGGCCAATAATTCAAACCAGTATTGTTAAGAATTTACAACTTAGGAATGTGTCCATGGATTAATAAATTGTCATAGAAAAATAACCTATCCAATCTTTCCATGATACAAGTTGAGCCTTACCTTTTTTTAGATCAAGTCATGAGGCCATTATCTAGTTGGATGTTCACAAGGTGAAGGTTTGTAATATATTAACTCACAAGGAAAATCATATTCCTTTCCTAAAGGAAAACCATATGTGGTTGGTTAGTCTGAATCATTCTTCTAATTTTGTTTTGTTTTGAAAGACCCCCTTTGAGTCCTCTAATATTAAAAGTGATAATCTTCATTAATAACAGGGCTAAAGATGTTCGTAAGGGCATTAATATTACCTTCCTCTACAAGCTTTTCACCTTATTTTACCATATTTTGTTGATAAGTATTGTGGCCTACCTTTGGGTTAGTGTCCAATTGAATTTAGGATAGTTTGTAACCCTAAAGTATATGTATATGCAATCAAAGCATGATTAGAAGGTTCAACAAAGTCTACCTTGGGGTTTGAATTATTTGAAGTTTTAGAAATTAAAATATTAATTTTCTTGTCTATGTTTTATCCCTTATTTTTTTTGTAAAATACCTTTGATTTCCTAGTTTGTCTTTGAGTCCTTCCCTACATATTTAAACTACATTTCTAAGATGTGTGTCTCCATTATTTCCCCTTCCTCACCGAGGAGGTTATTTATGGAAATAATTCCAAACATATTAGTTGACAACATCGCTTGATCATTCATAACTATTTTTTTAGTGTGTTCTTCTAAGGCAAATGGAAATATTCTAAGTTTGTGTCGTCTTTCTTTTGATCTAAAATTTTATTTAGACAAACACTAGCCAAATGACCATATTCATGGCATATTCTGCAATGGAAAGGAATGTTATCATAGTCCATCACTTTCTCCCAAGTGTCCTCCCAAAATTGTAATGAAATATTTTATGGAAGGGGTTTGTCAAAATCCATTAAGACACAAATTTGAGCATAAATAATGTGTTCAAATTTATGTGTACAATCAGCAGTCATCATGAAATTTCCAAGGGAGTTTTTGATTGTAGAAAATCCTTTTGGATTCCAAAATTCAACTAGGAGATCAAATATTCTAACCCACATAGGTCCTATAGAAGGGATATCCTCTTTGGATTTAAATTTAGTGTGCTGAGACTTCATGAAAAGCCCCGCCCTTCCAAAGAACCAAGGACCCCCTTGAAATATTTTCTCTCTATCTTCATCATTAGCAAAAATAACAATCAAATAACCATTGGGATAAATAGATATTTATGCCTCACCTTGTGTTTTATAGTATTTTATAACCCACACTTTGAAAGTATAAAGGCTTAGACTAAAACCCAAGAAATGACAAATCAATCCTCTTCTCTCCAGATATTCTATGTCATCCTGAATGTCATTCATTTTTAACTCAACAATTGGGGTTCCATCAACTGCTCTTAGACATCCTGACTCAGTTTTTTGGGATCAATATTAGGCATTCTTAGAGCTCTATGAGAAGATGTTAACATTGGTCTGGGATTGTCCACCATGGAGTGCATTCCTAAAATTTAGTTTTGGGGTTGAATATCTATCATATTTACCCTTGAACGGGGTTTCCATAGTGGATTTGTTTTGGGCGTATTCCTTAAGTTTTGAAATTTTTATTTTCCTAAGGAGGCTTCTCTTATTTGATCTGCAACTTGAAACTTATTTTTGGATCACTTTAATCCATGTTTTGGATAATGAGGAAAGGTACAATTTTTGCTTTTTTCTTGGGTAGCAATATGGAATCTATTTTCATTAAATTTGTAGCATGAATATTTGTTGAATGACATATTTATAACCCATCATGGGTCTCTTGCAACATATCCAAAATTTATCTTGGGTAAAAACAATAAAATAAAATGGTTGCTGGGCCCGTGGGCCTTAAAAAATAGCCTTTGTCACCACATGTGCTCAACCCACAGATGAAACCCTCACACAGTCACCTTCGAAAATCTCATCCAAAAAATACAATCCTATTTCATAAGATAAATTATTTTTATAAAACATTATCAACCTTCAACTTAATCATCAAACCTATTTTAATGATTTTAATAAAATGATGTTTTTAATATATATTAAGCCATCTAAACTTGGTTTTTAATTTAATGTGATGTACAACCCTATTACATACCCTTTACAATTATAATATTAAGTCTCCTATTTGAAGTAATATTTCCCATCAAACCCATTCAAGTTGTATAAGATATTAGGTGAAAAATATTTTCATTTGTTCTTTATATTTTGTAATGATATTACATGTATTGTATTTTAAATCTTTACCTATGAAATTTTGACCTATTCCAATCAAATTATATTTAGAAGAATATTACATTGAATTTCAATCATTTGTAGAGTTTTTTTTGTTATCAATAATTTTTCTATGTGAAATTGGGCTCTTTAGAATCCTAATCTTGCATGTGAGGCCATTTACATTTAGATTCAAAATATTTCTCATTGTCCGAGGTAAAAATTTCTAATACCTCAAAGTTGTTATATTGAGGGTTTTCCAACTGAGTGTTGGAGAGATGGGTATGTTTCTCTATGAAAAATCTCCTTCTTCCGCCTACTTAGGACTGTGTGAACATCAAGATCTTGTAGGGGAAGGAGGACGAGAGCTTTGCCTTAGTGGATGATTTGGCATTCATATTATCTATTATAGGGGTGTGACTGAGGAGAGGCAAAGGATCCTTAATAACCATCATTTTTGTCATTGGTGACCCTGTACTAAGCTAGTTGCCTACCTTTTTTGGAGGCTATGGTGATGAAATACCAACCTTATTTATGGTTGGTTTGAAGTGTTGGACTTTAGTTGCAAAAGTGTGTGTGCTTTTGCACCCTTCCACCATGGTCCAACCCTCTTTCTTGGCCTAAGGGGGGACATAGTGGGTGGTATAGAGGTTGCCTTCAACTTATTGTGAGGAAGAAGTGGGTAATAGGTATTTGATAGGTTAATATACACCACCTATTGCAAAATAGTTGTGTCCCCCACCTATATATCGATGACCTCCTTGAGGTCCTTGGATAGGTCAACTTCAACACAAACCATTTTTTGTGGGTGGACGTTGAAAATTTTTTCATCTTTGACCAATAAAATGCACCCTAAAATTACCTCCATGCGGTTTAAAAAGGACCAAAGTGGGAGGGGAAGACCAGGGAAATCGACCCAGATTGGTACCAAAGAGGTTCTCTCATCTGAAATTGAAAAATCCTTAGTCCATTGAAAGAATACCACTAAGGATCTTCACATGCTCCATGGCCCATCATAAACTATCTTTGCTTGAGTAGCATCTACAAATTGAAAGAGAAAAAAACCCTTGGAAAGATTTTGAATAAACTTGAGCTTGAATCCATGAGAAGCCAACTAACCCAAGACTACAACAACACTTCATTTGGAATGCATCCCACAAAATATCCAACTAGTATAAAATATTTTATCCATTGACAAACATTATCAAGCTCAGGTAAAGGTACACAAAACTTACCTTGTGATTTACCATTAGTAGCAATTTCCTGGGACACTCCATGAGTGTCATTTTCATTTGTTTTCTCCCTTGTGGCACCAATAATATTCGTTGAGCTGTTAGTGTTGGGGGCCATGGAAAACCCTAGAAAGCCAAAAAAAACCTAACTAGAGATTGAAACCCTAGTAGAGAAAAAACCATATCACCTTAGATCTATGATCTCAACTCATTCATAGTAATCTAAATCTCTTTGGTGTGAACATTATTTAAGTTATTCTTTGTAATAGGTCCTTATTATATATAAATTATTATAAAAATTATATAATGTATTAGATCTTAAATATTATTGAAGTAAATGAGCACTCATAAAAATTAACAAAAATATTGCATTAATATTATTCTTCATTTTTTTTGGATACAGGAAGAGCTCTGGAAGAGAAAACTAGGGCATCAGTTGGGTAGTTGAAGAGATTTCTAGTTGTTGTGGAATTGAATACAAGATTGTTGCCCTAGGAGGGTCCAATGGGGACACCTCCAGATCCTATTTTAGAGAGACAATTATTTTACAGATTTATTAAAGGATAAATCTCCAATAGAGACTAAAGATGCACAAAAAATACATTTCAAATGCTTTTTATGACTACTGGAAATAGATCAACATCTCAACGAGTTAATGGATGATTGCCACAGTCAGAATCAAGGCCAAATATTTTCATTGAGCAAAGGATGGTAGAAGAAATGTTTTATATAAATCCAATCATGATTTGATATGTAAATTCATGGGCATTCACCCTACCCTAATTTTTCTTCATTCCTAGGTTCGGTAAAACTAGGAGCATCTTGGTGAGTATTCTTTGCAGTTTATTAGAAATGGATGAAGAACACAAGCTTATACTGAGAGGGGGGTGAACAGTATAAGACCACTTTTTACTTTTCTTTCCCAAACAATATTATGCAATATATCAATGGCAATATCAATGCAATAGTAATCAAAGCAATGCACAAATCACCACACACAATAGAGACACCAATTTAACGTGGTTCACCCAATGTGGGCTACTCCACGGAGAAAATATTTCACTAAAATTTTCTCAACAAATCTCTTGGGAATCCTTCCCTATTACAATATTTATGGACCTTTGTCCAAAGGAGACACCAATCCCCTAATCAAGTTCATGGATACCTATCCATAGGAGAACTCTTTCCCTTTTGGTTTGTGGATCTCTATCCATAGGAGAACTCCTTCTCCTCTGCTCTGTTGGTGATCCTCTAGAAGACTACTACCTCCATTGCATTGGCTTGTGGATCTCTCTCCACTGAAGACCTCTATCCTCACTTAGAAGACCTCTGTCCTCACTACCCTAGCTAATGGATCTCTATCCATTGGAGACTACTATCCTCTACTCTATCACCTCCAAATCTTACTCTCAGCTTTGCTCAATATCTATCTCAAATTTGCACTAAACACTATCCTTCGATCTAGCACAAATACTACTCATAAATCTATCTCTAGTCTGCACAAATCTATACCAAAATCTATCCTCAAATCTATCCTCAAGCCTTAACACAAAGCTTGATCCAATCACAAATCAACTCTGCTAGATCTACCTCAAGCCTTAACTCAAAGCTTGAACAAATCAATCAATCAACTCTGCTCTCAAGTCTTCTCAAAGACTTACCTCAAATATTTTCACTTGCTTACTCTATTTTTCCAAGACTTACCTCAAATTTAAGTCCTCTCTAGAACTTGTAGCTCAACAAGTCTTCACCAAGACTTACCTCAAATTTCTCAACAAGTCCTCTCTAGAACTTGGTCAATATACTCAACAAGTCTTCACTAAGACTTACCTCAAATCTACTTGTAAGCTTCCACAAAAGCTCACACAAATTTGTTCTTAAGTCCACTCTAGGACTTACTCAAATCTGCTCACAAGATTTCACAAAAGTTGCTTATCCTTAAGTCCACCTCTAGGACTTACTCAAATTTATCACACTAGCTTTCACAAAAGCTTATTCAAATCAATTGCAAAACTTGCATACAAAACTCAACTTAATCTCTTTCAGAAAACCTCTTCAATCACACAAACAAGTTTCACTCAAAATCTTGTTTAACCATAGAAACATATAGAGAATGATTAGAGACTCAATATGTTTCACACTCACAAAACACTCAATCACTTTCAAACTCTCTTTCAAATCAATTTAGAAATAAAGAATAATTTGTTTCATAGAACTTGAACTATCACTCCAATACTTTCAATCAATAATGCTCATCCAACTTCACTCAACCATTCACTCAATGAAACACAACTTGCTTACAAACCCTAACCAAGTGTTTCACTATACTTCCAATAACTCACACTATGGAACTCAAACCTTGACTCAAGATGATTCCAAATTCACATAACAATGATACTCATGATCTTTCACAAACCCTAGCTCAAGATAGTTCTCAACTTCACATAACAATGATACTCATGATCTTTCACAAACCCTAGTTCAAGATAGTTCTCAATTTCACATAACAATGATACTCATGATCTTTCACAATCCACCAATCATGCATATGAAAACTCACTCAAACATTTCCAACAATGCTTATCAAACAATCCTTTTCACTCCAACTTTGCATTTCACAACATTCAATCCAACAATATTTCACTCATAAGGAAGATATGCCCATACCTTTTGTTTTTATGGAGATATGTCTTCAAAACCTATCTTAATCACAATCAACTCCTCTTTGCCAATTTCAATGTTAGATATCAACAATCTTTCTCAAAATCTTTACTCAAATATTTCCCTCAAAATTATTTCATCATACAAAAATATTAAATCTCAAGTACACCTTATAATCTCCAAACTTCAAAAATAATTAGCAAAGATTCAAATAACTCACTTTCACAATAATTTCCTTTATGCACCTTATTTCTCCTCTCAAAATAATTATCACAATGTAGCTTTATTTCAAAATACAAAATATAATTTTCCTTGCATACCTTATCACTCCTACTTTATAAATTTTAACCACCAAAAATTAAAATAAAATATTTTAATTTTCTTATACCTTATATCTCCCTCAACAAACTCACAAACTACCTTTTAAATCTCACGCAACCCTTAATGCAATTTTCGAATATCAAAAACCTTTGAAAATTAAAATGTGAAAAGCATACCTTTTATTTTATTCTACCCAACAAAATTGTCTTCAATGAAATTTGAACACATGACCTCACCTTTCCAACACCTTAGCACAAAGCGTATCCACCAGTTGGGCTACGTGCCCACATAAAATTAAAAGGTGCATGACTTCCTCTATGTTCCTTGTCTCTTCTCCCACTAGGCACAAATGAAAAACACTTTCCCTTTGCAAAAGATAATCACGTGAATCGAACCCATGATCTCACCCTCACAAATACCTTAACGTAGCCCTCGACTGCCACTTGCGCTACCAAGCACTTTGAGACTTTCTTGGTGCTCCACTTCAATTTATCACCACGTCTGCCCTTCAATATTTAACACATGCAAATTTCCTTCTTGTACATTGAATTATTTAGACTTTGGGCATAAATTGCATGGATAAGTTTTAATTAAAAACCTTTGCCCTTTTTATACCATATGCTATGCATTCCAACATGTCGGTGATTTAGGAAATTCAATTTTTAATTTGAATTTAACATTTAAACTTTTGGCACCTTTATTATTTATTTAAATTTAAATTTTAACCTATGGTTAAAATATTTAAATTTAAATAAATTAAATAATAACCTTTAAAATCTGCCAAATGGGTCTTTTTGAGGATTTATAATTTAATAACTCCTTGGACCTCGTTTTTCTTCAACTCAACCTTTAACCTAGAATATTATAATATTAAATATTATAATATTATTATTTCCTTTTAAACCTGCTTCTCCTTCCTTGGGTCTTCAATATTTTAGGCTTTAGGCATATAATATTTAAAATAAATATTATATCCTATTCCTTTAAACTTCTTCCTTGCCTTTTGGAAAAACCACTTGATGACATTAATGATGATAAAACTTGGACATCAACCTCTTGACATCAATGACAACAAAACTTGCTCATATTTCCAACAATCTCCCCCTTTGTCATTGATGGCAACCCATTTTCCTTTAACCATTTCTTTTACCTTTTTCAGTTCTGCTCCCCCTGAGAAACTGCTCTCCTAATGAATGCTCTCCCCCTAACTCAAATATCTCCCCCTTTGACATCAATGGCAAAGGGCCACCTTTGGGGCTTGGGGCTAAATATGAGACTCTTAGCTTAGCCCCTCCCCCACCTCCTCTCTTTGAGGTGGTTAATTTTGGGGTGGGAGTATCTCTACTCCCAGCATACACTGATCTTTACCTTTGTCCACCTTCTTCCTTAATTGATCCTTCTGATTCCTCTGAATATTCTTGTTCTTGCTTGTCTCTGGAAGTTCTTCTCTACACCACTTAGCCATATGCCCAACATTATTGCACTTATAACACTTAATGTTGTGGTTCCTTGAAGGTGCAAATATCTTGAAGTTCCTCCTGGTGAAGCCATATCCATTCCTATCATGAACCTTGCAATTAACTACCTTATGACCAAACTGATTACAAGAGTAGCAATACCCTTGAAAGAGATGCCCATTTCTAAAATTTCCATATCCCTATCTTTCATGTGTCCTGCACTGCGTAGCCTTGTGACCAAACCTATGACATGAGAAGCATCATCCATTGAAGAAACCTTGCCTTGACCCCATTGGTCTCTTAGTCTCTTCTACCCTGTGTTGTTTCCTGTTCCATCTGTTCCTCATTTGTGCATTGTTCCTTTCCTTGTTGAACTTTCTATTTTCCAACTTATCCTCAGAAGTCTCACTCTCTCTTACACTCTCTTCTTCTGAAGCTTCTTCTTCTTTGGAGCTTGAGATTGACTCCTCTCCTCGTCCTCTATATTCTTCTTCAAAACCAAGTCCTGTCTTGTTTGATGAAGATCTTTGTACCTTGATAATCTTATCCAAGTTCTTTGAGCTTCTCCCAAACCTGTGTAGCTTGTCTTTAGACTCTTTTACTTCCTTCCTTAGTGAAGCTACCTCATGCTCTAACCTTTCACATTCCAAGACCTTTGCCTCTAACTTCTCTTTAAATCTCCTTGTCTTAGCTATTGAGTTGGTTAGATCTTCTATAAGCTTTCCTTTCTCTTCATCACATTCTTGAAATTGAAGCTTGAGTTTTGAGTTCTACTTTCTTACCTTCCTTAATTCCTTAAGAGCAGAAATAATCTCACCCTCAAGATCAACTTCTCCTTCCTCTTCATTTTTTGATTCTTTGTCTTTTAGATCATCTTCATTCCTTTCTGATTCATCTTCAATAGGAGCACTTCCTTCTTCTTCTATTTCCATAAGAAGACTTTCTTCTTCTAGACCTTCAAGAGCATCTTCATATTCATCTTCACTAAAACTGAACCCATTCCTTGTACAATTATCTTCAAGATGACCAAAGTTACCACACCTAAAACACTTGAGAATTATTGGTGCCCTTTTTCTAACATCTTCTTTTTCTATTATCAGAAATAGAATTTCTTCTTCTTCATTATCTGAGGACCTTCCATCACTATCACTTGAACTCTTACTACCTTATCTGCATAAAAACTCTTCTTATGCCTTTGGAAAAACTTCTTTCCTTGCTTGCTTTGTCCATCCCTACTTTTATTTTGATACCTGTATTTTCCTGTTTCCTTGTTCTTATGATCTTGTTTCTCTTCATCATTGCTATTTCCAGCTTCTAGATAATCATATGCATAGTGACCATATTTACCATATTTAAAACACTTAACTATTTTGTACCTTTATACTTTCTTGTGTCCTTGTTCCTTCTGCCATAGTTTGCTTCTTCATCACTGGATAACTCATTACTTGAATCTGACTTCTTACCCTTTGTCTTCTTTGTAACTTTGAAGGTTGCTTCTTTCTAGGGGATAGACTCCTCTTTTATTCTCATCTCAAAAGCTATGAGAATTCCATGTAACTCATCCCTTGTCAAAATTTCAATATCTTTTGACTCTTCTATGGCTGAAATATTTTCACTATACCTCTTAGGGAGTGACCTTAAAATCTTTTGACAAACATCTGTTTCTTCAACTTTAAACCCAAGTCCTTGCATGGAGTTAACAACCTCATCCACATGAAGTAAGTATGTAGCAATGTCTTCCTCATCCTTCATCTTTAGGTCTTCAAATGTTTTCTTGTGATTTAGCAATTTTGCCATCTTGACCTTTTTGTCTCCCTCATATATATTTTTCAGCTTATCCCAAATCTCTTTTGTTGATGTGCAATGCATAACTTTTACAAACTCTATTTCATGTAAACCATTTAAGATTCCATTCATTGCCTTTGAATTATTCAGTTGTAGGAGCTTACCATATTTATCTGTAGGTGGAGTAGTTAGCGGTATGTACCCATCCTCAACTACTTGCCATATATCATTTCCTAGTGCCATTAGGAAAATATTCATTCTCACACTCCAAAATGCATAATTGTTCCCATCGAACAATGGTGCCTTATTCCTTAAAGATCCACTCTAAGAATCCATCTGTGTTCCTGTAAGCTTTTCCTTCAAGTTGTTAAAATCTTTTGAAGGAACTTGCTCTGATACCAATTGAAGAACACAAGCTTATACTGAGAGGGGGGTGAATAGTATAAGACCACTTTTTACTTTTCTTTCTCAAACAATATTATCCAATATATCAATGGTAATATCAATAATAGTAATCAAAGCAATGCATAAATCATCACACATAATAGAGACACCAATTTAATATGGTTCACCCAATGTGGGCTACTCCATGAAGAAAATATTTCACTAAAATTTTCTCAACAAATCTCTTGGGAATCCTTCCCTATTACAATGTTTATGGACCTCTATCCAAAGGAGACACCAATCCCCTAATCAAGTTTATGGATACCTATCCATAGGAGAACTCTTTCCCTTGTTGGTTTATGGATCTCTATCCATAGGAGAACTCCTTCTCCTCTGCTCTAGTTGGTGATCCTCTAGAAGACTACTACCTCCACTACATTGGCTTGTGGATCTCTCTCCATTGAAGACCTCTATCCTCACTCAGAAGACCTCTATCCTCACTACCCTAGCTAATGGATCTCTATCCACTGGAGACTATTATCCTCTGCTCTATCACCTCCAAATCTTACTCTCAGCTCTGCTCAATATCTATCTCAAATCTGCACTAAACATTATCCTTTGATCTAGCACAAATCTGCTCACAAGTCTATCTCTAGTCTGGCACAAATATACCCTTAAATCTACACCAAAATCTATCCTCAAATATATCCTCAAGCCTTAACACAAAGCTTGATCCAATCACAAATCAACTCTGCTAGATCTACCCCAAGCCTTAACTCAAAGCTTGAACAAATCAATCAATCAACTCTGCTCTCAAGTCTTCTCAAAGACTTACCTCAAATATATCCACAAGTCCTCTCAAGAACTTGCTCAAATCTTCTCAAGTCTTCACTAAGACTTACCTCAAATCTTCTCAACAAGTCCTCTCTAGAAACTTTCAATCGCTCAACAAGTCTTCACCAAGACTTACCTCAAATTTATTTCAACAAGTCTTAATATGCTCAACAAGTCTTCACCAAGACTTACCTCAAATATGCTTGTAAGCTTCCACAAAATCTCACACAAATTTGTTCTTAAGTCCCCTCTAGGACTTACTCAAAACCTCTCACAAGCTTTCACAAAAGCTTGCTTAACTCTGTCCTTAAGTCCACTCTAGGACTTACTCAAATCTACCACTAGCTTTCACAAAAGCTTATTCAAATCAATTGCAAAACTTGCATACAAAACTCAACTTAATCTCTTACAGAAAACCTCTTCAATCACACAAACAAGTTTCACTCAGAATCTTGTTTAACCATAGAAACATATAGAGAATGATTAGAGACTCAATATGTTTCACACTCACAAAACACTCAATCACTTTCAAACTCTCTTTCAAATCAATTTAGAAATAAAGAACAATTTGTTTCATATAACTTGAACTATCACTCCAATACTTTCAATCAATAATGCTCATCCAACTTCACTCAACCATTCACTCAATGAAACACAACTTGCTTACAAACCCTAACCAAGTGTTTCACTATACTTCCAACAACTCACACTATGGAACTCAAACCTTGACTCAAGATGATTCCAAATTCACATAACAATGATACTCATGATCTTTCACAAACCCTAGCTCAAGATAGTTCTCAACCTCACATAACAATGATACTCATGATCTTTCACAAACCCTAGTTCAAGATAGTTCTCAATCTCACATAACAATGATACTCATGTTCTTTCACAAACATAAATCATGCATATGAAAACTCACTCAAACATTTCCAACAATGCTTATCAAACAATCCTTTTCACTCCAACTTTGCATTTCACAACATTCAATCCAACAATATTTCACTCACAAGGAAGATATGCCCATACCTTTTGTTTTGATGGAGATATATCTTCAAAACCTATCTCAATCACAATCAACTCCTCTTTGCCAATTTCAATGTTAGATATCAACAATCTTTCTCAAAATCTTTACTCAAATATTTCCCTCAAAAATTATTTCATCATACAAAAATATTAAATCTCAAGTACACCTTATAATCTCCAAACTTCAAAAATAATTAGCAAAGATTCAAATAACTCACTTTCACAATAATTTCCTTTATGCACCTTATTTCTCCTCTCAAAAATAATTATCACAATGTAGCTTTATTTCAAAATACAAAATACAATATTCCTTGCATACCTTATCACTCCTACTTTATAAAATAAATTCTAACCACCAAAATTAAAATAAAATATTTTAATTTTCTTATACCTTATATCTCCCTCAACAAACTCACAAACCACCTTTTAAATCTCATGCAACCCTTTAATGCAATTTTTGAATATCAAAACCTTTGGAAAATTAAAATGTGAAAAGCATACCTTTATTTATTCTGCCCAACAAAATGTCTTCGATGAAATTCGAACACATGACCTCACCTTTCCAAACACCTTAGCACAAAGCACATCCACCAGTTGGGCTACGTGCCCACATAAAATTAAAAGGTGCATGACTCCTTTATGCCTTGTCTCTTCTCCCACTAAGCACAAACGAAAAACTTTCCCTTTGCAAAAGACAATCACATGAATCGAACCCATGATCTCACCCTCACAAATGCCTTAACACAGCCCTCGACTGCCACTTGCACTACCAAGCACCTTGAGACTTGTTTGGCGCTCCGCTTCAATTTATCACCACGTCTGCCCTCCAATATTTAACACATGCAAATTTTTCTTTCTCCTTCAATAACTCCTTAGACTTTGGGCATATAATTCGCATGGATAAGTTTTAATTAAAAACTTTGCCCTTTTATACCATATGCTATGCATTCCAACACGTCGACGATTTAGGAAATTTAATTTTTAATTTGAATTTCAAATTTAAACTTTTGGTGCCTTTATTATTTATTTAAATTTAAATTTTAACCTATGGTTAAAATATTTAAATTTAAATAAATTAAATCATAACCTTTAAAATCTGCCAAATGGGTCTTTTTGAGGATTTATAATTTAATAACTCCTTGGACCTTGTTTTTCTTCAACTCAACCTTTAACCTGAAATATTATAATATTAAATATTATAATATTATTATTTCCTTTTAAACCTGCTTCTCCTTCCTTGGGTCTTCAATATTTTTAGGCCTTTTAGGCATATAATATTTAAAATAAATATTATATCCTATTCCTTTAAACTTCTTCCTTGCCTTTTGGAAAAACCACTTGATGACATTAATGATGACGAAACTTGGACATCAACCTCTTGACATCAATGACAACAAAACTTGCTCATATTTCCAACAATCAATATTTTATTGTTAGTTTTTCTTCACTTACCAATAGAAATAGGGCTTTCAAATCAAAAAATAGGAATCATGGTCCGACAGGATTATTTGTTCAGTGAGATTTGATCCTCGAATTGAACCCACTGTTGTCTCATTTTGGATCCATTTATACGCACTTCCAATGGAGTTTTAGAGTGAGAAGATATTAGAAGTTATCAGCATTTCCCTTGGAAGATAATTGGGTGTTTCCAAAGAAACAATGGAAGAAAACATAACTGGTTATGCTAGATTATGCATGGAAATGGATCTTAGCCAGACTTTTCCGGTAGAGGTTGAACTTGAACTTGCAATACTATCTTGGATTCAACAATTGGATTATGATGCATTACCATTTAGGTGTAGAGTTTACCAAAAATATGGGCATTTGGCCCGATCCTACCCAAACAATATGAACATAAAAATGGAGGCTCCTATGGGAATGTCAAATATTCCTAAGGAGGGTAAGTCAACAATCAATAAAGAAAAAATCAATATTTCTTAGGGAAAAGAAGCACAAGGAGATGGTTTTGAACAACCCAAAATAAGGAGAAGGTAAAAGAAAAAATATGGTAAAGAGCAAACCCAACTCAAACCCTCCAATAGGTATGAGATATTCAAGATACTAGTGGACCAGGAAGAAGAAAAATTCATGGAAGAAGTGGACGAGAATAATAAAAATAATAACATCCATGTTCAAGCCCCTCTTTCACCTCCTCCCATCCTAAAGTAGGTAATTGAGTGCAGTGAGTTACCGCAATCAGATATTGTAGGGGCATTGATAGTGCATAATCAAGAGCAGTCGATAATTAAGGATGTTATCATGGGTATAGCATAAAAGAACAAAGAAAGACCAAATCTAGGGATAACTTAGGTGGAAAAGAGATAAAAACTATCAGCCCTCAAGGAGTGGGTAGAAAATCAAATAAGGAATTAATGGCAGTTCAAGGAGATAAACTGATCACTGGAGGATCAGTGAGGCCAATATATTTTTACTGATATCAAGGTAACTAATGATTATACAATCATGGAATGTTAGGGGTCTAAATAGTAGAATAATTCAATATGTTGTTCAAAGACTCTTAGAAATATGTAAAACAATTTTTTTGCTTATCCAAGAAACAAAAATGTCATTGGATCTTATGTGTAAAATAGTAAATATACTTTGGAGGGGTGTTGGTCATATGGAAGTGGCTGCCCAAGGGGCCTTAGGGGGGATAGTTACTTTTTGGAACTCTCTTGAATGGACAAAAATAGAACATATAGCTTGGAGGGGTGTCCTCACATTGCATTTTAGGAACAATGTGACAGTTGAGTAGGTTTTAATCATAAATTTTTATGGGGCTCAAAACCTAGATGGTTAGATTCATCAATGGAAAGTTGTGCATAATATGAGAGTCTCAAGGGAGGAGTTAGACTAGATTGTTGTTGAGGATTTTAATGTTAAATTATCCTCTAGATATCAGGAAGGGGGAACCCCAATTTTAGTCGTAGGGGATTGACTTATGATTGCCCATGTCCAGGCATTACACTTGGTGGATATTAAATGCCCTGGAACCAACTATACTTGTACTAATAAGAGGAGGGAGCCACATAGCAGGAAGGTGAAGTTAGATCATTTTTTGGTTTCAGAGGAGGCATTTGTGAAATGGAATATAAATTTTTAAATTTTGAAAGGTCTAGTTTCAGATCACTTTACCATTTTTTTGGAAGGGGGGATCAAAATAGTGCAGTATCACAAACCATTTAAATTTCAAAAAATTTGGTTAGAAAAAGAGGAAATTAAACAGAAAATTCTATAGTGGCAGTAAGAAGGCCGCTCAGCATATGAAACAATAATATTTAGATTCCACAAGTAGCTTCATTATGTCAAGGATCAACTGAAACAATGGAGGTAAGCTAACAAGACTGACTTTTAGATCCAAACAGCTCCATTGGTGGCCAGATGGGATGAGGTTCAAAAACACTTTAGGGAAGGAACCATTACATAGCAACTAAAAGAAGAGGATGATGCATTGCATAAAGTAGTTGAGGATATTGACAACCAAGAGGAGATCTACTGGAAACAAAGAGCAATAACCACTTGGTTATTAGAAGGTGATAAAAATACCAATTTTTTCCATCGGGCTTCTTGTGCTAGGAGACATACAAACAACATGGAAGCTCTTCAAGATGAGAACGGACACTCCTTTGATACAATTATAGGTATGCATTTCAATAGATTATTTTTCTAAAATATTTAAGGAAAATATGGTGCAATATGAAGAGGCTCAAAAAGAAGTTCTTGCTGCCATACCCTTTGTTACCTCTGAGAAAGAAAATCAAGCCCTACTTAAACCCATTGATAGAGAGGAGCTGAAGAAAGTAGTCTTTGGAATGAGCATTGAAAAATACCAGGTCTAGATGGCTTTCCAATTGAGTTTTTTAGGCCTTCTGGGACAACTTGGAGGAGGATGTAATGGTTGTTATATAGGAGTCCAAAGGTAGTAAAAGAATGCTTAAAGCATTAAATCATACTTTCATTGCCTTAATTCAAAAAGGGAAGGAGGGGGTGCACATTTCATATTATATACCTATTGCCTTATGCAATGTCATATATAAAATAATCACAAAGGTAATGGCTGAGTGGCTAAAACATCTTCTACATAGCATCATCTCCTCGGAGCAAGGAGGTTTTATAGAGGACAAACAAATCTTGGATGGTGTGGTTCTAGCTTAGGAGGCAATCCATTCAATGCAAAAATATGGTAATAGGGGAATGTTCATAAAATTGGATATGTCAAAGGCTTATGATAGGGTGGAGTGGAGATTCTTTTCAAATATGATGGCAACCTTTGGTTCCTCTCAGGATTGGATAGAATGGGTCATGAGCTATGTTTCTACTCCAATATATTCAGTGTTAATCAAGGGTATTCCCTCACAATCATTTGGAGCTACTTGAGGCCTTTGTCAAGGAGATCATTGTTCCCCCTATATTTTTCTCATATTGGCTAAAGGTTTGGGTAGACTCATATTGAGGATAAACAACAAGATTTGCTAATAGGTATCAAGGTGGTCGAGAAAGTTTTGATTCACCTATAGTTTATGGATGACACAGGATTGGTGGGAGTGGCCAACTTCAGGGAAGCAAGAATGATTAGAGATACACTTAATTTCTACCTTAGGACCACAAACCAAGTCATCAATGATAAAAATTTTAAAGTAGTCCTTTTCAATCTTGATCAAAGGCTTTAGGATAAAATTTTAGAGATCTTGGGATTCACAAGGACTTCTCTCCCAGTGGTATACTTGGGGGTGCCTTGGAATTTTAAAAATCTAAAAATAGATATATAGAGGAATCTTTTGGATTGTATCAAGGAAAGAATTAATCGTTGGTCTCACAAATGGTTAAGCTATGGGGGTAGATTAAATTTTTTATAGTCAGTCATTCAGGCCATGCCAATTTATAAATTTTCTATCCTTTTTACCCCACATACCATATGGAAAGAGTTGGACAAGATGGCTAGAAAATTTTCTATGGGAAGGAGTAAAATAAGAGAGGAAATGGGCCTTAGTAGGTTGGGATAAAGTAACCCAATCCAAGGTAAAAGGAGGTCTGGGACTGAGGATATCAAGTTTAAATAATAAATCTTTGGCTGGAAAGCTTTACTAGAGGTGGATTTCCCAACCAACTTCTTTATTCTGTTTCATTTTAACTAGTAAATATTTTGGACAGGTAAACCCAAATGAGGTGGGTCATTTCTCTTTGGATGGTAATGGATATTTAGTGTGATAGGCTCTAAAGTTATGATCTCAGGTAGTGAAATATGGATTATTTTTGAAAGTGGGGAGAGGGGAGAAGGCACATTTTTGGATAGATTTATGGGATCAATACCCACCTATCATTGTTGAATTTCTAAAGCTGCAACCAATAAAAACAACCATGGAAACCAGGGATTGGGTTCAAATTGAAAATTATTTCAATACTAGTCAACTTGGGGATTATAAGTTTAAGCAGTTTAAGAAGTTGGATGAGTGACCAATTTCAATCCCTCCAGAATTAACACCCATCATGATTAAAATCTTGGCAAAAATATTTCTCACAAGTAGAGATGAGGAGGATGAATTAGCTTGGGGCTATGGGATCCTTGGTGTCTACACAGTGAAGGATGGATATGATAAGATCCTTCTAGAGCCTCCTCCTCATGCATATCAGGTTGAGGATTGGAGAAAGATTTAGCAATCCAAGGGTTGGTCGAAAGTAAACTTTTTTCCTGGCAGTTCATGCATAATGGAATTCTTAGTTTTGATAATCTTAGATGTAGGGGAATCATTGGTCCATCTCAATGTTTTTTATGCTACAAGAGTGAGGAAACATCTGACCACTTGATTTTTGAGTTCCCATTCATGCGTCACATATGGGAGAGATGGTTTTTATCTTATAAAATTTGAGTTAATGGTGATTTGAATTGGATTAATGTTTGGGAAATATGGAAGAGGAGTAGATTTAAATCTAAATCTCTTTGTGTTGATTGGGAGCTTGGATTAAAATTAATTTGGTGGTAAGTTTCGTTGGAGAGAAATGAATTTTTTTAGAGAAACCTTTTCATATTTAGATGGATTTTGGCAGGTCATTTGGAGCAAAGTCACAAAAACTGTGGCAGTATATGCTAAAGAGGAAACTCAGGCTGTTATAGGGATAATGGAGAAGGAAGTTGAAGTGCAAGAGGGGTAGGACAAAACTAGTTGGAAACCACCCCTAGAAGGTTGGATTAAAATTAATACTGATGGATCTGCAAAAGGTAATACGGGTAGAGCTGGAATTGGAGTTGTTTGCAGGAATCATGTTGGGATAGTGCTCTATTGGGAATTGTAAGATTTGGGAAGGGACACAAATAATGAAGTAGAAGCCTTAGCTATCAAATCTGCTTCTATTTGAGTAGTAAAAAAAAGCTAAAGGAAAATAATCCTAGAATCAGATTCTTAAATAATGGTAGGAGCACTAGATTGCATGAGGAACTTTGCTTTGAAGACATGGAGGTTGAGGATTCTTGTCACTCAAATTCTCAAATTAAGTAATTGTGGAGGGAATTAGATGATGTGATTCTAGTTTATGTGAGTAGAGATTTAAATAAAGTGGCAGAATTCTTGGCTAAGATGGGTACTGAGAAGGAGGTAGGGGTTCAGTGGCATAGTGACATGGCTATTGAGGATGAGAGGATTAGGCAGGTTGGTGAGCAAATCCAGTGTTTAGCTAATTTGGATAACAATTGTAGAAATATGGTTTAGGAGTTTTTTGCTCCAATGTAGATATTCTTTTATAGTTGTAAACAGGTGAACAACCATTGTAGAAATATGGTTTAGGAGATTTAGCTCCAATGCAAATCTTCTTTTACTGTTGTAAACATGTACTCTCTTTGGCTAAGGCTGGGAGAAGTCTCATCTCATCTTTGTTTTAATATAATTTTTTCAATTTATTTTTCAAATTTTTTTTTTCTTTATGTTAATATTGTTTAAATTATCTATTTGCTTTTTAATTTTTGTAGCTAATGATTTTTGTTGAACATAAAGATTTGAAAAATTATGAAATGTACTATTATTCTTAAATTTTTTTTTTCTACAATAATAACTAGTTTTTGTAATTAGCTATTATATATTTTTAGATAAGTTTTTTTTTAAACACTAAGAGTAGGAGAACATGGAGAACTTTAAAAGTAGAGACCATAGAGAATTCAATTATAAGATAAGAAAAAATGGAAATGAGTTATGACGATTTTAGTTTATGTTGAGGTAACAACTCATTTGAGGTCATAATTTTTCACATACATTAGGTCTCTTATTGAACAAGACTTAACCTATATCATTTAAAAAAAAGATTAGTCATCTCAATCACTGGAATTATCATTAGATTTTGAGCAGACATTGGGAAGCAAGGGGATTTACACTATAAACCAAGGTTTCAATTTTATGGATGAATCTTAATATTTTGCGTATTATTTTGTTTATAAATAAATTATTTAAATATTTAATTAATTTTTTCATAAAATATAAATAATTAATTATCTCGCATATATATATATATATATATATATATAATATATATATATATACATATATATATGTATATATATATATACATATATATGTATATATATATATACATATATATACATATATATATATATATATATATTATATTTCATATATATATATACCTCTTCTTAAAAGAAAAGAAAACAACAAATATCTTTGAAAAAAAGAGAAGAAAGGACCCAAGAATTTTTAATCACATGCTTAGTATTACCATTATCCTACAAGAATATATGTTATCATCTTAGGTCATAGAAAAATATTATCATAATAATAATAATTTTGCTATACAAAATTTTGAGCATTAATTTCAAGAGTTATAAGGAAAATGAGTTTTTAAGCTCTATTAAAGTCATAAAAATATTTTGTTTTATCATAAGAATTCCACATAGGAACCACTTTTAAATAAAATATTTATTTTGAACATACCCATGCTCTTTAAAAAAGTGTAATAAAGATTTACCTAAAAGATAGAGGGTCTTCATTTTATTTATAGAGTCCCCACTGTTTATATGTCAATTAAAAGATAAAAATTTGCACATCACCTCCTCTTTACTTTAAGAAATGGACATATCCATCAAAGGTAACCACAAAGATGATGTGGTAAGATTTAACATATATTCAAGCCACCTTAAAAGTTCATAGATTTTATCATTGATAATTGACAACCTTAAATATTATGTCGTTAAGGAAATCTCTCTCATCCCTTCATATAAATATATTTACCAATCACACTGGTGATCCAAATAAATCTAGAGAGAGTGTGTACTACATATATTCAAAGATAAAAAATATATCAACTTTCTACAACTTAAGTTTGATTTTTTTATATAAAGATATTACCAAGTTCCTATGAAAAAGGAACAATAATTATCATAAAATTTATGTCAATTTATAAATTAGCCCCAAGTTACATCACATCAAGAGCTTAGGACATCAATTTGGCTTTTAAACATGGTAAAAAAACAAAAAAAAAAAACAAAGGGCTTTGTCTACCGTCCAACAAACCAAACTTGGATAAAATAAATCAATATTTTTACACAACATTCCATATTATTTCCAACTAATAGGTCCTAGTAAATAAGTTGTGAAGGCTCAATAGTAGTTTTACGTGGTTACTATGCAATTTATTGGTGTTTTAAACCAACAAAAGTAGATACAATAGAGACGTGGAATAAGAATTGGATAAAAAACTCATCGTGAGTCCATATATTGGTAGAAAATAGAGCAATGCAAGATGATGCCATATAAATGATCATCAACAAGAGAATTGGGAGGATCAAAGATCAAACCCAAGCAACCACAACTCTATAGAGTCAAACACATGAAGTCAACAAGATCCTACAAAACTATTCTTGTCTAATTCTATATGAGCTCAAGAAGGCAATGGAATTGGATTTGTACCATGAATATGTTGCTCAAATCCACATTCTAACCTTAATATGCCTTTTCAAAATTTTGAGAAAGAAACAAGAGATCTATAAGGGTTTACTTGTTTGGCTTCTACGGGTAAGATTTTAGGTGCTCAATGAGCCTAGAGTTGATGAGTATCATTATGATTCTATGCATGAAGCAAATGTATGATTAGTTGTCCATACACTAGTGGCTAGAATCTAGTGAGTGAATTTACCTTGATATGACCATGTTTCTCTCCATGACACAAAATTGATATTGATTTTATGCTCTCTAAAGCCACATATTGGACGTAGACACATGACATGGACCTTAAGTGCACGACAATATTTGTACTAGTGCTTAGGGGTTGCTCAAATGCCTCTACTACCCCTAACCAAGAAACACTAAGAACCGTTTGCCAAAAACAAAAACAATCACTATAGTAGTTACTTTAGTTTTGTTAGGGATGTGATTTGAAAGGTTTGAACCTTGTTAAATAGAATTGCAAGACTAGCTTGACTTAGTGGAGGTCGAGGCCATAACAAAGTTGCTCCTACTACAAGGAAATCAAACAAATGACCTCAACCCTGTGCTTGCATTTTTTGTTGTCTTGTTCAGCTTCCACTCCATTCATTATAAATTTGAAACTCAAGGCGTATGGTTTCACATTACCAAATGATTTGTAAAATATTTAATGTATTTTTTATTTTATAACTTTAAGAAGATAAACATTGTAATAAGAATGATATTGTCATGTAGGTGAAACCTATGTAATGATTACAAATGACATTAACAAGAAAATATACACATTTCTTGCAAGAAGAATAATATTAATATGTTAGTATGAAAATATGTTGTGATATGTTCATAGTCCGTCCTTCTGCATAAAAATAAAATAAATTAGTATATATGCTCAAGTCCTTTCAAAGTAAATAAGATTTATAATGTCTAATCTAATATTATATGATATAAAAATAAAATAAATTAGTGTATATGCTCTAAGTCCTTTCAACATAAATAAGATTTATAATATCTAATCTAATATTATATGATATAAAAATAAACAATTATGTTTAATAACTGCATTTTATTTATAACAATTATTATATATATATAATATTAAAAATATAATCTTGATATAATCCCTATCGAGACATTAAATTAATATATTTTGGAATTCTTATCGAAACCTAAATTCAAATTATACCATTATATTTTTACTTAAAAAAGTGGAACATTCCCATAAACATTGTTAATGTTTCATTTGAATAACTTAAGTTGAAATTACGGGGAAAAAAATTCTAAAATGTGATCTTATTTATACCATCCGTTGTACTTCGTATTACTTTTGATAATAAATTTTTGTGGTAAAGGACCCTTCTTCCCTATACAAACGACAAACTCTTCATACTCGATAATATCGTTAAAAATTATTTTCAAAAAACAATAGTATCCTTACCGTACACGAAGAAGCGCCCCTTCTCCATATTATATCTTCAAAGAAAATCTTAAGCTACGTGACAAAAATAAAGCTATCCAAACTTTTTGTCAAGTAATCAAATTATCCAATCCACACACGTCGGTGCTATGTTGCTTAATAAAGTTTTGAGGATTTGCAAACCCTGATGACCTATGGCGATGCAACACGCCTTCATATGGATTATCAAAACTTCCCATCGTGCATGAAGACTAAAGATAAACTTACATCCATTGTTCTTTGCATAGTACATGACTATTTTTTTTTTTAAAAGGAAAGTTCTTCACAACCTGTTTCAGGCTCAAAACTTGTATCGTTCTTTGCATAGTACATTACATTGACTATTTTTTTTTTTAAAAGGAAAGTTCTTCACAACCTGTTTCAGGCTCAAAACTTGTATCGTCACACTTAGAGGATTCAGATCAAATTACTACCTTTGTAAACATGTTACCTCTGAGCATAGTACATGGATTCAGATCAAACTATTACCTTTGCAAACATGTTACCTCCGAGCATAGTACATAACTTTTTATATTAGAGCTCAAAGGTTCGAGCTCTCTCAACTCTCGATTTTTATGTGTACGTTTATTATCATTAAAAAAATATTTCAATAAAAATAATATTGCTTTTATCTTGGGAGATAGTGCAACGGTATGGGCTTTGGCTCTTTAAGAGGTCTAAGGTTCAAAACTGCAGCGTGGGCAAGTGTGTGAGGGGATGGGTGTGTGTATGACTGTGTGTTTGACTTCTATTGATAAGTTCAACTCTCACCCTTATCAAAGTTCAAGTCACACCTTATCAAAGGTCATGGTTGGGATGGGGAAACTCAGCCCTGAGCGTTGGTCGTATAGGTTTTTCACTCTAACCTCAATAAAAAATATATTATTTATAAAATTTAAAAATCAATTAATATTAATATACAAAACTCAAGTTCAAATCACACAAGGATTGGATCTTTTTAAAATCTACGTTTTACTTTAGAAAATTAGTTTTAGATTTTTATCCAAGAAACCCTTTCAAAGACCTGTACTTTACCTTAAAATGTGTCCCTATTGGGACACCATAGTGGTATGCCTTTGGGTTTTCATATAGGAGACCCAAGTTCACACCACACAAAGATCAAAATCCTTTTAAAACTTATAATTTACCCATAAAGTTTTTCTCTTCCCATCAGGTGTTCATAAAATAAATAAATAAATAGTAGAAGTAAAAAACCAGGAACTTGATTCATAACAAGAGCAAAAAAATTAGAAACTTGATTCCTAGTAAAAGTAGTTTTCCATATAGGTGTTCATAAAATAAATAAATAAATAGTAGAATTAAAATACCAGGAACTTGATTCATAACAAGAGCAAAAAACTAGAAACTTGATTCCTAGTAAAAGTAGAAAACTAGAAATGCAATAACATAAAGAGGGCAATGCTTGTGGTTTTCAAAGCAAGGGTTTGTAGAGCGAAAATTCTTGTTTAAAGGGTTGTTGAAACTTCACAAGGTTATCATTCAAATATGTGATACTCTGTGTAAGTTAGGGTAATGTTATTAGTCGTTAGTTGAAAGCTAGAGGCTTTTGATGATCGAAAACTAGAGGATTGTAGATTTGTGACTGCACTTTACCTTAAAATGTGTCCCTGTTGGGCACCATAGTGGTATGCCTTTGGGTTTTCATATAGGAGACCCAAGTTCAAACCATACAAAGATCAAAACCATTTCAAAACTTATGATTTACCCTTAATTTTTTTCTCTTCCTATATAGGTGTTCATAAAATAAATAAATAAATAGTAGAAGTAAAAAATTAGGAACTTGATTCATAACAAGAGCAAAAAACTATAAACTTGATTCCTAGTAAAAGTAACTTACCATATAGGTGTTCATAAAATAAATAAATAATTAGTAGAAGTAAAAAACCAGGAATTTGATTCATAACAAGAGCAAAAAACTAGAAACTTGATTCCTAGTAAAAGTAGAAAACTAGAAATGCAATAACATAAAGAGGACACTACTTGTGGTTTTCAAAGCAAGGGTTTGTAGAGTGACAATTCTTGTTTAAAGGGTTGTTGAAACTTCACAAGGCTATCATTCAAAAATGCGACAATCTGTGTAAGTTGGGGTAATGTCATTAATCGGTAGTTGAAAACTAGAGGGTTTTGATGATCAAAAACTCGACGATTGTTGATTTGTGACTGCACTTTACCTTAAAATGTGTCCTTATTGGGCACCATAGGCATGTCTTTGGGTTTCATATGGGAGACCCAAGTTCAAACCATACAAATATTAAAACCCTTTCAAAACTTATGATTTACTCTTTTAAGTTTTTTCTCTTCCTATATAGGTGTTCATAAAATAAATAAATAAATAGTAGAAGTAAAAAACCAAGAACTTGATTCATAACAAGAGCAAAAAACTAGAAACTTGATTCCTAGTAAAAATAGCTTCCCATATAGGTGTTCACAAAATAAATAAATAAATAGTAGAAGTAAAAAACCAGGAACTTGATTCCTAACAAGAGCAAAAACCTAGAAACTTGATTCTTGGTAAAAGTAGAAAACTAGAAATGCAATAACATAAAGAGGGCAATGCTTGTGGTTTTCAAAGCAAGGGTTTGTAGAGAGACGATTCTTGTTTACAGGGTTGTTGAAATTTCACAAGGCTATCATTCAAATATGCAATACTCTGTGTAATTTGGAGTAATGTCCTTAGTTGGTAGTTGAAAGCTAGAGGGTTTTGATGATCAAAAACTAGAAATATTGTAGATTTGTGACTAAAGAGAGTTTGAATATCTATAATTGAGAGCCATAAGGTTTGCAAATTTGTGACTAAAATCTAGAGTGTAGCTGGAGGGATTGTAGAACGATATTTGAAAGCCAAAGGGTGTGCAAATCTATGACTAAAAACTAAAGGGTTTGCATATTTGTAACTAGAAGTCAGAGTGTATGTAGATCTATAACCAAAAGTTAGAGGGTTTGCATATTGACGACCGGAAGCTAGAGGGTTTATAGATTGACGATAGTAAAGGGTTTGTAGAGTGGAAGAAAAAAATAAAGAAAAATAGTTGAAGGTTTGCATTTTAATTTAAAAAGAAAAATTATTAAGGGTTTGCAAAATAGACCAAAGGGTTTGCAGACTGAAAGTCAAAGTGTTTGCAGATATATGACCAAAAACCAAAGGTTTTTTAGATCTATGAAAGAAAGACAAAGAGTTTGTAGATCAATGACCTTAAACTAGGGTTTGTAGATCTGTGATTGAAAGCCTGAGGATTTTGTAGAGAGGAGAGAAAAAAAATAAAAAAGGAAAACTGTCGAGGGTTTGCAAACTAATTATAAAAGATAAAAATATTGAGGGATTAAAAAATTAAGCCATGTTGGTGAGTGCATGAATTTTGGTTGATTATTATATAGAAGGATTATAGTGCAGTGATTTTTAAACTAAGGTTTTGCAGATAAACAATTATTGTTTGAAGGATTGTTGAAACTTTACAAGACTATCGTTTGGATAAACGATAGTCTATGTAAGTCAGGGTAGTTTCATAAATTGATACCTAAAAACCATAGGGTTTTGATGACCAAAAGCTAGAGGTTTGTAGATCTATGACTAAAGAGAGTTTGTAGATCTGTGACCAAAATCTAAAGGGTTTGTAGATCAATGACTGAAAGCCAAAGTGTTTATAGATCTATGACCAATATTGGTAGAGACGGTTGGTTGAGTAGTGATGGAAAACTAGAGAGTTAGCAAATATATGATTGTAAATTAAAGGATTTATAGATATGTGACTAAAAGCTAGAGGGTTTATAGATAAAAAATTGTAAGTCAAAGGGTTTACAAATTTGTGATCAAAAGTTAGAAGGTTTGGAAATCTATGATTAAAAGCTAAAGGATTTATAGATTTGTGATTGAAAAATGTTTGCAAATCTATGACCCAAAGCTAATGGGTTTGCAAATATATGAACGAAAGTTAGAGGGTTTATAGATTTGTGATGGTGATTGAAAGCTAGAGGGATTACAAAATGATAGTCAAAATCCAAAGGGTGTGCAAATCTATGACTGAAAACTAGAGGTTTTACAATTTTGTGACTAGAAGTCAAAGTGTTTGCATATATATGACTAAAAGCCAAAGGGTTTATAAATCAATGATTTAAATCTAGAGGGTTTGTAGATCTTAAGATGACCAAAGGGTTTACATATTTGTGACCAAAATCCAATGAGTTTGTAGATCGACATCAGTAAAGGGTTTGTAAATCTGTGACCAAAAGCCAAAGGGTTTGTAGAGGGAAAGAAGAAAAAGAAAGGAAAAACTATTAAATATTTATTTATATAAAAAAAAATATTACTATCGAAGGTGGAGGCAAAGGACTTGGGGTTCATTATGTGAGAGAATACAACAACGATGGTCGTGTTGGTGGTAGCATTGTGGGCATCATTATTTTCCTTTATTTCTTTTTTATTTGCGAGATTGGTGTTGGTTGTGGCATTTGATGTCAATTTTATGGTGTTCCATTCTTTGTGAGGGGATGAAAATGGAGAGGAATATTTATTTTTGCTATATATGGAAAAAGAGTTGAAGGCTCTTGGAACAAGGGAACATAAGAGGTATGAGCGGGGAAATGACCAAGTGGAGCTACAAAGTGGAGTAGTAGGTTATGAGAGTATTAACAAAAGCTGAGTTGAGCAAGTTAAAGGAAAGAAAAAAAATGGAGGAGAAGAGAGGCAAACAACTTGAAATTCCTACTAAATCATTTGAAGAAGTATCCTTATGAAAATCCTAGGTATTGTCTATGAGAGAGATCAATAAAGGCTCAACAATACTTTGTTAGGTAAATTTATTGGCTTCAGATCAGCTGGGGATCAAATAAAGAAATATGATGTGAATTAATGAAATATGAAAGGGCACGTGGACTTTACTCTCCTTCCTAGAGGTTTCTTCCTAGCCTCCTTCAACAATGAGGATTGTTGTAATACCCTTGAAGGAGGTCCATGGTTCATGGGCATATTTGGACTATACCTAAGGAAATGGACTTCAGGTTTTAACACAACTATTGATAATATTGACATGGCTCCAACCTAGGTAGGACTCCCCTCTTTACCATTGGAATTATAGGAGGAAAATATTTACGAGAGTATAACTAACTCCTTTGGTAGGTTCCTCTCCATAGACTATGTAACAAAGGAAAAAAAAGGGTTCTTTGCAAGAATGTGTGTCCAAGTTGAATATGGGAAGAAACCCCCAAAAGAGATCAAGTTGATCTTAGATAAGTAGTTTAGATTCAAAAATTCATTTTTTTGAATGACCCTTTCAGTTGTGGAATATGTGCAAAAAAGAGTCACTTGGTGAAGGATTGCCCTGCTAGAAGGAGGAAAAATGATGGGGAGTCATAAAAGTTTTGGAGGAAAAGAGATAAGGAAGATATGGAAGAAGAAGTATTAGACAATGGAAAATAAAGAAAATGAGTCTTAGTATCAGAAAAACTGAGTTGAAAATGAGTTAAGATCCAAAGAGAAAAAATCCATAGAAGGTTAGGAAAATGGAAGTTAACCAACAAGCAAGTGGAGATAAAGTAATGGACCTGATGAACAAGGAGGGAATAAGGAGAAATTATCTAGCAAAAAAATAGACAATGAGGATCTACTAAGTAGGATTCAGAGTGAGAGCTCATCTCTGCCAAAATAATATGTACCAAGGAAGGAAAGTGAAATGGCTAACTCCCCAAAAGGAGAGGGAAAATATGGATATAGAAGAGAAGGATCTAGAAGTGGTCCCCTACACAGTAGAAAAAATTCAAGTAAAGGAAGGACCCATAAGAATTGAAGAAGTCCCGAATATAAGGGTAACAAGGAGTGCCAAGTAGACCCCAAATATGGGGACATAAGGGGTAAAGAAGGTGAAAAGGCCTTCTTCAAAGGAAACACACTTAAAAAATATGGAAAAGGATATTAACTTGGGGATACAAATGATCATAGACTCAAGTGGGTAGAAGCCTACAACAAAAAATAGGAAATGAATATCTTGTCTTGGAATGTTAGGGGAATGAATACCCCTAAAAAACATAGGGTGGTGAGATCCTTGATTAAGGATAACCAACCTGATATAGTTCTATTACAAGAAACAATGTTGAAGTTGGGAGAATATTAAGAAAGGGATATGGAAAAAAGGTGACAATGGTCAGGTGGTGGTGAAGGGGGCTTCAAGAGGAATATTAATTTTATGGAATTCTAATACCTTTGTAGGGGAAGTCATCTAAAAAAATGAGCACCTTCTAAATATTTGTATAACTTCAAAATTATCAGATTTGAGCTTCTTCGTTACAAATATTTATGCTCTGAATGTGAATAGAGAAAGAAAATGTTGTGGAAGGAACTAAAGCAACAAATAAGGGGTCTAATATGGATAGTGGATTTCAACACTCCTTTGATGCACATAGAGAAGATATGTGAACTTGAGGGCTTCTTGGAGAGCATGGAGTATTTTAGAAACTTTTTGTCTGAATCTAGTCTATATTATGTTGATGTTAGAGTATATTACATTATTTAGGTACATGTCAATGTACAACCTTGGGTACATTGTTAGATTAGGAGTTTATCTTAGGTTACTTGAGGAAGAAGTAATTAGTGCACAAGTGTCAATGTGCAATGATGTAAATGCACAAGGAGTCCACTCATACATTAGTCATAGGAAAGGTAGTTAGGAAGAGTAAGGGCCAAGCAATTTATCTTCTTATATAATAACCGCATAGTGAACAGAAAAGCATGAAGGAGAAGTGAGATTACTATAGAGTAGTGAGTAGGTACAATGTAGTTTCTATTAGAGTTTTGGAGTGTTCATTTCCTCCATTATTGTGCATTGTACTATTTTTGTATCTTTCCATTAATAGCATATTTCAGCATTATTGCATAATTTTATTATCTTACTTTTTTTGCATATTTTACATCTTGTGATTGCTTTCTCCCATATCATACATTATCAAAATCTAACAGTGGTATTAGAGCTATGGTAGATCAAATAGGAATAGGGAGAGCCACAAGAGAGATTGAGAGGAGAGAAGCAAATTTTAATTCCATTTTTTTTGAGATTGCATTTGGCTAGAGTCTTTCCATAGAGTTGTAGAAAAACTCGTGAAGACTAGGACTCAACATTCATTCCACTAGATTGACAAATCAACTAGTGAAAATATATCACTTAGAATTTCTTCCATTATAGTCCTAATACTTTGTTGCAGGAAAAAGGAGATTCAAATAAAGTTGGGAAGCTTCATATAGAGAGCTAGGAAGAATAACATTTTTCAAAATCAATCCAACATAGAAGCAACAATTAGAAGAAGAGGAGATTCTAGGAACCTGAGGGAAGTCTTGTTGTAGATCTATGCAATGCAAAAAAAGGCCATAGTTTTCTTATTACTGATTCAAGAGACTCCAGAGAAGAGTCTATAAGAAGATAGAATATTGGTGATCTCCATAAAAGAATATAGACAAAATATTGAAGAAATAAACATGAAGCTTAAGAGACCCATAGAAGGTCCCATTAAAGAACTCCCAATTTTGTAATATTGGAGGTTGGTGATCTCCATTGAAGCCTGCCAATTGAAGAAGTGAAGAAGGACTAGCAAGGTCCTATGCTAGATTCCAGAAGCAACTGATTCTAAATATCTGAGAGATCTCATTGTCAAAAATTCCATAAGTAGAAGGTTGAAGGAAAGGTCTCATTGAGAAGACCAAAGAAGCTGCGATATTGAAGACCTTGGAGAGGTCTCAAGGAGAAACAAGGAGAAGGCTTGGAGATCCATATTGCAGAGTTTAGAGAAACCATTAAAGGAGTTCCCAAAGAACTTATTGGAGAAATCCACTACCAAGGAGAAGCTCCTGATAGTGAAGAAATTGGGACAATTATCGCCATCCGAAAACAAGCCCAAAGGATAAGGATTTGATAAGCAGTTTATCAAATTTTAGAGGAGACTAGTGAAGACCTCAAGACTTTTAGATTCTTGAGAAGAATACCCTTTTTGAAGTCAAAATTCAGCAAGGAGGTTGAAGGAGAACATATATAGAAGAAGCCTACCAAATCCAAGATATTTGGAGATTACCTTTCATAGCTAAGAAGGCACATTTTGGAGATAGGAGTTTGTTGAATCTACAATAAAGTACTAAAGGGATTCTTGAAGGAAATATCTGCTACGATTTGGGGGAATTTCCTATTAAATTTTTGAGATTCAAGGACAATATTTCAGTGGATAGATTGAATTCTAAAGAGCAACAAACAGGACAACATTGCTAGCTATAAAAATTCAGATTTCCAAGATACATCCTGAAGGAGAAGTTGAAATCATCTACTATAGTTTCAAGGTAGAAAGCTAGAAGGTTTCATAGCTATGATTTACTACCATTCCAAACAACAACTTGGTGAATAAAATCATCAAGATATTCATTATCTTCAGAGGACGTTAAAGGTAAGCAACTTAAGTGCAAAGGGTTCATTACTTGAACACTTATATTCAGTTGATTACTTAGCTTCATTAAGCACCTTATTAGAATTCAAAAGTTGCAAGGGAAGGTTGCATTTTAAAGTCTTCAAGGGAAGTACATAAGATAGTTTTTGTTAAGGGTTATTACTTGCACATTAAAATAAGAGTTAGATATATTTTTAAAGAAAGAAAAATATCATCTTCCTATTATCTCGATTACAGAAAATAAGACTATATCATGTTGTAGATATTATAGTACATTTAAGAGTTTTTTAAGAGTTATTATTAGTTCATATTCCAAGTTACTTTGAAGGAGCAATAATGTGATACTACTATTGCACTATTCTTAAAGATTATTATGCGCATTGGTTGTTAAATTAAGGTGAAAAACAAAGAGCACAAAATCTGCTTATATCAAAGTGTCTAGACACTATTCGGGTGCACAAAACCTGCAATCTATTATGGCCTAGAGAAGCCAACTTACAGGTTAATATTCTTCCAAGGAGTGGAGAAGAAAGTCACCTCATCAAGAGTAGAAAGAAAGCTTGCAAGAAGGAGATTGGAAGATCTCAAAAATAGGTGCAAATTCAAATATTCTATTGTAAAAGTATTTACATTAGTTTCTTGCACCATTAGAAGGACAAGCTTGAGCATATTAAGGACACTCCAACAACCTGCAAGATTAATTACATAGATATTAAGAAAAGTAGCACTATCCAAGCAAGGTAGAGAGCCAACAAAGGACTCATATTAAGGTGTATAAAGACACCATATTTTACATTTTATCAAGTGTCCACAATATCATATAACTACAATGTCAAAGCCAAATCATTATCCACATAAGAGGGACATAATATGAAGGTCGACACTAAACATGTCATCTATTGCATTCCAACACAACACTAAGGATAACTCATTACAACAAAGAAGAAATATATAGCATAAACAAAAGGGTATATTACCAAGGAAAAACTGCTAGCTAGAGCACCATTTAGCCATCATCGAAGTGCCATCGAACTGGAGCTAACTTACAACAAGGATAATATCATCATATAATTCCCAAGAGAAGCGTTGAGGAAAAGATACAACAAAGCTATCATTGGCAAGAAGCATAATATATGTTGAGAAAGAATTTTTCATGCAAATGAAGGGGCTACCACTTGGTAAATTTGGTAGAGCACCCATATTGTTCATAACATATATGTAGAAATAAAACATCCATTATTGAGCATTAGAAAATCATTTGAAGAGCATCTTCATCATAGCTATGAAAGAAGGAGCATTGAAATAATCTTGACAACATTATCCAAGCACCTAAGCCACGTGGGTGTCATCCTAAGAAGCATTGAAGTCACACAAGTGTTATCCAAGAACAAAAGCCATGCAGGTGTCATTTCAAAGGGTATTGAAGCTTCTTAAACTCCTAATCCTATAGGAGGCAAGTGAAGTGAAGTAATAGCACACATTGAAGAATAGCAAAGCAAGGTGACCAATGAAGCATCTCAAACTGATTCAAGGACTATCATAAATCAACGATATCAAATCTAATCATTGAATGCTCAAATTGTAAGGTGAACATCAATATCGTTAAAGGAGTGAATATCAACCACAAAATAGAGCATTGAATGCTCAAACTAGCATCGTTCGAGGAAGTGAATGGTATCAATGAAATAGAGTGTTTAATGCTCATATTTCAAAGGGATGAGCACAACCATTCTAAGACCAACATCATTGATTAGACAAGAGCATTTATTGCTCATCAACATTTGAATTCAAAAGCTCATTCACCATACTTCAAAGGGAGGTAAAAGTTCTATATCGATTAGTTTTTTGCTTTCCTTAATTCAGGAGTTATAAGGTGCATACTATAAGGTTGAAATATAATTATTATTATTTTGATATATCAACCTTGGAAACTAAAGAAAACAATTTTGGTAAATATAGAAGATATCATAAAATTGCTTGATATACAAACACTAAGATATTTGTAAATAACTAAGTAGGAGGTATAATGTTTTCAACCTCAATAAATTGATTTACAAATATTACTATTATTTTCTAAAATTCCAAATTAAGGAGGTATAAAGTATCCTACATCAAACCTTAGATTATTTGAATTTAGAAAATTGAATTATTGAAGGTAGAAGAAGAAGGTTCATTTTTTGATATTTGGTGAAAAAATAGGGTTTTGAAAGGGGCCCTAACCCTTTTACAAGAGAGGCCTGATTATATTGGAAAATAAAAACCACAAGCCAAAAAAGAGATCCTAGCAAAAATCACACACCTTTCCTCCTAGGAATGAATGATGCTAAAGTTACACTATCAAAAAAATGAATTGCAAAGATACTGCCTAGATAGACTAGACTCAGATTAAGCATTATATTTTAGCTCAATGAACTTGATAGAAACTGACAACCCACTTCAATAAATTTATGATATTATTCAATATAACAGGCTGAACTTCAGCCTCCAATGCAACTATTATTTGTAATGGCAGTGGAAATTTGTCATCCCAAATCTTATTTTGACCACTATCCATCCCTATATTGGCCATAAAATCAGCAACATGATTACCTTATCTATAGATATGATCAATTATAACATCACTCATCTCTTTTAGGATCCTTTAAGTATCCTTTATAATGTTAAGTATAAACCTATTCTCTGTTTCTCCTGATTTCAAATATCTAATAATGTTTAGGGAGTCCCCTTGAACCATAATTTTTCTAAAACCTCTATCATATAACTATTGTACTCCTAAAAAAGGAGCTTTGGCTTCTGCTATATGGTTGGTCAAAACAAGATTTGGGATGACAATTTTCCATTCTCCCAAACCTTCAGGAGAATGGATAATTTTATTCAATAGAATATTTGATTCTTTTGAATATTTCATCTTTCCTCTCATTCCTAAATATGCATCTATTCCTTTCCCACCATACACCCCATATTTAGTGAGGGAGAATTAGGCTCCAAAATATCCTCAGGCTCTCACTTACAAAGAGATATATCCATTGGTTAAAAAAATCTCTAAAGGTTTGTGGCATGTCCCACTTGATTGAAAGAGAGTTCATTATAGTATAGAAAAATTTATTTGCACCCTCACGATAGTTGAATAAGTGGCCTAATAACTCAACATCCTTCTCACATAAAGAATATATATATGTCATTTGGAACCCTCTTTTGCATAAATTATATATATTTAAAATCTTAATTTGAAGGCATAACCAAAGAAAGCAAGCAGTTTTTGACACACAATCAAGGGAACAAATCTTCTTCACCGGATAAGATCCTCCTCTAGGGGGAATATGAGCTTCATAGGCTGATTTGACATAGAATATTACTTTAGGAGAATGGTTCCATAGCAAAGATTCATCATTGTTGATTTGGGAGATGTGGAAGCTCCTAATCAACTTATTTAAATTCAGGCGACCCTGTTGAATATGAACTTTATCTAAATATAAAGAAAGGTGTTTCCATTTCTTTCTACCATGAGGAAATTCTATGTAATCCTTGATTTTTTTCCCATATTTAGCTACTAGTGGAACCCAAAAATCTTGAAAATATTGTTTATTTATAAAAGGTTCATGAAGGATCCAAGAATATTCCCAAAAGAAAACTTCCTTCCCTTATCCTACTTGCCATCTTATATTGCTCCTTAAAAGACTTCTCATTTTTTGGCATTGCATTCCATATGGCTGATCCTATAGGAGAAATTGCACTTCTAAAAAAGAGAATGTGATTTTCTAAGTACTTTGCTTTCATAATATTTTGCCACAATAAAATTCTTTCTGTCCAAAGTCCCCATGTTGTTTTTGAGATTAAGGCTTTGCTAAAGATCTATAAATTTTTTAGGCCTAGCCCACCAAGTTTCTTCAAAGTGTAAACTTTATCCCAAGACACTAAAGAAAGTCTTTGCTTGTCTTCAGCTCCAGTCCATAGGAATATTTTAAATATCTTATCCATCCTCCTTCTAACCTTGAAGGACATTTTAAATAGACACATAATAAATTGGCATGCTCTGTAAGGTTGTTTGAAGTAGTTGTATTTTTCTTGCTTGGATAAGGAGGTTGCCTTTCCACCCAAACAACTTCCTTTGAACACTATCCAACACTCGAGACCACATTTCCTCCTTCATGTGCCTTAAAAAAAGTGTCATACCAAGGTAACTGGATGGAAGATTAGCAATATTACAACCCATTTTTTTTGCAATCCTCAATTGTAACCGTCTCTCTATGTTCACAAAATAAATGTTGTTTTTGATGAAGTTTATCAATTGGTTTGATACCCTTTCATATTTATGGAGAATATATTTTATTTCCCTTACCTCTCTACATGTAGCTTCTCTCATAATGAAAGTATCATCCACAAACTACTGACATGAAATTGGTTTTGAAATCCTTGCTGGTTTGATACCTTTGATTCTACCTATAGTTGTGGTTGCTTGCATTGATATTCCTAATGCTTCAGCCATTAAAATAAAAATGTAAGGGGATAGAGGGTCTCCTTATCTTATACATATTTTAACCAAAGAAACCACAAGGTTTTCCATTTATAATGACTAAAAATTTGGCTGAAGAAATACAGTTTACAACATTGCTCTTGTTTTGATGCTTAAAAAGTACCTACATTAGCTAATAACCTTTTGTAGGACCAGGTGCAAATCTCGAATACTTAATTGGAGTAAGTACTTGGGCTTATTTTTGTCCTAAAAATCATTATGAGGAGTACCCCAATAACCCAAGAGTAACTGGTTTGAGCATGTCAAGGGTGAAAAGGGTTAACAATCCCACACCCTATCAGTATTTTTTTCCTTAAGAGTGTATACAAGGAGCTATCATTTAAAGGTAAAACCATGGATAATTTCTTATAAATATTCCTTAGTGGGATAGTGTTGGAAATAAGAGAGTGGTACTCGATTAGACAATCCTTGTGGTCAGTGAGATTTACCTTAATCCTCCAAGAAGCTACAGTTCGGGATCCAGTTCTTCTTCTTTCTTCTCTACAAGTTTTTGGAAGAACGGAGGAAAATTCTAAGGAGACTAGAAATAAGGAAGCATATCAAGGAGGAACATATCCTCCGAGAATAGGAGAGTATCATTCATAGGTAAAAGTATTTATGGGAGTTAATAACTTAGATAGGGAGAGCTTTGATTTGCATCCAACAGAAGAGGAGGAAATTCCAATATTGAGAATCCCACAACCTATATTACAAAGAATATCAAAAGAAAGAGAAAACACTTTGGTTGGAAAAATTATAGGTATCCAACCAAATTTGGATACAATCAGGAGTTGGGAAGATCATAAATGGAAAGTGAAAGGAAGACTAGAAATTATGGCATTGACCAAAGATTTTTTATTATTCAACTTTAAGTTTCAAGAAGATATGAGTTCAACTCTATTGAAAGAGCCATGGTTTTTTGGGTGAAAAGACCTTTATTTGAGAAAATGGACTCTAGATTTTTTTTTTATTTGTGGAAAACATCCCAAAATGGATGCCACTTTTGGGTAAGACCCAAGGAGGGAGGGGTATCTCCAGAATTTAACCAAGATACATAAAATATTTATATGGCTTCTCTTTGGGTTCGATTACTTGGAATTCTAGTGACTTTTTGGGATGAAGATATTTTTCGAGGAATAGCCAAATCAATAGGAAAATTGATATATTTTGATCCAGTGACAAGGAAAAAACAAGGATGGTTTTTTCTTGGTTTTGCATGAATGCAGATCTCATAAAAACCTTACCTAATATAATAAAATTGGTCTCAGACAAAGGATTTTTGACACAAGAAATACATTATGAGTCCTTAGTGCCAATTTATTATGGTTTTCATAAGGCAGGACACTCACAAGCAAAATGCCTAGAGAGAAAATAGTTAAAGAAGGGAAATGCTCAAATCTGGAAGAGAAAAGAGTTTCAATCAGAAGAAAAATCAACTCTATTTGAGAAAGGAGAATATTTTAAGACAAAAGCACATAATGAAAATAAGTTTGAAGTTCTAGAGGATATAAATGAATAGGAAATAGAAAAAAAAAGAGAGGATGAAGGAAATATGACCCATCAACAACTAGATCAAAATAAATTGGTTGTTGAAGAAAGAGCTCCAAAACAAAATACTACCAATCAAGCAGTCCAGAATCCATTAGAGGAGATAAAGCTATACCAAGAAGGAGAAGAGGAGGAAGTGGTAAGTGAGACTCAATAGGATGGTGGAGAAGAAGAGGTTTTACCCAATGAACAAGAAGGGGAATCACGATATATTTGGTCCTCTTCAGAAGAAGAAGGCTTCCAGGAGGTAGTGAATAAAAATAAAATTAAGAAGAGCAAAAGAGGGGCTAGGAAACAAAAAATCTAGTCTTCAACAAAGCAACATAATAGGGAGGGCAAAAGTTCTATGTGAATAATCAGAAGCACTAGAAAATCAATGGATTTGGGGAGTGGGAAAAAGTGAGGAAGACCCAGAAGTGTAGAGGTGAGGAGTAGGAAAGCAGCCCAAGAAGTAGCTAATGGAACACAATAGAAATTGCAGTTGAGTGGAGGGAAAGTACTACAATTTCCTAGAAGATGAAGATTATATCATGGAATATTTAGGGATTAAAAACCATATCAAAGCAAAGGGTAATGAAGGACTATAGGAAGAAGATAAGAGTTGATATTTTTCTTGTGCAAGAAACTGAAGTAGGTATCAATAATTTTGAAAATTAAAAAAAATCTATCTAGAATAAATTTGAAGGAGTTTGTAGAGTAGCTAAAGGAGCATCATGGAGGTTGTGGATACTCTAGGATCCAAGAATAGTAGAAGGAAAGTTAATCCAAGAAGCAGATAGGTTTATCTCAGTCCTATTTATGTGTAAGAAGTCAAATTTTTCTTGGTTGGTCACAAATGTGTATGCTCCTAATTTGGCTATAGATAGAAGGAGGTTATGGAGAGACCTCGATTCATTAGGTACTATGATGGGTGTACCTTGGCTAATTTTGGGAGATTTTAACTCTACTCTTTCTCTAGGGGAGAAACAAGGAGGGTCTAACCTTTTATCTGATAGCATGGATGAGTTTGGTGAGTGATAGCTTTTGATGTAGCAAGCACTGGGAGATAGCAATCATAAGATGTAAAATAATATGAAATAAAGTAAATCTGTTAGATGACTAAAATATGCAATGAATAGAAATGATATAATAGATTACAATGTAGCTATGGAGGAAATGAACACTCCAATATAAAGCTACTAAACTACTTTGTACCCATCACCAATGGATAGTGTCATACACAAAACTATGCTACACTATGTCCCCTGAATCTCTATGTATCTATGAATCTATATATATCTATCTATGAGGCTATCCTTATATAGGCAAAATAGGATACTTGACCAACACTCTATCTAGCTGTGTAAGGGACAACTTGCACATGTACAATTTGCACATTGACACTTGTGCATTTATTACATTGCATGAAGTAACAAGATAAATTGATCCTAAAGTAATATATATACCTTGGAAGATACATTTACATGATCCAAATGATGGAATATAATCTATTTCTAATACCCCCTGTATTACATTATTTGGGTATTGAAGACTGTAGTATACAATATGGATCTTCTTATTCTTGAAATTTATCTTCTTCCTCTGCATTCTTTGTGTTCAGGTTTAGTAGGTAATCTGTGTGAGATAAATCACACATATTAATGATAGGTAAATCATTAGACATTCTTCTAGTGAAAGAATAACTAATCTTTGTGAGTTCCACCATGCTGTGAAGATAATTTCACGAAGACAGTTAAACAATGTTGTAAAGTTACCTTCTTTTGATTCCTTAAGAAATAAGGATAATTTCACCTTCTCATTAGAGGGTAGATACTCGTATCCATATAGAGTATCTATTAATTTTTGAGAGTAGAATTCTACTTCATGGAATAGTTCTTCATTATTGAAAGCTTTTCTCAAAATTTCATCCATACTAGAATAGTGATTCTTAGAATTGATAGAATCTTCGTAGTTTATCTTACAAATTTCCTAATTGAAGTATATAAGCTTGATTTGATAAAACCTTTATTAATTCTTAGGTTGTAGACTTCCTTATGTCTCCCTAGGTATGAATACCTAATTTTAGGTTTTTGAAGAAAGCTTATATCTTCACAACTTGACAATCTTTGATGGATATTATTATCAAGTTTTGTAGAATCCCTTATGACTCCCTAATGTTTGTTGGAGTATGATATAGTGCTTTTGTAAGATATAGTTCAATTTTTGGTTGATTTTGTACAAGTTTTGTAAGGATCAAAAATCAACTTCTTAACTCCTTAATACTCCTATTGAACTAAGCACTTTTCAATTTTTGAAGAGGTTTTAATGTTGGATTTCTTTTGTCCCTAAAGAGAAATTTTTTGAGACAAGAATATAAATTTCCAACTTTGATAAAATATTTTAATAACCCCTTTTGAAACCCTTAGGAATTTTTTCAAGTGTTTCTAATTTCCAAAAAACTAGTTTGAAGTTGTAACCCTTATCACTCCCAAATTTGGAAAACTAGAACACATTAATATTTGCAAACATTAAATGGATTAATTCCAAGTAGAATCCCTTATTTCTCCTAAGTTATATTTTTGCAAATATTATATTAATTTCCCTAAGTTTTTCTTTCAAACAAAGATTGATTTCAATTAATATATCAACCTTATCTTATAACCTTATAACTCCCTTTTTAAAATGAAAGCAAATTGGATGAGAAATTAAGGCTTTGTACCTTTATGACGTTGGGTGAATATGGCAGTAAAATCTCCTTCTTGAGCATGAATTCCCCAAGGCTTTAATGCTCTTCGTAAATGTTGGTTGATCAAGAGTCTTTTCAACTGTACCTGACTTGCTTTAGATCCCTATCAAATCACACCTGAATTGTTTCCAAGCATCTGCAATGGATCTATAAAATCATGCTCGAATTACTGTTGAGCATCTACCATTGATCTATCGAAGTGCCATAATCCACTATCGAGTAGCTTCCAAACTACTGCTCGTATCACTTTCAACTATTGTGCTTCCTTTCCAAGGTCCAAGGCATCTTTAATATGTGATAGGATGAGTGACAAGTGTCACAACATAAGTTTCTGAACACTCATGGAAGCTTCGAATTGGTTGGTGGAGGTGCTAAACTCACTCCACTATTTGTGACAAATGTCACCTTTGGATTGAAATATTTTGATTCTCTCTTGAGCGTTGTCCAAGAAATGCTCCTTCCTCAACGTCTACAAGCTTTCTTTGCTGTAACGTATGTCAAGTTGTACGTAACTCCACTATTTGGAGTATGGGCACCAAGAAATGTAATGTCTTCTTTGTGAGCATTATAGAGGATCTTTCATAGGATGACAAGTGGTAGCTGCATGCCCTTCTCTTTATCAATGCTTACTTGAAGACTCTCCAATGCGTTTTCCACCTTGATCTTTGTTGTTTTATGTAGATGCTAAAATATCTCCAGCCAAGCAAAGCTAATGGTTGAGCTATGGTGGAGATATGGCAGAGCTTTGGTGGAGATATGGAGTAGCTTTGGTGGCCCTTGAATGGAGTCCGAATGGCAGCACTTGGATGAAGACTCCTTGATGCTTCACTCCATTGTTAGCTTTCACTTATGGTAGAAATGCTCCATAGCTTGCTTTGATAAGAATGCTCCTTTGCTTTGATGACATCCTTTGATTTATCTTCTACTTTGTACACTACTTGATCTTCCCTTATGCCTTGTCTTCTACAGGTTCGACCATCCAAGATGAGCCCTTTGAGTGGCTCCTATTGCTTGGGAAGAGTGCTTACGTTCAACCCTTTCTTGGCTGCTTTTTCTTGTGTATATTGTGCCTTTTTGGGGCACATTCAAATCTGCTTTTGGGCTGTAAAAAACCAGATTAAAATGGTGCTATAAAATGTACTATAGTATGTACATAGACCTCCTTTGATGCACCTTCTTTTGCACTCTTATTTTAGATCAGAAATTCTGGTTTTATGGCAGATTTTTCTCCTACAATACAAGGGTTTTGAGGTTGTCTTTTATGAGTAGACACCTTCCCCTTTTTGCTTGGACACTTAGATAACAACTCCAAGCTTAGATAACAGTAGATAGAAGCTTTTTAATTTATGCAATTTTCTGCACTTTCTTTTCTTGCATTCAATCTTGTAATGCTTTTGGATTTGAGACTCACCAAGTCTCAATATTTGAAGCTTCTATTTATGTTTTTGGTTAGTTGTGTTCTTCTCCAAGTTTTGGAGGATTCTAACCTTTTTGGGTGGCTTCTTTTGGCCACTATGAGTTGCAGATTTCTATGCTTCAATAGTGTCTTTAGACACTTGATACAAATCAGATTTTGTGCCCTTCAAGAACACAAAACTAATTTATTTTGAGAGTAGTATAATAGTACAAGTCTTTCACTTTTAATGCACTAAGATTACACCTTATCACTCCAATCAACTCTCAAATTAATGCACTAAGAATTTACTGCAACTAATCAAGAATAACCTAAAATGAATCTTTAAGAGTTATTCTGCAATTTCACTACAACTAATATTGTAGGACTTAGTCTTCTTTTTATTTTTCCAAAATAGATAATAGGTAGTTGATAGAAGCAATTTTGAAATCTAATCAACTCCTAATAAAAGTGCAAATGAACCTTAAAAATAACTTTTTTCTTTTTGCACTTTTGAAGACTGTAATCCAATTTTCTATTTGCAACTTTAATCCAAATTCAGGTGCTTCTAACAAATCTGATAGGTAAATGAATTAATGAACCTACTTGCACCAGAAAGTTGCATACCTTTTTTGTAGTAGCTCTTTTATCACTTCTGTAGAGGATGTAGATCTTGGTGTCTAGAATCACCAAGTTGCTACTACGAGAATGTCCTTGCAGCTCTTTGTAGACTATCTTGAATAGCTCCTTCTTCACCAAATGATGGTCTTGACCTTTATTTTATGAGCCTAGGATTTGATGGCTTGTTCTCCTCTTCTGTTCTCCTCCTTCTACTCTCCTCCTTCTATTGCAAATTGGAGAAGTCTTCATTTCTAAAGTGATGCATTCTTGCTATGAGAGGTAATATTCAAATATTCAATATTTGGTGAGCTTCTTCTGTCTTCAAGTCATCTTGTCAATTTTTGACTTCAAGCAGGATCTTCTTCTAAGATTTGGCACTCCTTGCTAAATTCTTCTTCTAGGATTTGACACTCCTTTCCAAATTCTTCTTCTTAGATTTGGCACTCCTTGCCAAATTATTCTTCTGGGATTTAGCACTCCTTCCAAATTCTTCTTCTTGTCTCTCAAATTCTTCTTCATGAATTTGGCACTCCTTGCCAAATTCTTCTTCTCTTGGGCTTGTTGTTGGATGGCAATAATTGTCCCAAGTCCTTCACTATCAGAGGCTTCTCCTTGGTAGTGGATTTCTCCAATGAGTTCTCCTTTGAGAATATCTTCAGTAAGGCTCTCCTAGCCTTTTTTGGATGCTCGATAAGACCTTCCCAAGGTCTCTGATCTGACAACTTTTGATGGTCTTCCTTGAGACCTTTTCTTCAACCTTCTGCTCCTGGAAGTGTTGGTGATGAGATCTACTTCTGGATCTCTGATTATGCTACTTCTGGATTCGAGCAGGACTCACCTAGTCCTTATTCTCCTTCTCCTTCCTTGATTGGAAGTTTTGCAATGAGATCTTCTCCTGATCTCTTTGATTTTGCTTCAGGTGTTGAATTGATTCTGAAGAATATACCCTTCCTAACTTTCTTGTAGGAAGTTTCCCAACTCACTGAATCTTCTTTCCCTACAATAAAGTATTAGTACTAAAATATTTAGTCTACTTCTGAATTAGATATTCTCTTTGAATTCTTCTTCAGGATCAAGGCTTCTATGGCCTTTTTAGTACCAAGGCTTCTATGGCCTTTTTAATATCAAGGTTTCTGTGGCCTTTTTAGTACCAAGGCTTCTATGGCCTTTTTAGTACCAAGGCTTCTATGGCCTTTTTAGTAATTTATGTTTTGGTATCAAGACTTATGTGGCTTCTCCTTCAAGGCTCCTGTGGCCTTTTCTCCAAGGCTTCTATGGCATTTTTATGTCAAGGCTTCTATGGCCTGTTCTTCAACTTGTGAAGTTCTTTGATTCAACAATGGAGATCTTCAATCTCTTGACTTCACCACAACTCTTCACAAGAAGTCTTCTTCTGCAGTATTCTTCTCTTGCACAAGGAACCAATATCTGCACTATGAGGGCACACCGACCTTTGGGCAATGAAGTTGGAGTCTCCTAGCTTTATATTGTAGGAGGAGTCCCAATCCTCTGAGAATTAGTTTTTTACAAATAAAAGAAACTTTAGGCACTAGTTAGCAAATTCTAGATATCTTGGATAATCCTCACTAAATGATTTGTCAATCCAGTGGCTTGAATGTTGAGTCTTGGTCTTCATGAGTTTTTCCTAAAACTCTATGGAAAGACTCTAGTCAATTGCAATCTCAATATTTTCTAAAATCGATATTTCTTTCAGTCCTCACTCGTGACTCTCCCTAATTCTACCACCTAGATTCTTCTGAGAGCTTTTGACAATGGTTGGTCTAGATGCGTCAGTTTATCAAAATTCTCAGGCTCAATGATAATGGTGGCTTTCCTATAGACCTACATAGACTAGATCTACCGTAGCTCTGATACCACTATTAGCTTTTGATGTAGCAAGCACTGAGAGATAGCAATCACAAGATGCAGAATAATATGAAAGAAAGTAAATCTACTAGATGACTAAAATATGCAATAAATAGAAATGATATAAAATATTACAATGTAGCTATGGAGGAAATGAACACTCCAATATAAAGCTACTAAACTACATTGCACCCATCACCAATGGATGGTGTCACACACAAAACTAAGCTACACTATGTCCCCCAACTCTCTATGTATCTATGACTCTATATCTATCTATCTATGAGGCCATCCTTATATAGGTAAAATAGGATACTTGGCCAACACTCTATCTAGCTGTGCAAGGGATAACTTGCACATGTACAACTTGCACATTGACACTTGTGCACTTATTACATTGCATGAAGTAACTAGATAACTTGCCCCTAAAGTAATCTAAGTATGTACCTTGGAAGATACATTTACATAACCCAAATGATGGAATAGACTCTATTTATAATAGTGAGTTTATAACTTCCTTAGGGTTGATGGACATAGAACTTCAAGGATCCAGATATACTTGGTCCAATAGAATAATCGAAGTAGGATTGATTCAATCAAGAATAGACAATGCCCTAACTTTAGTATGTTGGATCTCAAATGCTTATAGTTATAGCTTGAAGACTTTGCCAAGAGTAGCATCGGATCATAGCCCTATTTTTCTAGAATTTATAGAGGAAAGGAAATCAAAAGGTCTAGAAGGTTTTATTAAGGAATGGTGGGCATCGAATGTGTATGGCACAAATATATTTCAGGTCTCAAAGAAACTCAAAGTCATAAAACAAAATTTGAAGAAATGGAACATAGAAGAATTTAGTAATATATTTTAAATAAAGTGCTCCATTATAAAATATTTATATGAAATTGAAGAGAAATATGGAATTAGATAGGATGGAGAAAGGTAATTTGGCTAAATTTCATAATCTACTTTCTATGGAGGAGATATTTTAGCGGTAAAAATCAAGATCTTTATGGTTGAAGGATGGAGATATAAATACAAAGTTTTTTCATATGTTTGCGTTGATACATAGGAGTGCAAATCGTATCAAGGAAATAATTTTGGAGATAGGTGAAGTTTTAAAGGAAGAAGAGGAGATTGCAGTGGCCACAATCTCTTTTTTCCAAAATTTATTTTCCAAATATAGAGAGGAATATCCAAAAGATACAAATGATCTCTTATTGAATATCCCTACCTTGATTTATGAAGAAATGAATGCTAGGCTATTGATCCATTTTTTATATGAAGAGATAAAGAATACTATATTTGGTATGGAGAAGGATAAGCCACCAAGACCAAATATAATGGGGAAAGATATTTTAAATGCATTGAGGAAATTTCAATCTTTTGATTCTTTGCTCCAAGAATGGAATGCAACTTTTATTGTTTTAATACCAAAGAAACATGGTACATCATATATAAAGGATTTTAGACCTATAAGCTTATGCAAAACTATCTACAAAATTCTCACAAAAACTTTGGCTTATAGAATCAAAAGTCTCCTATATTTTTTAATCTCTCCACTTCAAGGAGGGTTTTTTCAGGGAAGATAAATATTAGATGGAATCATCACTGTTCATGAGAAAATTCATTCAATTGAGAAGATAGGAGATCTAGACATGTTTCTTGAATTAGATATGCATAAATCCTATGAAAGAGTCTCATGGACTTTCTTTGATAAGGTTATGCATAAGTTTGTCATGCACTGTAGCAACCCTGTTGCACATTGTAGAAACCCTGTCAAGCACTGAAGAAGAAGGTTCATTAAGCATAATTAAGAGTTGGAATTAATTGGTCACATTTATATCATACTCATACTAAAAGGACAAAAGAAATCCAATCATATTAAACTTAAAATTAATAAATTCATAGTTCATTAGGAGAGATAAGGTGAAATAGGAGTTGATTATTGTTATTTACAAAACATTACAAAATCAACCAAAAGGTGAACTATTACTTACTAAGCACTTTATCAAATCTATTGCATATAACTAGGGAGTTATAAAGTAGCCTACAAGGACCATAATGAATACAAAAAAAATCATCCTTACAAAATCGCAACTACTTAAGGGTCCAAATTACTTCTCATGGAAAAACAAAGTGAGGGTTATTCTGATATTTGAAAGTATTTAGAAAATTGTCCAAGGAAAAAAAACTAAACCAACTTTAGGTGATACAGAGATTCAAAATTTAAAAGAAAGTGATGCTAATGCTTTAATGATAATAAATTTTACTATCACATATGAAATACAAGCTTACATTAGTTCAAAAAGAACATCTACAGAAGCTTGGAAAACCTGGGAAAATATTTGAAGGGAAAAATAAAACCACTCTCTTAAATATTCAAACTCACTTACATTCCCTAAAAATGAATAGTGGAGAAAATATAGAACTATTCAGACATTAAGGAAGAATTATTAACCTTAGGAGAAAGGGTTGAAGATAAATTCCTTGTTCAAGTAACCATGAGAGCACTTCCATATAGCTACAAACATCTAGTTACATCTTTATAGATTCTAAGTAAAGATACATCATTTGATGAGCTAATAAACATTATTCAATAATATGAGGAAGAAATCATGGTGAAAGATGAAATGACTAACACTACATTGGTTTCAAAAGATACTCCATAGGGAAATATAGCCGCATCTTCAAAAATATGAAGATACGGGAATAATAGATGTGCAGGAGAAAAGGTCATAACACTAATTACTATAAATTTAATCCAAGAAACCAGAATCAAGGAAATCATATGAAATCTAGAAGCCAACCAAATAGGGCATTTCAACCAAGGTAATATCAAAATAATCCACGTCAGTAACACTTTTAGTGTCAAAACAATTATCCACAATTGAAATATCATGAAGGGAATAAAAAATACCTATCTCAAAGGATTGAAGAAATTGAAGAACTGGAAGATCCTACAAATGATCATGAAGTCAAATCTCTTTTAGCAAGGATAACATTTTATGAAGATGCTAACTACTTGCTTGAACATTTTACATAAAATAAAAGAGAAGATTACAAACTCCAAGATCAAGAAGAAGATCCATATTGAAGACTAAAGTCTTCAATACCCAAATAATGTAATGCAGGGGGGTGTTAGAGTATATTTTATTATTTAGGTACATGTCAATGTACCACATTGGATACATTGTTAGATTAGGATTTTATCTTAGGTTACTTGAGGAAGAAGTAATAAATGCATAAGTGTCAATGTGCAATGATGTAAATGTACAAGGAGTCCACTTGTACATGAGTCATAGGAAAGGTAGTTAGAAAGAGTAAGGGCCAAGTAACTTATCTTATTATATATAGGCCCCATAGTGAATAGAAAAACATGAAGTAGAAGTAAGATTACTATAGAGTAGTGAGTAGTGTAGACACCTAAATCATGTCATGCTTTGGGGATCTACTCACATAGACACATTCTTAAGATCAGATGACATAGTCTTAGACTTTCCAAGCATTAACAATGGTTCTCACCACTCATTTGGGGCCTTTTCAAGCCATCCAAGCCTAGCCGCTCAATACAAGAGTGGCTAGATCCTAGCCGCTCAAGCCTAGAGCAGCCAAACCTTAGCTACTACAGATGACAGTGGCCAGATCTTAGTCACTGTAGACGACAACAACTAAACTCTAAAAGTAGTTTTACTGATAAACAGGCCTAATCATGGGTGGAAGTGGCAATATGCATGCAATAAAGGTGATCAGGAGTAAATTTGCATTCCTTTTCACGACCAATTCACATAGGAGACTTAAGTTTACATTTATAATTTAGTTAACTGGCCTCTAAACATAAACAAAGGACAAAGGCTTCTCATGCTAATGATCAATTTGCATAGGAGACTCAAGTTGACAGTTATATTTTAGTTAACTAACCTCCAAACATAGAAAAGACAAAAATATTCTCATGCTAATTTGCACTACACATGAGAAATTCATTCCTAGGGCTTGGGTATAGACCTAGGGTTTCACACTATAAAAGGTTCAAGCCTAAGAGCACCAAGCATCCATCTATATTTTATCGATCTTGGAAGAGAGGAGAGACATATTTATCTAAGAGAGAGGGACATATACATCTTTTATCAAAATTGGTCATTGAGGAGAGCTTTTGAGACTTGGAGAGTTTCCTTGGAGATCACGTGTACAATAAAGCCCTGACACATTGGAGAGCATAACAACCATTATTGCAACTTTGAATATAAGATTTTATCCATATCTTTGGAGCAAAGAGGACGAGAATCACTTTAGTGGCCATTGTATTGGATAGTGGACCACATGCTTAGCTAAGGGTTCTAAATATTATTATTTTAGCATATCACTAGGATATCATTGTTTCATTCATTCACATTCATTACAGTAGTTAAATTTGCACTTGCTTTCATTTGTTATATTCAGTACTAACAACCTCATCCAAGGAGGCATTCCCAGACATCTAAGTGTGTGTTGTTGTTTCATTGTTTACAGGGCCATAGGTTCACTGGACGGAGTCTGCAACATATGAGAGCAAAAGGGATCCCTCTAGGAAACAAACCCAGAGAAGGAGGAATCTATAAGCCCTGATACATTTTCGTGTGAAGAACTGGGAAGATTTTTGAAAGCGCACCCCCTCTTCGTGAAAGAGACACTCTTTGCCTATTTGTAACCTTACTATATTGAAATGGGTATCCCTAAGAGGGACCGACATGTAACCAGATTTCAATACGAATAAAGAGATCCATATTTGTTATTTTCATGTTATATGCTTTTCATTGTCTTCCATTTCATCTTGGGTTCTTAATACATTGCAAGTAGTGTAAAATATAGTGGTGCATGCATCTCGAGGTCACTATAGATGGTGATAATAGTGGGACCTCCACTAATTTTTCATTTTCTTCTAGAATACTAACTTAGTTTTATGAGCAGGTCTAGCCGCTCTGAGCTACATCGGCCAAAAATCAGCCACTCTAAGCTACAACAACAAATAGATATTTAGTTGCTTCCACTAATAGTGGCCAAAAACCAACTGCTCTAGTCAACAACAACCAGAATTGGAGTACAAAAGAGGTCAAAACACTGACTCTCTGAGCTGGATCAAAGGTTGGTACAACTTATCTAATATTCTACAGCTTTCTGTCTGCTTCTATGTGTCTAAAATATAGAACTTAATGCACATTTATGTTTGGAAATTGAAAGAATAAAAGGAGAAAGAATTAAGTATTTCACATATCTTAGATCTTCTTTTAATTTTCCACTAGGCATTGCTAGGAACAGTGGCTTATGCCTGAAAAGTTTACTCTAAAATCCAACGTGCTAGACATTGTATGTTGTTTGCTTGCTTTGAGGCCCTACTAGAGGCCATAGCTGCATGAAATAAAGTGCGCTCATACAAATCATAGTAGTTCATGCATATTTTTGAATATTGAAATATATTTTTACACTTAGGCATATAGGAAAGACTCATTGCTGCTATATGATGCACTTCATGTTATGTAAGCTTAAAATGAACACCACACACACACGTCTTATTTAAACATTCAGGAGTTGGATTTCATCACCGACCCTCAATTCAGTCCAGCTATGTTGGAATTCATCTCCTTCCACTGATTTGCCCCTAGAGCTTCCTAGAAATGGATTGAGAAACTTACTTATAGTGACACTAAATTACTTGTGCTCAAACTGTCTCCCACTATTGGAACAATCATTGGTTCAGAGTGGAAGATCTAGGAAAATCCCCCACTGGGTCTTCAGCGGTGTACCCTAGCTTCTTTTGAGAAAACCATGTTTGGCACGGGTGTACTTGATTATCACTATGGATGATTCTTCTCATTATTAATCCAAGAACAAAAGCAAGAAATCAAAAGAATTACACATCAAAACACACTAGATAGTTTAGGGCACACTTAAATCAATAATCAAGATAAATATTTGTTTGGTATTGTGTGGCTATTCCTAAATTATAACTCAAAATATTAATTCATTGACAACATGGTCAAAACAAGAAGTAAACACACTTAGTTTGATATCAATGGAGATATTGAAGCAACTCATATCCATAGGCTGAGTCATAGTAACATTGAACGACCTACTCGTAAGATCGTGAGATGTAGCTCCACGAGCCTAAGGGATGATAACTCAACCCTTGGGGGATCTCTTCAAGAAATCCCAAGAAGGGAACCACATCATGGAACAAAGTCACATAAACAAAAAGAGGCTTCACAACCATCCTCATCAAGGAGACATGAGGAGACCTCAAGGGCCTCCTCTAAAAACACATAAACATCTCAAAGATGTGAGGAAGCTTCAAGGGCCTCCTCCTCGCATGGACATAAAAAAAGTTCTAAAATCCATTATTCACATAGGGATGATGAGACTGCTATATCTCTATCCACATGGATAAAACGTGTCACCACAAAGCCCTCTTCTTCAAGAAGACAAGCAAGAGTCACAACACCTCAAGATTCACAAGAAACATATGAAACAGGTCTGCCCACTGAAGGGAAGGAAACTAGAGCTACATCTAGCCATGGGAATCAAATGGAAGAAAACCTTCACACAAAAGGAAAAATTTCCATAGACTATGACCTCATAGGAGTGAATGGCACCCCACGGGACCAGCCATGAAAAACAAGACAACTAGACGGATTGGATTAGTTTTCTAAACAACCAACTCAAAGAACTATAGCTAATGAGAACTCTGCACTTGGAAGCTCACAAAATATGACTTATAAACACATCTTTCAGTCTAGGGGTACCTCAAAGCGACCCCGTAGTAAACACCCAAAGTATGATTGTAGGGATACTCAACAGTACACTAAACAAGTCACATTAGCTAGCAAGAGTATAGGTACAACAAAAACCTCCTTGATGAATCTGAGTCAAGACAATAAGAATAGAGTCAGATAAAAATAAGTCTTCTATGACAGTGTAAACTGACCAAATGAGGTGGTTAGAAAATACATTACATAAGGAGCGAGAGCTAGTGGAAGCTCTCATATAGGATAAACAAAGAGAAAGACTCTTGCGTTAACATGAGCAACGCTTAAGAGAGCAGGCTGAGTGGCTAGCTCTTAAAAATTTACAAAAAATTGGTGGTGACCACCAAAGAACTAGACATGCTGACTTGCCTAAGGAGAGGCACACTAGACAAGATAGCCCACAACGAAATCCACCACAAAACCATGAACGAAATCCAACTAGTGGGGAAAGGACAAACATAACAAACCAGGATCACAATCCTGAGTCCCCTCGTAGGAGGGAGGAAAATGGAACAAATAAAATGGATAGAGAGTTACCTCCATTGCCACTGTGACTAGGCTTACAAGAGGATGAAATCCGTGCATCAAAGGCATTTCAAGATCTTGCTGAAAATATGAAAGCCTTTGAGAAACAAGAGGCAGCCGGGAGCTCGCAAACTTTGAGTAAAATACACAACCAACCATTGTGCCCGTCAATACCTAGCCCTCCATATCCTAAGCACTTTGATATGCCTAGGTTAGAAAAATTTAAGGGTGAAGAGGATGCACAAGATCATGTCACAAATTTTATCAATGCATGTTTTCATATTGAAGACAATGACGCTCTCATGCTAAGAACATTCATAATAACATTTTTAGGTGCTGCCACTCAATGGTTCAACCAACTACCTAAGCATATCATAACCAACTTTGAACAACTAGTAAGTGCATTCTTAAAGCATTTCTCCTTTGGTTCTAAGAAGAAGGTGAACCTTTCGGACCTGGCCAACTTGAAACAGTATGATGATGAGCCAGTAATGGATTATGGGAATAGATGGATAAAAGTCATGGAAAAATTATCATTCTCCGTTCCCACAGAAGAGATCATTCACATTTTCACCAAGTGTTGTTCTAAATACATCTCCCTCTTGCTACAACTTCAATAGTATCATTCATTTGAGGAAGCATTGGCACATGCCAAACTCATCGAAGAAATAAAAGTAGATGAGGAAATAATTAAACTCTAAAACAAAAAAGAGTGGAACAAGAATGGTAAGAATGACGAGTACAAATAGAAGCAGGCCAATCCTACTCCAATCAATCAAGTTGTATTGTCTACACCCAAGGATAGGTGTGCAAAACAACCCCAGAACTATCAAGCACATCCCCCACCAGCCAATTATGACCAAAGGAACAATCAGGGAAGAAATAGAGAATGCAAGCCACCTCGTTATTTCACGCCTCTAACAGAATCAATGCAAATAAATATTTAATCAGTTGAGCGAGGCCAGGAGGATCAAATTTCTTGATATACCTCTTATAGATCCCAACCATCCTAAGCCAAAAGGATATAGGGAAGATCAATTTTGCCCTTATCACAGGATATCGGGGCATGACATTGAGGCTTGCATTGGTTTTAAGCATCAAGTGCAAAAACTAATTAAGGTAGGAGAACTAAAAGTTGACAATCCACTGGATATCGTTAACAAAGACATGGGAATATACAAAAACCCATTGCCCAATCATGATGTCCCTAGAGAGCAAGGGGCCCAAGTCAATCAGGTTCGAGGCAAGACAACCTTCCAGGTCCACCAACACGGCCTGTGGTAACTACCAGAGTATATTGGAGCAAAACCTACAGATGACTCCAGCTAATTTATCCATATATGAGCTCATACAATAGACCCAAAGAATAGGGAGACTCTAATGGAAATTTTAAGGACAATTGAGATCCAACCACAAGATGCGAATGCATTCACTCACTTTGTGGGACAAGTACAAGAATGCCATGAACCTATAATTTGATTCTATGATTATGAGATTAAGACAGTACCTGCTGCCTTACTAGATCCTCCGTTAAACATTATGGTGGTAATCAAAAACTTACCTTTCAAGAGGTTTTTGGTCGATACAGGTTCATCAATAAACAACATCACAAAAACAACAACAAAGCACCTCAAGATCCCCAAGTCCAATATCATTCTAGGAGCTTACACATTGAGAGATTTTAATGATGCTTTATGCAATATTGTGGGAATGATAGTCCTACCCATCAAGGTGGGGCACAAGACCATCCTTGTGATGTGTCATGTATTGGAAGGAGCTATGTAGTACAACATCCTCTTAGGGCATCCTTGGATAAGGTCCATGAAGTGTGTGCCTTTGATCTTGCACCAGTGTGTCAAGTATGTGCACGAAAATAAAATCTATGTGGTTATGGCCGATGAAGAGCCTTTTAAATACGTCCATCAGGTGGACATTATAGGAGAGTTTGTAATTCCTTATACCCACCTATACGTAGCACCTTCATCCCCAATCACACAAGTGGATAATGAAGACAAAAGGGTAAGAAGAGACCCATGCACATCAACACCTCCTACAGCACTCAAAATAGTTAACGCTTCAAAAGCACCACCAATGTCAAAATAAAAATGCAATCAGAAGCTAAAGGCACCCTTAGTCAAAGAAGAAATGCCTAAGGAAGTTCCAACCATAGCCATTACTGAAAATCCAAGTCCTATGGAAGAGGAAGATCTTCAATATCAAGATGAAGATAGTGATTACCACCCCGCTTCGCCAGTATCATCTGTAGGGTCATCTACATCGCATGCATCAAAACACTTGGCAAGCATAGGCATAGGGGAGTACCTTGTGTAGAATATTACCTTTACACCTATCATTGAGTCTTCACAAAAAATGGGAAGACCTAAGGACTTGAGTCTGCCACTGGGAACAGTGGTTCCACTTGGAATCCCTTCCAACCAAACCAGTTTTGTCTATGTCGACCTAGACTACGCCCATAAGTCTACAAACATAGAAGAAGATAGTGACAAATTGTTCATGGTCAATGTTCGTTACCTCTCTAATCCCTAATTTGCTCTAAGTTACTTTGAGAATTGCCATTGGCATGTCTATGGCCTTGGTATATATAAGTAGGGGTGCAAACGGTCATACGAGCCACAATATCAGCTTCCCTCCAACAAGTTTGGCTTAGGCTATTATATTAGAGTTGAGATTACTCTCTTGCAGTGACATTGGATAGGTTAAGCTTAGGATTGGGAGAAGACATTGATTTCATTCATTATTACCCCCTAAGAATAGGAAATTTGAGCAACAAACAAGTGGCTACGGTAAACGTACCACCACTAGAAATTTATCATCCAAACATCTCAATTGATTCCACACCAATAGGGTACAACTCGTGGGATGAAGAAAAATGATATGAAGCAAGTGATAATGAGGTGCAACTTGGCTTAGCCTACCAGGGGCCTTGCTATTTACAAAAAATTACATGGTCCATCCACGATGAGAGTGGATATACATCAGAGGAAAGTGACTATGAATCAGAAGACTCAACAGAAAGAGCCTAATTAGGCCTAAGACATCAACCCCTAACTTTGGGGCAAGAGAAAAATGCAAATGGATTCTTAATAACTGACGAAGAATATGAAGATGAAATAGAGATGGCCTACTTAGGGCCAAGACATGAGCCCCTTGACTTAGGAACACATACCAATGCTAATGGTTTCTATATAAGTGATGATGACTTTGAGGGTGAGACCGAGATGGGTTATCTTGGACCTCACCACTTACGAAAAGTCAACGAGCTAGTAGAGAGAGAGGCGACACTTCATGCTATAGACCCTCATCTACAATTTTGGGGAGACCTATTGACCTAGCTACCATTTACCGGATGGTCAATACCCTTTCGTCTACATTCAGAGAGCGATTAGATACCAATTATCCTATTATCCACCCTTCTCATGGGCTAGATCTAGAAATTCCCATTCCGCTAGAACCTCATCGTGAGTATGGAAGGGAAACCCCTGAAACAAGATTGCACCCATGTGGTCCTGGATATTTCATCCCATCCATAAACGTGATCCCCATTGATTTGACCACTCCACTTCATGATCCAATAGATCCTACCAAATAATTGCATCTTGATATAGAGGCTATTTATTGGGATCGTGTTAATTCACCTATAGATCCTGAAGACCTCTTTCCTAATGAATATATGTTACAACCATTCCATTTAGCATCAGGTTGTGCGTATGCCGTATTCCATGTTGGTTTGGAATCTGAGTCAGTAGGTCCTGTAAATCATGTCGATGACATTCATTTGATACCCATGCCTCATTAGCTAGAGGATGGGTCACATATGGTTATAGAAGTGACTTTCAAGGTGGACATTAGTGATGATTCTACCCAACCAAGAAAATTCAAGTTCAGAGAAAGTCTATCTCCAGAGGAACAAGCCATCCTAATTCCTCTCCTCAAAGAGAGGCCAAATATTTTTACTTGGACTTACAAAGACATGCTAGGGATAGATCCAAAGTTAGTCATTCATAACCTTTCATTAGATCCCATGAAGAAGCCAGTCAAGCAAAAGTTGAGGAAAATGCATCCAACCATCACTTTGATGGTGAAGAACGAATTGCAAAAACTACTAGATGTAGTATTCATAGTTCCTATAGACTATCTTAAGTGGGTGTCAAACATGGTATCCATGGGGAAACTTGACATAAGTGTCCATATCTACACGGATTTTAGAGATTTAAATAGGGCAACACCAAAGGATTCATTCCCATTGCCAAACATATATGCTCTTGTAGATGCAATCGCAGGTCATGAGATGCTCTTCCTAATGGATAGTTTCTTCGAATACAACCAAATATAGATTAAGCTTGAAGATCAACCTAAGAATAATTTCATTACTCCGTGGGGAACATTCTGTTACAAAGTGATGCCATTCAGTCTCAAAAATACTGGTGCCACATATTAGTGGGCCATGACATATATATTCCATGAATATATGTATAAGATCTTGGAGGATTACATGGTTGACTTACTGGCCAAGTCCCTGTTGCGGCAAGAGCACGCCGAAGTCCTTAGACAAGTCTTTGATCACCTCATAGAACACAATGTCCGATTGAATCCTAAGAAGTATGTATTTGGCGTAACTATTGATAAGATTTTGGGATTCATCATATCCAAGAGAGGCATCGAAGTAGATCCTGCAAAGGTAAAGGATATATTGGAAATGACCGCCCCTACCAACATTAGGGAATTGAGGAGCCTACAAGGCAAGATAACATCCATCAAAAGACTCATCGCGTAATTATTAGATAAATGCCGATCTATGAATTAGTTGCTATGCAAGGAGGTCCCCTTTCATTGGGACGAATAATGACATCAAGCCTTTGCAAAGATCAAAACTTATCTGGCAACACCTCCAGTATTGGTTCCACCAAGGCCATACATACAATTTTTACTATATATATCGGCTACTGATTTTGCATTGGGCATCATGTTAACCCAAAATAATGCACAAGATAAAGAGTAAACCATATATTACATTAGTCGCACCTTGGTGAGTTATGAGCTAGGATATGCGTATGTCAAAAAGTTATGTTTAGCAGTGGTATTTGCTACTCGAAAGTTGCGACACTACATTTTGAGGCATACGACCTATGTCATATAAAAAAAAACCCTTTGTAGTACATGATGAGCAAGACATATCACAATACACGTATCACAAAGTGGATCATGCTATTGATAGAATTTAATCAGAATTCATAAGCCAAAAGTCCATCAAGGGATAAGTCATAGCAGATCAATTAGCAGAGGTGCCTCTCCAGGATGACAAGCCTCTCACCATAGAATTTCTTGATGATGCGGTATTTGCATTATCAGATCCACCAGAACTCAAAGAACCTAAGAAAGAAAGATACATGTCATTGTTCTTCGATGGTTCAAAGTGTGAACAAGGGGGCAGAGCAAGGATTGTATTCATCACACCGCAGGGTGCTCTGTTGGTCCGACTTTTATACACACCCTATGAAGAATGAGCATGAAACTCTAATAACACTTATAAGGGATAAATCCCACTCACTTTAGGATCTTGTTGGTTATCCAAGGTGTGAGTTACAGAGTTGGGTCGAATGTCTATTCACTCTTTTTCGCTTCTGGAATAGTTTTCAAAATGGACTGTCTGTTACCTTACAACGGGCTCTGAACTTGTTCAATAATGTTTAGAAGTTGTTACTTTGTTGACAATCGGATTTAAAATCAGTTCTTTGATCTAGCTCTTATGGGTCAGCAGATTTAAATAAAAGACAAATTAAAGAAAATAAAAATGGATCATTTCACGGTAAAACAGAGAGAGTAGGGTAAGGCGAGAAGAGAAGTCTATCAAACTTAGTCGTAAAAACCAAAACTACCAATTTTATTTATACTATCAGCTTCACAATAGAACAAATCAAAGAAGAAGGTGTCCAGACTTTCTAAGATCACCTTCTACTAAGAGCATAAGACAGAGATGGAACAGATCTGAAAGAAAATCATAAACAAAAGGGAAGTCGGTTAAAATTGGTATCTCTCACCAGCAGCATAGCTCACACAGTGAGGACAAAGCAATTAGAACAGACTTGAACCTTAAATCTATGGTTTTCCCTAGCATACAATAAAACAAATGAAGCCCAACAAGCATATTTAATCTTGATATCACGGATTTACAGCATATATTTAATAAACTTTAACGAGATGAAAACAAAAGAAAATGAACTTAGCACAATCTGAAAGAGATTAGGCTCCTGGCCACGCTATCACAAAAAGCAAAAAGCACATCAACTCCAAGTCCAGAATAAAGCATTTAACAAGATTTGCAAGAAATTGCTTCAATAGCCTTTTTTCTAAGTTTTCGCCTCCTGCGATTACATTTAGAAGAAGTATTTATAGACTCAGGACAGACCCTGATCTTTTCAAAAATATCTTCTTCTCAAACCCTAAATCTTATCACCTTAAACCCTACTACCCGGGTTTTACAATATAAGGCCTTTTTAAAATAAAGTTTTGATAAAACTTAACCATTCTGCAAATCAGTGCAGTTACTTGCCATAAATGGAGAAGGCAGAATTTGAATGCCACTTGCATCCACCCGCAACTGTGTGTAAATGTCTTCATTAATTCCCCTGGGAAATTTGGATGAGTCACCACTTCTCTGACATTTCATCTCCGTAGAGCCATCCCTGAGTTGAAAATCTCTGCACGCCATTAATTCCGCCATAAATTTTCATTAAATGCATCCATCGGCAAATTTCGGTAACCGTGTGTAGATATTTTCATTTTTCGACCAATTCTCGACATACTCCATTAAATGGGCAGTTGCTTAGTCACCGTAAAGTCTCTTTGCGGCGGATCTGTAAAAATCTGGATGAACCAGCAATTCTCGGCATCTCTCATTTTAATATGACGGTCCTCGATTAATATGCGCTTAACTTTGTCTTTCTCGCCATTACTCCCGTTATCATGCAAGTGCCATATGGCTTTCTGCAAAAAAAGACAAAAGAAGGATTAGTACTTTAAAATTAAATCAGATTAAAACTTTAATCATTAAATTATACGCTAAAGTTCATTATATGTTGGCTTGCTTTGTGTTGACACGTGTCACAAAAAATCGTGACACGTGTCCGTTTCCAACTGTTATTCATTTCGTGCCTCTTTCTGTTCCGCCAAAATGCGACATGTCACGCATTTTTGACATGTCGCGAAATCGCTGACCTTTTCCTCGCTTCTTTTCTCTCATGTCGCGAAAACGCGACATGTCACGATTTCGCGACATGTCGCGAAATCGTGACCCTTTCTCCTCGGCGACTTCTCCTTTTATGAAAACGACATGTCACGATTTCGTGACATGTCACGAAATCGTGCCCCTTTCTTGCCTTGTGCTTTCCTTTCTGCTTCCATGCAGCGAAAACGTGACATGTCATGATTTCACGATATGTCACGAAATCGTGCCTCTTTCTTGCCTTGTTCTTTCCTTTGTTTTGGACCCGTCGCGAAACCGCGACATGTCGCGAAATAGCGACGGTCCGTACGCCTTGGGGCTCTTCTCCGAAAAACGTCACGATTTTGCGACGTCACGATTTCGCTACGCGTTTGTGCCTTGGCTATTCTTTTGCTTCTTTGGTTCCTTCTTGCGGCCCTTTACTTTGCTCTTGCTGCCTTTGGCTTCCATTTGGTGGCACTTTCTTGTCGCGATTTCGTGACTTTGCCTTGTGCTTTTCTCTCCCTATGCGCAAAAATGCGACATGTCACGATTTCGTGACATGTCGCGAAATCGTGACGTCTTTCTGCACTTGGCTTCTTTCTCTCCATGTCACGATTTCGCGACACTTTCATGCCTTGGCCATTTTTTCGCTTTGCCGCGAAATCACGACATGTCGCGATTTCGTGACATGTCGCAAAATCGTGACGCTTTCTGCCCTTTGCTTCCTTTTGCCTCCTGCTACAACGAAATTGCGACATGTCGCGATTTCGTGACATGTCACAAAATCACGCCCTTTTCTTCAAGACTTGCATTCATCCAAATGTGTCATGATTTCGCTACTTTTCTGTTTTTCCAAACACGTCACGATTTCGCTACATTTTCATCAAGTTGCTCTCCGCTCAAACTCGTCGCGATTTCGCTACCTTTCCAAAAATGGAAAGTGTCACGATATCATGACCTTTCCAAAAATGGAAGTGTCACGATTTCGCGACGTTTCCAGCACTTAGCTTATTTTTCCAAAACCCGTCGCGATTTCGCGACATTTCCAAAAATGGAAAGTGTCACGATTTCGTGACTTTTCCAAAAATGGAAAGTTTTGGCTTCTAATGAATTTATCTATCTGTATTCTGCATTTTTTTCATATCAGTGAAAGATTTTCTTTACTCATAAATGATTCTAACATTTGAAGAAGTGAATTGTAAATTAAATTCAAAGCCAGATGCAAGCTTACTTGGATACTTTGGTATATGCAAAACTTGACAAAGGATGCAAGCAAAATATGGAATGCAAAACCAGAAAAACATCAAGAGGGTCCTTACTGCAAAATGAAAGCTCAATATTTTCAAAGGATGGAAATTCATTTTTTTAGTGGGGGTGTGTTGCTTCTCAACAAATGGCGATATCTGCGGGTAAAATAGTAGCATTATTTTAGAACCCAGGACTCTAGTTTCAAAACAACATAGACCATGTATCATGCCTTGCCACAAATATTCTTCAAAATAAATTGACTACTAGCTGATAGTTGTCAAAATTTCCCAAGGACATACTAGGCTGAATCATTTAAGGAAGATTTCTGATGTGCAATTATAAGTGTATAAAACTTTCTTCAAAAATGACTGGGCCTTCGAATGTTGAACTCTGGATTGATCAACTTTTCTAGATTGTAAAAGGGGAAACCGAGTAGAGCTCTGTTTACTAGTTTAGCCTTTTACAACCCTGACAGAGTTACCCTTTAGATTTACACGACCCAGATTCACAACTGTAAGGTAGAATCTACAACTTGGTAAAAGAAAACATCTTTTGAAGTCTTGGCTATCTCTTTGATTACATAACTTTTTTTTTTTTTTTTTATATATTGGAAATAACAGAGTGCCAGTTTTATGCTGTCTTGCTCAACTTTCATCTTCTCTCTCTCTTCTTTGAAATATACCGAAGTCTGAAAAGCCTTTAAAAGAAGAACAACAATTTTTCTTTTAATATCTCATCAGTCTGGAACTGCTTCAGCCTGGGTACTGATAGCCTCTATGGATACTCAAATAATTTCACGAATCATAGTCCCCTCTTATGACCAACTTTTCTTGGATTCCCTAGGAGTTTCTCCAGCCAAACAATATAGCAATTTCTTTATAATTAAAATAATTATGGCAAGCAAGACACAAAATCCAATCATCTTTCTACCGTTGTTCTGAATAACAAAATAGTTCCACTGTTCAGTTTAAGCAGACTATCTCTCAATTAGAATAATGAACACTGGATTCTGAACTCAGAATAAAACAATTTTTAGAAGGCTGACTTTTTCATTGATGCTCAGAAAAAACTTAAAAAAAAAACAGATTTACTTAAAATAAAATAAAACTGAATAAAACAAAATAAAACTGTACAGACAAGGATAAACACAGAACTTAAAAATAAAATAAAATAAACTATACAGACTCAAAAGGGGAAAACACAGAACTTAAAAATAAAATAAAATAAACTGTACAGACTTTAAAAATAAACTAAAATAAAATAACACTGCACAGACCTAGAAAATAAACACAGAACTGTACAGACCTGAAAGGAAATAAAACACAGAACTGTACATACCTTTAAAATAAAATAAAACAAAATAAAAACTGTACAGACATTAAAATAAAATAAAATAAAACAACACTAAAGCTTATTTACAATGTATACACATGTTACAACTTCTTTGTGACTCATTCAAACGATATATTGGATGGAACAACTGAGAAATAATGCTTTAAGTATTGACCATTAACAGGGAGGTCCAGAAAATTACCATCAAGGTCCTGTAAACGAAATGCGTTATTACCCAGAATCTCAGCAATCTGGTATGGCCCTATCCATAGCGGCTGCAACTTTGTATGCTTACCCTTCTTTTCATGGGCCTTGTCCCATAGAAGCACCAGGTCTGCAAGTCTGAAAGCTTTGACTCTGGCTCTTTTGTCAAACCAGCGCTTGACGGTTTCTTGGTGCCGACTGAAATGTTCCAGGGCTTGGAGTCTTTCATCCTGCAAATTAGTTAGATCCAAAACACGGGCCTCTGCATCTGCTTGATCCTCAAAATAGTCTAAGACAAATTGGTAAGTAGGTAATTTCAGAGAGATGGGAACAATGGGCTGAGTACCATACAACAAAGCAAATGGGGAAGTTTTGAGAGCCACTTTATATTTTATCCTGTCAGCCCAAAGTGCATATTTCAATAATGTATGCCATTGTCTCGGGTTTGTCTGCTGCAGATTTCTTAATGGCATTCATTAAATTCTTATTCGTGGACTCAGCCAGTCCATTACCTTGGGGATAATAGTTGGATGAAAATCTGATAACTATCCCCATCTGGTATGCCCATTCTGCAAACTCCAATGATTGGAAGGCTGGTCCATTATCACACACCAAATTCAGAGGAACCCCAAACCTGGTTATGACATTTGACTCTAGAAATTCGATCACTTCATGAGCTGTACTTCTCATGGTGGTTGCTGCTTCGACCCATCTTGTGCAAGTAATCGTAGTCGTTAGAACATACTTATGCCCTCGTCGAAGAATTTGGGTTTATCACTCCCACAAAATCAAGTCCCCATTGCATAAAAGGTTTATTTATTACAACAGGCTGCAATGGTAGAGCCCGGTTGGCCTCTTTGGCTGCAAAAGTTTGGCACTGATGGCAAGTTCTCACATGCTGATGGGCATCTTTAAATAACGTAGGCCAGTAATAGCCTCGCTCTCAATATTTTATGCGCAGTAGCAGATCCTGAGGAATGCCCCGCCCCTAACTTTTCATGAAAACTGGACATGACTTCATTGACTTCACTCTGAGAAATGCATCTTAAGAAAATGCCAAGGATAATTTTCTCTGTACAAATTACCTGCTTTGAGGAGATAATGAGCAGCTTTCAGTTTTAGTGCTCTCCTTTGGGTTCTATTCAAGTGAGATGGGAAAATTCCAAATTGCAAGCAGATGAATAATATCTCCATACCAGTCATCAGATTCAGAATTTAACTGATTAATTTCTTGTCGTACAGGTATTTCGGCAATGTGTCGGGACAAACCAAGTCCTCTGATTAATTTTGTAGGCCAAATTTCTAAGTCATATTCCTGCAGTCTTGTAACCCAATTACCTCTTAGTTCACCCAATTCGTCCTGACTTAAAAGGTATTTAACAGCTGGGTCCGGAACTATAGCATGAACTCTGCTTCTTAGTATGTAGTGCCTGAACTGCTTAATTGCTCTCACCAAGGCATAGGCTTGTTTATCTAAGCAAGAATATTTTAGCTCAGCCCCTTTTAAATTGGTACTCTTGAAAGCAATTGGATGCTCCCCCGTTTCTCTCCGTTGGGTCAAAACTGCAGCAAGTGTGTGTTCAGAAGAAAAGGTGTACAGATAAAAATCTGCACTGAAATCTGGGCTCACCAGAACTGGTGCTTGCTTAATGGCGGTCTTGATTTCTTGGAACGTTGTTTTAGCTTCTGTTGTCCAGACAATCTGAGCAGTTTCCTTTAGCATGTCATTCAGTGGCTTGACTATTTCTGCGAAGCCGGAGATGAACTTCCTGACAAAATTAATTTTTCCAAAGAAGGACCTCAACTCTTTCTTAGAGTTGGGAAAGGGTATGCCGGATATGGCTTCAACTCTGTCCGGATCCATGGAAATGCCATCTTTTGTGATCAAGTGCCCAAGGAGCTTTCCTTCCGTTACACCAAAAATGCACTTCTTCGGATTCAAAGAAATGCCGAACTCCCTGCACTTGTTAAACACGGACTCCAAATGTTTTACATGGTCAAACCGAGATTTAGAGAAGACTCGTTAAATCATCCATGTAAACAACAATGCATTTACCCATAAGGCCTTTGAAGGCATGATCCATTGCCCGTTGAAACGTAGCTCCGACATTTATTAATCCAAATGGCATCCTCTTGTAAGCAAAAGTTCCCCACTTAGTTGTGAAAGCAGTTTTCATCCCGTCTTCCCTGTCAACCAATATCTGATTATACCCTGAGAAACCGTCCAGGAAAGACATCATTTCCGAACCATTGACAATCTGCAACACCTCATCCATAGAAGGCAGAGGATAATTATCTTTCTCAGATGCCTTGTTCAAATTTCTAAAATCCACACACAGGCGGATCTCTCCATTTTTCTTTCTGACTGGCACCAAATTGGCCACCCAAGTAGAATGCCTAACGGGAAAAATTATGGCGGCACTCAATAATTTTTCTACCTCCTTCTGGATGAGGGGCTCTAGCAGAGCGTTGACATGCCTCTATTTTTTTTGGAAAGGTTTACAAAATTCTTTTAAAGGTATAATATGAGTGTAAACTTTCGGATCAAAAACTTTTAAGTCTTTGTAAGACCAGGCCATAACATCCTTGGACCTGTGAAGAAAATCAATCATATTTCTTTTTATTTTTGGATCACAAATTTTAGCCAACTTGATGTGCCTGGGATCTTCTTCAGTCCCCACGTTCAGGTTCTCGGTCTCACTGTCTGTTGCACCCATAGAATCCTCAGAACTCACCTTTTGCCTGATTTGGTCAACATCAAAGAGCCGCTCCAGGTTCCACCATCCCTTTTGGAATTCTGTTATCTTTCAACCTTATTATTCCCCTGTCATCATCTAACTGCTCCAGCAGAGTATCCCTTTGTCCATCATCGATTATAGCATTTTCAAATGTGTTAGTACTCTGTAAAAAATTTATAATCTGCTGGTCATCAGAGAAAACCTGAAAATTATCCACATTATTTGGGACTGAAGGGCAAGGGACTAACTCAATCAAAAATTTGTTCCATTTGAATTCTTCTAGTGGTTTCGAGCTTGCGGTCGAAGAAGCCAAGACATCTCGCACATGAATTCTCGCTCTCTAGGTATGTGTGTCAGATTAAAAGCATCAAAATCTTCTACAAGATCCCAAGCCCGGTGTTTGTATCCTTTTAAATAAGATGCTTTACACTGGAATTTACCTTTAACTTGATTAGCCACCAATTCTGAATCTGTAAAAACTCGGATATTTCTTACACTTCTGTCCAAAGCAAATTTCAAACCTAATACCAAGTGCTTCGTATTCCGCTAAATTATTTGTACAAGGGAACCGTAGGCGATAAGACATAAAATATGTCTGACTTTCAGGCCCTTTAAGGACTCGCCCCGTACCGTAACCCTGTTTAGATTTAGCCCCATCCACATGAAGCGTCCAGACTTCATTACTATGAACAGGATGAGCTTTACTAAACTTCTCATTTTGTCCCGTTGTTAAATTGTAAACTCCAATATCTACCTCAGTAATATTTACAGTCTCATTTTCTGCATTGTATTCAGTGATCGTATGTTTGTATCTGGGTTCTCTTTCAACCCTTAATTGGTTTGCCACTCCTTTCCACGGCAACCACATGTGTGAAAAGTCACTTGCCAAGTATCCGTTCAGAGATCTCGACCAATCCCTGCTCAAAAGCATCCCATACCCCACAGGAATATCCACCACCTGAATTTCAATTCTATGTCGTGCCCTGGGCTCAGATGCTAATTGGATATGAATATTCTGAAGTTCACCTACTACTTTAACCTTCGATTTGTCCAATTGGACAACTCTTCTTTCGGACTTCATTGGGGTCAAACCCAACTGTTGACAAATGGCCAAAGGCATAACATTATCTGAAGCACCCGAATCTACCAGACAATTGTGTAAGTTTTTCCCAAAAATACGTACAGTCAGTAGAAAAGGCGGAACCTCAATTTTCTCTTTATACATGGCTACATTTGCATTTGCCATCTTCTTTCCCTTGTCCAAAGATTTGGTAGTAGGCCCAGAGTATGTTTTAATCAAGTTATCCCTCTGTTCTAAAATTTGGGCCAACTCATGAAGAGTGATGTTGGCTTTGATCTTCTTCATGTCCTCCACTATGTTATATCCCTTATTGAGTGGAGGGACAAATGCATCTGGTCCTCTCGGATTTCCTCCCTTGGGTGGAGATGGGTTATTGCTTGAAGATGGATCTGGAGGAACATTGTGGGAATTGTCCGGAGGGGTAGATGTAGTGTTGGGATCCGGATTCCTGTTTCTGAGGTTGTAGTTGTCCCTCCTGTATTGTTGAAAAGCCTGCACCTCATCCATAGGCATTTCAACTACATTCTCAGATTCACCCGAGAAAGTGAAAGAATCCAAGACCATAGCTGCACTGTGGCTGGATGAACTTGGGCCATCCGCAGTTCTTTGATGTTCAGGAGAAATCAACTCCCCAGACAAAGCTTCAAAGGCGTTACAAAATTCCAAACAATCCAACTCCCCGTGCTGAGAAGTAGCATGTATTCTACACCAGTTAGGCAAAGCCAAATCACAAATATTCACATCATGACCTTTACCTTTGTAATATTTATTAGGTTCGTATGGGGGCCGATTGAATCTATTCGGTTGATATGAATACCTGTTTGAGTTCTCCCCAGTAGAAACCTGCCTTTTAAAACTCAAAAAATCATTGGCCAACTTTTGGACTATTTTTGAGACTTCTTCAACTCTTGCATTATCAGCTTCTTTACCCGGGTTCCGTACATTTTCAGCAGGTGTTACAACCAATGGATTTCCCGATGGTAGAGTCTCGACACACTCGGCAACATCATCTCGATGTGGTATGGGATTGAAAATAAGGGCAGCTTGTGTAACCAAAGGAATTTGCTTGAGCATTTAAAGGTTGGGGTCCCAACTGTCTTTCCGAATCAAAGCTTCTTTGTAAGCCTCCGTTAAATTGGTAATAGAGGGATCTCTTTTCAAGAAAACCGAAGTCATTGGATCTAGAGAATTTCTAAAAATCTCTAATGCCAGGTCTGCATTTGGCACATAATAACCAGTCGATCTACCATAAGCCTTCTGAAATCTGACATTGTAAGATCTGACAGATTCATTTATTTCTCTTTTAATACCGAAAACCGCTGATATAATATACTGGGATCTATTACCTCACCAAACCGTGACACAAAAACCTTTTCCAAGTCATTCCAACTGGTAATAGAATCATTAGTGAGATTTAGAAACCAGTCATAAGCTCCCTCCTGGAGAGTGAACGGGAACAATCTGCAAGCCACATCTTCATGTTGTACATTTAACAATTTCAAAGCATTCTTGAATGCAACTAGATGTTCCTCTGCTGTCCTAGTCCCATCATGCTTGTATCTGGGAAGATATCTCTCCGGATTTTTGGGCAGGTCATGGGCTATACCCGAGATATTTAAGGCAGTGGAACCCAACCAGTTTGCCATTACTACTTGATTGACGGTGATATTCTGAGTTGTAGTTGGAGTAACTACCAGTGGTGATAAAACTGTTTCAGACAGAGACTTGGCCCTTCTGAGGCTACTTCTTCTTGGAGTTTCTAATTCAGGCACAAGGAGCTCTCCAACTCGGGGTGGGACCTTGTTACCCCGTATGTAGAATCCAACTTTTCACAAGCAACTTATAATCTTACAATCCTTAATAAATTACTGAACTTGGCCCTCTTTTTTGGCAATTTTAAATATTGTACAGACAACTTACAATACTGAACGGAGTTCAGTGGGCCCTCCTTCTAGCGCCATTTTAAATGTTGGTCCGACTTTTATACACACCCTGTGAAGAATGAGCATGAAACTCTGATAACACTTATAAGGGATAAATCCCACTCACTTTAGGATCTTGCTGGTTATCCAAGGTGTGAGTTACAGAGTTGGGTCGAATGTCTATTCACTCTTTTCCGCTTCTAGAATAGTTTTCAAAATGGACTGTCTGTTACCTTACAACGGGCTCTGAACTTGTTCAATAATGTTTAGAAGTTGTTACTTTGTTGACAATCGGATTTAAAATCAGTTCTTTGATCTAGCTCTTATGGGTCAGTAGATTTAAATAAAAGACAAATTTAAAAGAAAATAAAAATGGATCATTTCACGGTAAAACAGAGAGAGTAGGGTAAGGCGTAAAGAGAAGTCTATCAAACTTAGCTGTAAAAACCAAAACTACCAATTTTATTTATACTATCAGCTTCACAATAGAACAAATCAAAGAAGAAGGTGTCCAGACTTTCTAAGATCACCTTCTACTAAGAGCATAAGACAGAGATGGAACAGATCTGAAAGAAAATCATAAACAAAAGGGAAGTCGGTTAAAATTGGTATCTCTCACTAGCAGCATAGCTCACACAAGTGAGGACAGAGCAATTAGAACAGACTTGAACCTTAAATCTATGGTTTTCCCTAGCATACAATAAAACAACTGAAGCCCAACAACATATTTAATCTTGATATCACGGATTTACAACATATATTTAATAAACTTTAACGAGATGAAAACAAAAGAAAATGAACTTAGCACAATCTGAAAGAGATTAGGCTCCTGGCCACGCTATCACAGAAAGCAAAAAGCACATCAACTCCAAGTCCAGAATAAAGCATTTAACAAGATTTGCAAGAAATTGCTTCAATAGCCTTTTTTCTAAGTTTCCGCCTCCTGCGATTACATTTAGAAGAAGTATTTATAGACTCAGGATAGACCCTGATCTTTTCAGAAATATCTTCTTCTCAAACCCTAAATCTTATCACCTTAAACCCTACTACCCGGGTTTTACAATATAAGCCCTTTTAAAATAAAGTTTTGATAAAACTTAACCATTCTGCAAATCAGTGCAGTTACTTGCCATAAATGGAGAAGGCAGAATTCGAATGCCACTTGCATCCACCCGCAACTGTGTGTAAATGTCTTCATTAATTCCCCTGGGAAATTTGGATGAGTCACCACTTCTTTGACATTTCATCTCCGCAGAGCCATCCCTGAGTTGAAAATCTCTGCACGCCATTACTTCCGCCATAAATTTTCATTAAATGCATCCATCGGCAAATTTCGGTAACCGTGTGTAGATATTTTCATTTTTCGACCAATTCTCGACATACTCCATTAAATGGGCAGCTGCTTAGTCACCGTAAAGTCTCTTTGCGGCCAGATCTATAAAAATCTGGATGAACCAGCAATTCCCGGCATCTCAAATTTCAATATGACGGTCCTCGATTAATCTATGCTTAACTTTGTCTTTCTCGCCATTACTCCCGCTATCATGCAAGTGCCAGATGGCTTTCTACAAAAAAAAGACAAAAGAAGGATTAGTACTTTAATTAAATCAGATTAAAACTTTAATCATTAAATCACACGCTAAAGTTCATTATATGTTGGCCTGCTTCGTGTTGACACGTGTCGCAAAAATCGCGACACGTGTACGTTTCCAATTGTTATTCATTTCGGCCTCTTTCCTGTTTTCCTGCCATGGCCGCGAAAATGCGACATGTCACGAAATCGTGACCTATTTCTGCCCTCGACGCTTTCTGGCTGCTCTATCACGAAAACGCGACATGTCACGATTTCGCGACATGTCACGAAATCATGACCTTTTTTGGCCTCGGTCTTTGTTTCTTTGTCGTTGCCGTGAAAACGCGACATGTCACGATTTCGCGACATGTCGCGAAATCGTGACCCCTTCTGTGCCTTGGCGCTTCTCCGCTTTGATGGCAGCAAAAATGTGACATGTCACGAAATCGCGCCCCTTTCTTGCCTTGTGCTTTCCTTTTTGCTTCCATGCAGCAAAAATGCGACATGTCACGATTTCGCGACATGACGCCTCTTTCTTGCCTTGTGCTTTCCTTTGTTTTGGACCTGCCGTGAAACCGTGACATGTCGCGATTTTGCGATATGTCACAAAATCGCGACGATCCGTACGCCTTGGGGCTCTTCTTCGAAAAACATCATAATTTCGTGACGTCGTGATTTCTCTACGTGTTTGTGCCTTGGCTATTCTTTTGCTCCTTTGGTTCCTTCTTGCGGCCCTTTGCTTTGCTCTTGCTGCCTTTGGCTTCCCTTTGGTGGCACTTTCTTGTTGCGATTTCGCGATGTTTCTTCTTTTCTCTCCCTACGCAGCGAAATCGCGACATGTCGCGAAATCGCGCCCTTTCGCCTTGGCTTCTTTCTCTCCATCCTGTCGCGATTTCGCGACGCTTTCATGCCTTGGCCATTTTTTCGCTCTGGCAGCCGCGAAACTGACACGTCGTGATTTCGCGACATGTCGCGAAATCGCGACACTTTCTGCCCTTTGCTTCCTTTTGCCTCCTGCTACAAAAATGCGACATGTCGCGATTTCGTGACACGTCGCGAAATCGCGCCCTTTTCTTCAAGACTTGCACTCATCCAAAATGTGTCGCGATTTCGCGACGTTTTCATCATTTGCACTTTTCTTCCAAAACACGTCGCGATTTCGCTACATTTTCATCAAGTTTGGCTTCCGACTCAAACCTGTCGCGATTTCGCTACCTTTCCAAAAATGGAAAGTGTCGCGATTTCGTGACCTTTCCAAAAATGGAAGTGTCGCGATTTCGCGACGTTTCCAGCACTTAGCTTATTTTTCCAAAACCCGTCGCGATTTCGCGACATTTCCAAAAATGGAAAGTGTCGCGATTTCGCGACTTTTCCAAAAATGGAAAGTTTTGGCTTCTAATGAATTCATCTATCTGTATTCTGCATTTTTTTCATATCAGTGAAAGATTTTCTTTACTCATAAATGGTTCTAACATTTGAAAAAGTGAATTCTAAAATAAAATTAAAGCCACATGCAAGACTACTTGGATACTTTGATACATGCAAAACTTGAAGAAGAAGGATGCAAGCAAAATTTGGAATTCAAAATCAGAAAAACATCAAGAGGGTCCTTACTACAAAATGAAAGCTCAAATATTTTCAAAGGATGGATCCATTGCCCTTATAATTCAAACTAGACTTCTCGTGCACAAACAACTATACAAAATATGAAGCATTGATCCTAGGACTCCAAAAAGTTGTAGCAATGGGCATTAAAATATTGAATATCTTTGGTGACTCCTTGCTCATAGTAAACTAGGTCAAAGGACTATTTCAATGTAGGTGCCCACTCTTGAAGACTTACAAGGAACTTGTTGACACCTACCTAGCCCGACTAGAATGGTATGACATCGAGGCAATCCCTCATACGTAAAATAGATTTGTAGACACCATAACCTCTTTAGGATCCTTGATCCCTCAGAATACATTTGATGATTTTACAACTATTCATGTGAAATTGCTTTTGCACTCAGCAATACGCTATGAAGCTTTCGACAATCAAGAATCAGTCAACATGATCAACATCGAGCCAAATCAGGATTGGTACTTCGTAGCCAAATATTTCTTGAAAATGACACCTTGGGGGTATTTGATATCCTAGGGACCTATGGAGTGTGGTGCAACCATACACCATAGAGTTGTTCCTCAATCCATGTTCACCAGCTCAAGAATACAGGAAAAACAAGCCATATTCTCTATAGAAGCCATGGCTTATCAGGATTAGCTTTCCCAACTATGGGACTTCCTGAAGCTTGGAATAGTACCTCAAGGTTTTTCACATACTAAAAGGCAAACATTCAAATAGAAAGCAATAAGATACATCTTGCTAGGATAAATTCTCTACAGATGAGGATATGATGGAGTATTACTCCGTTGTCTTGAGCCCCAGGAAGCATCTTGGGAAATTTTGCAAGCTCAAGATGGCACATGTGGAGGGCATTTTAGTGGCATGGCCATCATTAAGTGCATCTTGAGAATGGATTACTATTGGCCCACCATGGAAAAGGACTACTATGAGTATGTCAAGAAATGTAGTAAGTACCAACATCATGCAAATATAATGCACTTACCATCACAAGCCTTGCAACCCATCCAGGCAGCATGGCCATTCTTGCAGTTGGGACTAGAATTGATTGGGAAGATCTCACCCCCATCCTTAGGCTGACACACATTCATAATAATAGCCACATAATACTTCACTAAAAGGATGGAAGAGATCCCCTTAACATAAATGACTGGACCAAGGATTGTAGGTTTTATACTCCACAATATCATAAGTCATTTTGGGGTCCCTTCGAAGATAATATCGGATAATGGGCCATATTTAAAAAACAAAAATGTGTGTGCTTTAATGAAAAAATACCATATTCAACATAATTTCTCAACACCTTATTACCCACAATCAAATGGGCAAGCAGAAGCCTTAAACAAAACAATAGTCTCCATCTTGAGGAAGATGGTGCAAGACAATCACAAGGATTGGCACATGCAGTTGCCTCTTGCACTATGGGCATATAGGACTAGTATATGGATGCCCACTGGGGCAACACCATTTTCACTAGTATATGGCACTGAGGCCATCATGCCACTAGAGTTAGAAATTCCAACTCTATGCATAACATTAAAGGACTTCATAGACGATGATGCCACATGACAAGGTCACCTTGATCAGTTGATGCTTCTTGATGAACGTTGAGTCAATTATTTAGAGCATATTCATGTTTACCAAGATCGCCTTGTGCGAGCTTACAATAGTAAAGTCCACTTAAGGGAATTCAAGGTTGGGAATCTAGTGCTCAAAGAAAACCAGTAGAATTCGAATCTGTGACCACATTTATGAGACAAGTTCACAGAAAATTGGATAGGCCCATACATGATTTCACAGAGAGTTGGGCCTGTAGCATATCACCTTATATCATTATATGGTGTTGAGGAGCCTGAACCTATCAATATCATTCACTTAAAGGCATTCTACACATAAAACACAAAAACATTCAATTATGTCAAAAATACAAAAATATTCAAATATGTCAAAAACACAAAAACATTCAAACATGTCAAAAACACAAAAATATTCAAATATGTCAGAAAAACAAAAACATTCAAATATGTCAAAAACACAAAAACATTCAAAATGTCAAAAACACAAAAAAATCATAAAATCATAAAACTTCAAAATGAAATCAAAGGTTCCAAGGGTATCCAAGCCGCTTGGTCAAAATCAATTCAAAATTATCCAAGGGTATTCAAGCCGCTTGGTAAAAATCAATTCAAAAATCCCCAAGGGTATACAAAGCCACTTGGTCAAATTCAATCAAAAAGCTCCAAGGGTAATTCAAAATGCTTGGTCAAACATCAATTCAAAAGCTCTAAAGGTGTACAAATCGCTTGGTCAACTTCAATAAAAATGCTCCAAGGGTACTTCATGCCACTTGGTCAAAATAAAAAAGCTCCAAGTACTTCACGCTACTTGGTCAATAATAAAAAAGCCCCAAAGGCATAATAAGCCCTTTGGTCAGATTAAACAAAAATACAAAACAACATAAAAATAAAAAATACAAAAATAATTGCTTTGCACGTCTTGCATCCACATCATTGCATTGCATTTTCATATCCACTACGATTACATATGTCATGAGAGCCTTAAAATTGATACCATAGTTTTTCACACAAATAATTCAAATACGTACCTCCATTAACACACGTGTGTAATTGTATTTTTCAACACAATCATTATTTGTTGCTATACATAATATACTAAGGTTTTTCGGTTAATCAACCACACCTAGTGATATTATCAACTTTTGTGGAAAACAACTTTGGTTAGTGGAAGGTAAGGTCTAGTCGTGATAATGCCTTGGATATTCAAGATCCCATCACTAATTGAAACACTAAAATCCTAGCTGGTACAAGGAAAAGATAAAAGCTGTAAAAGTGGTCTAGGTTACCTTAAGCGAAAAGGATTTTTCTTTCTTATCCCCCTGTGCAACTAGTTTAAAGGTGCTGAGAATTGGTAAAAGGACAAGCTTTGCCCTATCAAAATCCCTTGCTTAAATCAAAATAAGAAAAATCCCGAAGCAAAGTACATATTCAAAAATCCAAACATACAATCCAAATTTCAAAGCAAAAATCTGATATACAAATCAAAAATTACAAAAATCCTCGCTCAAAGAAAAATAAATAAAAAATAAACAGTGATTTTCATCACTACATATGAGTAAAATAAACAGTTATTATCATCACTACAAAATCCTCGCTCAAAAAGAAAAAAAACAATCAAAAATAAAAAGTGATTTTCATCGCTACACATGAGCAAATATCCAAAGCCAAAAAGAAACCAAAATTGAAATAAATCTTGAATCCATGGAATTCTCAACATTGTACAAAAACGGAATGAGAGATCCTTACACATGACGATATGTCTATCACAATTGCTTCATGCAATTGTGTAAACCAATGTTTGAATGTGGATGAGCTAGCTTAGGTAACCCAATATTTCCTAGTGGTATAGTCCAACTAAGTCCAACATAAGGATGAGATGAACACTTGAGGATCCCTGATATTAGAAATGGGCTGAAAGAATCCTGCCTGACATCGGAGGAAATGCTTGAGTTCTATCTCAAAATATACAATCACTTGCACACACAAAAATCATGAATAACTAGGTCCATGGTAAATGCCTTACTTTTCAAAAGTCTAAGAGTGATCAATAGACAACTGTTGATAGGGTAACTAGAGTGTTTGAATATCTAGGAAGCCCAAAAAATTCTAAAATAGCAACAAATCATAACATCATTCACACCATCATTTTATTTATTAGATCCTATAAATTAGGGGGCATCAACATAGTAGGACAAATACCACATATATATTAGAAATAGTATATAGATGACCACTGAATACTTTATATCTTTTAATTTATTAAAACTTATAAAGAAAATACATTACACACCATTACATCTCATATATGAATACTTAATCAATTCTTATGATAAGAGTGATTATTTAAATTCATGATTATTTTTTTACTTTCTGTGGTATCACCCATTAAGATTGTCAATGTCATATGCATTCCTTATGTTTTAAGTGATTAGAACATACAGGTTCGTTTATACCATCTCATCACATAAGTTAGATACATAAAATTAAAACAAAATTAAACATGCATTTAACAAAAACATCACATCCACAAACACAACTCATTAATTGTCCATCATCGCATCATAAAACACATCATAAAACATATAAGCAATATCCATTTGCACATAATCATGAATTCATAATTAATCATCAAAACACATCATGCTATATCATCAAATCATATAAGCATCTACACATCCATATAAGCATCTGTAATATCATCTATCATCTAGTATATAAATCAAATCATCATAACACCATCATCACATCACATCATAAAACAAAATAACAAAAACATGAGCAACAAAAAAAAAACATAATGAGTCATAATGCAAAGATATCATAAAAGTATGTGTGTCAATGGGTATACAAAAATGCCCGTGGGTGACAGTCATATAGGTCATTCGACCTCAAAAATGAATCAAAACCAATTGAACCATCAATCAAGTATTGGGCCTGTACCCCCTGCAACATTGCTCCCTGTGGATGAATATCTAGGAGAATGGTATGAGTTAGACCCTACTGGTCTCTTAGTATGAGTTCAAACCCCATGACCAGGCCGGATGGAAGACTGCCCTCTTGTAGAGATCCCGTTGAATTATGACCCACCTGTAGCCCCTCTCTCCTTGGAGATGGTTCCTAGCCTCCTGATCTGCCTTGAGAGAGTGGCAATTTGGGCTACGTCCTCAGCAATTTGAACATCACTCCATATAGCAAGCCTTGTAGATGACTGATATTAGTCTCGAGAGCTACCCTCGAAGGATCCTCAAGAGTAGTAGGGGCAACAACAACCTGCATCTGGGTAGCTCCTCCTAGAGCAGCCTATAAAGCCTATATTTGATCTGACAGTTGAGCTATAGTAGTACCCCTCTGAGCTATGATGGTGTCGTGTTGCTATACCTTTATCTTGGTCGATTGGAGCTTGACCTCCACATCATGTAGTTGTGCCCTAAGAGGATAATATCCCTCCTCAAACTCCATATCCTCCTTCGCCTCCTTAGGAGCCTTCTACTCCTCTACTACCACCTGCTCTGCCTGCTAGTCCCACACCATAGTCCTAGCATGAACCCTATGCCCTGTTGGGTCTGCCCCATCTCTGCCATAACCCTCTCGATCTAGATTACCCTCACCATACCACATCAGGTTGCCCCACCACTGTGCAAATGCCTCTGTGACTCCACCAGCTACTCCAGGATCAACAAATGGAGCATCCTCCTCATAAGCCAACTTTGTAACCGATTCGAGAGGGAGGTCTCTCTCTTCTCTGATGTAACTATACAAAAATGGTACTAGTGGCACATCCTACTACAACCCGTATTGACGAAGGACCCAAAAGTAGAAGTGTCCCCGGATATTAACCTTACAGCCAATGAACCATTGCTCATGCTGGGTCCTAGTAGTAAAGTTGTCAGGGTTATCCCAAGCAGGACACTCATGATACGGGTGCCATATGACATCTCCATCTCGGAGTCCAGTGAAAGTATTAGTGTAATGAGTCAGCTCCCCTACAAAAGTGTGGCTCTTGTGCTCCTCACTCTCTTTGGCCCATCTGGCACCGTAACACTGCATCCTCCTATCCATAGCTATGATATCGATAGGAAGCCCCTTAGGGTGATCTACCCTAATGTGTTCCCATCCCCAGACCTACAGAAGCCAACTGCAGGCAATGCTGATGTGACCCCTCCAGTGGATGTGGTATAACTCATCATAATATTGAGCCAGTAGAGACCTGCCCCACACATATATGGTAGGCTCCTCACTGTATATCAGGTCCTGAACCATCACAAGGAGGTTCCAAGGGAAACTCAAGCTTGAGCAATTTGGGATAAGGACATTGTTGATGACCATCAGCAGCATCGCATGCCTCATTTTGAAAATAAGCTCTTGATACCAGTGGATGATAGACACTCCTCCAAACTTGTCCTTGAGAGCATCCTCGTAATTCCTCCCAAACACCCGAGTGAAGACATCCACCTTAGTATTAGTGGCTGAAGAAACAATAGCCACCACATAAAAAGGGATCCAAAAGATCTTGTACACATCCTCTGACGTAATGGTCATCTCACCAGTCGGGAGGTGGAAGATCTTAGTCCTAGGATCCCAGCGATGGGTCAAAGTTGTAAGGTAAGACTGGTCTGACATAATGTGAGGTAGTCTGGTAACATACTGGAGCCCACGAGCCCTAAGACACCTCCAATCCGTGGCATCCAGAAGAGGTAGGAGGTCACTCATGAGCCTCGGGTCCCGAGCTCGAGCAGTAAGGATCTAAGCAAAGCAAAAGAAAGATGAAACATAATTATAGTGCAATACAGGCTAAAGAGTAGTTCAAAATTAAAAATAAAATAAAAAACTATTTCAAAAACCTAATAAAAAGCAAAAAAGTTGTGCAAAATTGGCTAAGGGGATTAGCTGTTGTCTCCTACAATAGCTGGAATCTGGCCACTGGAGACAGCAACGGCCAAATCCCAACGGTTAAATTTTTGACCGTTGGGGTTCAAACTTAGCCGCTCTGAGCGACAACGACCAAATTTCTGTCGCTCTGAGTGACAACGGTCGAAGGGTGACATGGAAAACCTGTGAACCTTCGGCCGTAAAAATTAAAAAAAAAAAAAAAAAAAAATGGGGACCAACCCACCACTTAAAAACCTATACTAAGCCTAACTACAGATTTCATTTGTTATCAACAGGTTTAGCGAGGTTTATTTACCAATTACTTAGTGAGGTTCAATTTTACCTAGAAAAGGAAAAGAGGTTAGGGTTTAAAAAATAAAATACCCGAGAAGCTCTGGCTCCTCTAGCAGCTGATGCCTCACCCTATGCAGCCATGTCCTCGATGCAGGTAGCTTCAAAAATCGCAACTGTCACTATCTCACCAGAGCTCTAAAAAATGAATTGACAACAAATAAAAGTGACAGGTCAAAATCATAAAATCACATTTTTTATATTTTCAAATTATGCCTTGGCCGTTGCTGACGTTAGTGGCTCAAACTTCGTGGCCGCTTAAGGCGAGAGCGACCACAGGAAGAAACTTAGAGGCCGTTGGACGTGACAATGGCCTGCTCCACAGATGAAAACAAGAAAAATCCTTCCATGGGGGGATGCCAAAATTATTAAGTAAACCCATTTTGATGATTTGAAGTCATCTTAATGACCAAAATAAATAAAAAATTACATAAAAGCATAATCTCAAGAAGGCATCATACCCAGTTACTTGCTATATCCACTCGGTGATTGCAACGATTCACACTCCATGAATTTCGATGAGATGAGCAGGTTACCATAAGGCCACTTGGGACAAAAGCATTTTCATTTTGGAATTATGATGTGCCACCCTTCAAACCTGAAGAAGACCAAGATGGTCGAACTACTCCACGGGTGCGAAAGGATCATTCTAATTCCCCTATGATACCAAAAATATTAAGCCAAAGTGATGCAATATGAACATAAATATAATCACTCATCCTAACTCCCTAAGAAGGCTATTGATAGCTAGACCGCTCCTCAGGATAGGGATGGATGATTATTATAAAAAATTGGAATCACACTTGGATGTGGGATTTCCAATTAAAAGCAACCAATGTTAGAAAGGAACCAGATTAGCCATATTGGTCAAGCGACTTGTCACTTCATTCATTGTCATTTCTTCACCAATCCATTGTGTGAGGAATAGTTCAAAAATTCAACATAATCATAATCGAAATCAACAAAATATCACTCAATCATAACAAAGTCGAGTTCATCCTATGAATCATTGCATACACCAATCACAAATTTCTCTTGTTTGCTAGGAACGTAAGTAGACATGACATCTTCAATTATAGCTCTCCTACTAGTCGGAATTGTTGTAGCAACTGAAGCTACCCGATTGAGTTTGAGGAATGAGTGCAATTTAACATGCCCAAGCCACTGAGCTAAGTCCTCCGAACATTGAGGCAATGATTCAAGGGATGTGTGCCATCTTGCATGATTGGGCCATCCAGTTTTGATCAGACCATTGATCACCATACACCATACAAAAAGATCAATCTACATTTTTGCTCAGCGTTGTGTCTTCCACACAACACTTCACAAAAATAGGTATCTCTAGACACCTAAATCGTGTTATGCTTTGGGGAGTTACTCACATAGACACATTCATAAGATCATATGACATAGTATTGGACTTTCCAAGCATTAAAAATGGTTCTCACCACTCATTTGGGGCCTTTTCAAGCAATCCAAGCCTAGCCACTCAAGCCAAGAGTGGACAGATCCTAGCCGCTCAAGCCTAGAGTAGCCAGACCTTAGCCATTGTAGATGACAACGACCATATCTTAGTCACTGTAGATGATAGCGACTAAACCCTAAAAGTAGTTTTGTCGAAAAACATGCCTAATCACGGGCAGAAGTGGTAGTCTACATGCAATAAAGGTGAGCAGGAGTAAATTTGTATTCCTTTTCATGACCAGTTCACATAGGAGACTTAAGTTTGCATTTAGACTTTAGTTAACTAGCCTCAAAACATAAACAAAGGAAAAAGGCTTCTCATGCTAACGACCAGTTTGCATAGGATAATCAAGTTGACAGTTATATTTCAGTTAATTGGCCTCCAAACATAGAAAAGACAAAAAGCTTCTCATGCTAATTCGCACTACACATGAGAAATTAATTCCTAGGGCTTGGACATAGACCTAGGGTTTCACATTATAAAAGGTGCAAGCCTAAGAGCACCAAACATCCATCTATATTTTATTGATCTTGGAAGAGAGGAGATACATCTTTATCTAAGAGAGAGGGACATATACATCTTTTATCAATCTTGGTCATTGAGGAGAGCTTTCGATACTTGGAGAGTTCCCTTGGATATCACGTGTATAGCGAAGCCCTGATAGATTGGAGAGCATAGCAACCATTATTTCAACATCGGATACAAGCTTTGATCCATAGCTTTGGAGCAAAGAGGACAAGAATCACTTTAGTGGTCGTTGTCTTGGACAATGACCCATATGCTTAGCTTAGGGTTCTAGATATTAGATTCATTATTTTAGCATATCATTAGCATAACATCATTTCATTCATTCAAATTCATTATAGTAGTTTAATTTGCACTTACTTTCATTTGTTATATTCAGTACTAAAAACCTCATCCGGGGAGGCATTCCCAGACATCTAAGTGTGTGTTGTTGTTTCATTGCTTATAGGGCCACAGGTTCACCGGACGAATTTTGCAACATACGAGAGCAAAAGGGATCCCTCTAGGAAATAGACCTAGATAAGGAGGCATATGTAAGCCCTTGTACATTTCCGTGTGTGGAACCAGGAAGCTTTTTGAAAGCGCACCACCTCTTCGTGAAAGAGGCACTCTTTGCATATTTGTAACCTTATTGTATCAAAATGGGTATCCCTAAGAGGGACCGACATGTAATCGGGTTTCAATACAAATAAAGATATCCATATTTGTTATTTTCATGTTATATGTTTTTCATTGTCTTCCATTTCATCTTGGGTTCTTAATACATTTCAAGTAGTGTAAAAGAGAGCAGTGTGTGCGTTCTGGGGTCGCTACAAGTATGTACAACATAGTTTCTATTAGATTTCTAGAGTTTTTATTTCTTCCATTACTATGCATTGTACTATTTTTGTATCTTTCCATTAATAGGATATTTTAGCATTATTACAAAATTCCATTCGCTTACTTTTATTTATATTTTACATCTTGTGATTGCTTTCTCCCATATCATACATTATCAAAAGCTAACAGTGGTATTAGAGCTATAGTAGATCAAATAGAAATAAGGAGAGCCACAAGAGATATTGAGAGGAGAAAAGTAAATCTTAATTATAGAATTTTTGATACTGCAGTTGCTAGAGTCTTCCCAAAGAGTTGCAAAAAAACTTGTGAAGACTAGGACTCAACATTCATTCCACTAGATTAAAAATTCAACTAGTGAAGGTTTGTCACTTAGAATTTCTTCCATTACAGTACTAATACTTTGTTGCAAGAAAAAGGAGATTTGAAAAAAGTTGGGAAGCTTCCAAAAAAGAGCTAGGAATAGTTTCATTTTTCAAAATTAATACAACACCAGAAGAAACAATCAAAAGAAGAGGAGATTCCAAGAACCTGAGGGAAATCCTGTTGTAGACCTACACATTACATAAGAAGAAAAGACCATAGTAGCCTTATTTTTGATTCAAGAGACTCCAAAGAAGAGTCCAGAATAATATAGAAGATTTGTGATCTCCATTGAAGATTGTAGATAACATATTGAAGAAATAAACATGAAGAAGCTAAAGAGACCCATAGAATATCCCATTAAAGAACTCCTAGTTCTCGAAGATTGGAGGTTGGTGATCTCCATTGAAGCCTACAAATTGAAGAAGTGAAGAAGGACTAGCAAGGTCCTATTCTAAATTATAGAAGCAATATATTCTATAGATTCAAGTGATATCATTGTCAACACTTCCATAAGTAGAAGGTTGAAGGAAAGGTCTCATTGAGAATATCAGAGAAGCTGAGAGATTGAAGACCTTGGAGAGGTCTCAAGGAGAAATAAGGAGAAGGCTTGGATATCCTTATTGCAGATTTCAAATAAGATATTAAAGGAGTTCCCAAAAGAACTCATTGGAGAAACTCACTACCAAGGAGAAGCTCTTGATAGTGAATAATTTGGGACAATTACTGCCATTCGACAACAAGCCCAAAGGAGAAGGATTTGGCAAGTAATTTATGAAATTTTGGAGGATACTAGTGAAGACCTCAAAACTTTTAGATTATTGATAATAAGGCCCTATTTGAAGTAAAATTTTGATGAGGAGGTTGAAGGAGAACACATATAGAAGAAGCCTACCAAATATAAAATATTTGGAGATTACCTTTCATAGCTAAGAAGGCACATTTCGGAGATAGGGGTTTGCTAAATCTAGAACAAAATACTGAAGGGGTTCTTGAAGGAAATATCAACTACAATTTGGAGGAATTTCCTACCAAATTTCAGATATTCAAGGACAACATTTTAGTGGATAGATTGATTTCTAAAGGGTAGTAATCGGGACAACATTACTTGCTACAAACATTCAGATTTCTAGGATACATCCTGAAGAAGTTGAAATCATTACAAATATGAGCTTCCTCCTTATAAATAATTTATGTTATGAATGTGAATAGAGAAATAAAAGTGTTGTGGAAGGAACTAAGGTAGAAAATAATGAGTCTAATATGGATAGTGGATTTCAACACCCCTTTGATGAACAAAGAGAAGAAATGTGAATCCTAGGGCTTCTTGGAGAGCATGGAGGATTTTAGAAACTTTTTATCTGAATCTGGTCTATATTATATTGATATTAGAGCATATTACATTATTTAGGTACATGTCAATGTACCACCTTGGGTACATTGTTAGATTAGGAGTTTATCTTATGTTACTTAAGGAAGAAGTAATAAATGCACAAGTGTCAATGTGCAATGATGTAAATGTACAAGAAGTCCACTTGTACATTAGTCGTAGGAAAGGTAGTTAGGAAGAGTAAGGGCCAAGCAACTTATCTTCTTATATAAAGGCCCCATAGTGAATAGAAAAGCATGAAGTAGAAGTGAGATTACTATAGAGTAGTGAGTAGGTACAATGTAGTTTCTATTAGAGTTTTGGAGTGTTCATTTCCTCCATTACTATACATTGTACTATTTTCATATCTTTCTGTTAATAGAATATTTCAGCATTATTGTAGAATTCCATTTTCTTTTATTTTACATCTTGTGATTGCTTTCTCCCATATCATACATTATCAAAAGCTAACAATGGTAATAGAGCTATGGTAGATCAAATAGGAATAGGGATATCCACAAGAGATATTTAGAGGAGAGAAACAAATATAAATTCTAGAATTTCTAAGATTGCATGTGGATAAAGTCTTTCCACATAGTTGCAAAAAAACTCATGAAGACTAGGACTCAACATTCATTCCACTAGATTGACAAATAAACTAGTGAATATTCATCACTTAGAATTTCTTCCATTATAGTCCTAATACTTTGTTGCAGGAAAAAGGATATTTGAAGAAAGTTGGGAAGTTTCCTACAAAGAGCTAGGAAGAATATCATATTCAAAATTAATCCAACACCATAAGCAACAATTGAAAGAAAATGAGATTATAGGAACCTGAGTCCTATTGTAGACCTACGCATTTTAGAAGAAGAAAAGACCATTGTAACCTTATTGCTGATTCAAGAGACTCCAGAGAAGATTCCAGAAGAAGATAGGATATTTGTGATATTCATCAAATACTGTATACAATATATTGAAGAAATCAACATGAAGAAGCTAAAGAGACCCATAAAAGGTCCCATTAAAGAACTCCCAGTTCTAGAATATTGGAGGTTGGTGATCTCCATTTAAGCCTACAGATTGAAGAAGTGAAGAAGGACTAGCAAGATCCTATGCTAGATTCTAGAAGCAACTGATTCTAAAGATATGAGAGATTTCATTGCCAATGCTTCCATAAGTAGAAGGTTGAAGGAAAGGTCTCATTGAGAAGACTAGAGAAGATGCAAGATTGAAGACCTTGGAGAGGTCTCAAGGAAAAAAAAGGAGAAATATTGGAGAGCCATATTGTAAAGTTCAAAGAAATCATTAAAGGAGTTTCCAAAAGAACTCGTTGGAGAAACCCACTACCAAGAAGAAGCTGTTGATAGTGAAGAAACTGGGATAGCTATCACCATTTGATAATAATCCCAAATAAGAAGTATTTGACAAGAAGTTTGTCAAATTTTAGAGGAGACTAGTGAAGACCTCAAGACTTTCATATTCTTTATAAGAAGGCCCTATTTGAAGTCAAAATTCAACAAGGAGGATGAAGGAGAACATAGATAGAAGAAGCCTATGAAATACAAGATATTTGGAGATTGACTTTCATAGCTAAGAAGGCACATTTTGAAGATAGGAGTTTGTTGAATCTACAAAAAAATACTGAAGGGGTTCTTAAAGGAAATATTTTCTATGATTTGGAGATATTCTCTATTAAATTTTTAAGATTCAAGAACAACATTTTAGTGGATAGATTGACTGGTAAAGAGTAGCAATCAAGACAACATTTCTAGCTACAAAAATTCAGATTTCCAAGATACATCCTGAAGGAGAAGTTGAAATCATCTACTATAGTTTCAAGGTAGCAAGCTAGAAGGTTTTATAGCTATGATTTACTACCATTCCACCAAACAACTTGGTGAATTAAATAATAAAGATATTCATTATCTTCAGAGTACATTAAAGTTAAGAAACTTAGGTGCAAAGGGTTCATTACTTGAACACTTATATTCAGTTCATTACTTATCTTCATTAAGCACCTTATTAGAATTCAAAAGTTGTAAGGGAAGGTTGCATTTTAAAGTCTTCATGGGAAGTGTAAAATATAATTTCTTTTAAGGGTTATTGCCTGAACATTAAAATAGGAGTTAGATATATTTTGAAAGAAATAAAAATATCATCTTCCTATTATCTAGTTACAAAAAATAAGACTATATTAAGTTGTAGAGATTACAATAAATTTAAGAGTTCTTTAAGAGTTATCATTAGTGCATGTTCCAAGTTACTTTGAAGAAGCAATATGGTGAAACCACTATTGCACTATTATTAAAGATTATTATGTGCATTGGTTGTTAACTTAAGGTGAAAACCAAAGAGCACAAAATTTGCTTATATCAAAGTGTCTAGAGACACTATTCAGTGCATAAAACCTACAATCTATTGTGGCCTAGAGAAGCCACCTTACAGGTTAATATTCGTCCAAGGAGTGGAGAATTAAGCTGCCTCATCAAGAGTAGAAAGAAAGCTTGCAAGAAGGATAATGGAAGATATAAAAAATAGGTGCAAATTCAAATATTCTATTATAAAAGTATTTACATTTTTATTGCACCATTAGAAGGATAAGCTTAAGCATATTAAGGACACTCCTATAGTCTGCAAGACTCATTACATATGGATCAGGTGTATAAAGACACCATATTTGACCTTTCATCAAGCATACAAAATAACATATACCTACAATGTCAAATCCAAATCATTATTCACATAAGAGGGATAGCATATCAAGGTTGACACTAAGAGCCTATCATCTATTGCATTTCAATGTAGCACTAAGGATAGCTCATGACAATAGAGAAGAAAGATATAGCATAAATAGAAGGATGGATTACCAAGAAATAATTTCTAACTAGAAGAGTGCCATATGTCCATCATCGAAGCACCAACGAACTAGATCCAACTTGCAACAAGGAGAATAGCATCATAAAACACCCAAGAGAAGCATTGGGGAAAATATTTAGTGAAGCTATCACTGGTAAGAAGCATAATATACATTGAGAAAGGTTTTTCATGCAAACAAAGGGGTTGCCACTTGGAAAATTTGGCAGAGTTCCCATATTGTTCATAACATCTACGTAGAAAGAAAATGCCTATTCTTAAGTGTTAGAAAATTATTTTAAGAGCATACTCATCATAGCTATGAAATAAGAAGCATTGAAAGAATATTGCCAATGTTATCCAAGCATATAAGCCATGCAGGTGTCATCCCAAGAAGCCTTAAAGTCACACAAGTATTACCTAAGAATAAAATCCACGTGGGTGTCATTTCAAAGGGCATTAAAGCTACTTAAGTGCCCAAGCCTATAGGAGGAAAGTGTAGTCAAGTAATAGTATGCAATGAAGAATAACAAAGTGAGGTGACCAATGAAGCATCTGAGTCAAGGACTATTATAAATAAGTGCTATAAAAGCTAAGCATTGAATGCTTAAATCTCAAGGTGAACATCAGCACTGTTAGAGGAGTGAAGACTAGCCATAAAATAGAGCATTGAATGCTTAGACCAATGCCATTCAAGGAAGTGAATACTAGCAACAAAATAGAGTATTGATTGCTTTTATTTTGAAGGGAAGAACACCACCGTTCTAAGACCAACATCATTGATTAGACAAGAGCATTGATTGCTCATCAACATCCAAATTTAGAAGTTCATTCACCATAATTCAAAGGGAGGTAAAAGTTATATATTGATTAAGTTTTTGCTTTCCTTAATTCAGGAGTTATAAGGTGCATACTATAAGGTTGAAAGATAATTATTATTACATTGATATATCAACCTTGGAAACTAAAGAAAGCAATTTTGGTAAAGTTAGAAGATATCATAAAATTGCTTGATATACAAACACTAAGATATTTGCAAATAACTAAGTAGGAGGTATAAGGTTTTCAACCTAGATAAATTGATTTGCAAATATTACTATTATTTTCTAATATTCCAAATTAGGGAGTTATAAGGTATCCTACATCAAACCTTAGATTATTGGAATTTAGAAAATTGAATTATTGAAGGTAGAAGAAGAAGGTTCATTAAGCATCATTAAGAGTTGGAATTAATTGGTCACATTTGTCTCATACTCATACTAAAGGGACAAAAGAAATCCAACCATATTGAACTTCAAATTAATAAGTGCATAGTTCATTAGGAGAGATAAGGTGAAATAGGAGCTGATTATTGTTATTTACAAAACATTATAAAATCAACCAAAAGGTGAACTATTACTTACTAATATTTTTATTAAATCTATTACATTTAACTGGGAATTATAAGGTAGCCTACAAGGATCACCATTACTACAAACAAATTCATCCTTACGAAATCTCAACTACTTAAGGGTCCAAATACTTCTGGAAAAACAAAGTGAGGGATATTTTGATATTTGAAAAATTGTCCAAGGAACAAAAAATAAACCAACTTTAGGTGATACAGAGATTTAAAATTTCAAAGAAAGTGATGCTAAGGCATTAATGATAATAAATTTTTCCATCACAGATGAAATAAAAGCTTACATTAGTTCAACAGGAACATCTACAGAAGCTTGGAAAACCTTCGAGAAAATATTTCAAGGAAAAAATAAAGGTACTATATTAAATTTACAAACTCAATTACATTCCTTGAAAATGAATATTGGAGAAAACATAGAACTATTCCTAAGGAAGGTAGTATACATTAAGGGAAAATTATTAACCTTAGGAGAAAATTTTTAAGATAAATTCCTTGTTCAAGTAACCATGAGAGCACTTCCAGATAGCTACAAACATCTAGTTACATATTTACAGGTTATAAGTAAAGATACATTATTTGATGAGCTAGTCAACATTATTTAAGAATATGAGGTAGAAAGCATGGTGAAATATGAAATGACTAACATTGCATTGTTTTCAAAAGATACTCCACAATGAAACATAGCCTCATCTTCAAAAATATAAAGACAAGGGAATAATAGATATTGTCAGATATGCAGGAGAAAAGGTCATAACACCAATTACTAAATATTCAATCTGAGAAAACAAAATCAAGGAAATCAAATGAACTATGGAAGCCAACCAAATAGGGCATTCCAACCAAAGAAATATCAAAATAATCCATGTCAACAACAATTTGAGCATCAAAACAATTATCCACATTTGGAATATCGTGAAGGAAATTAGAAAGGATACCTAGCTCAAAGGATTGAAGAAATTGAATAACTGAAAGATCCTACAAACAATCATGAAGTCAAAGCTCTTTCATAAAGGATAACATTTTTTGAATATACTAACTACTTGCTTGAACAAGTTATAGAAAACAAAGGAGAGTACAAACTCCAAGATAAAAAAGAATATCCATATTGAAGACTAAAGTCTTCAATACCCAAATAATGTAATACAGGGGGTGTTAGAGTATATTACAGTATTTAGGTACATGTCAATGTACCACCTTGGGTCCATTGTTAGATTAGGAGTTTATCTTAAGTTACTTGAGGAAGAAATTTTAAATGCACATGTCAATGTGCAATGATGTAAATGTACAAGGAGTCCACTTGCACATTAGTCATATGAAAGGTAGTTAGCAAGAGTAAGGACCAAGCAACTTATCTTCTTATATAAAGACCCCATAGTGAATAGAAAAGCATGAAGTAGACGTGAGATTACTATTAAGCAGTGAGTAGGTAAATTGTAGTTTCTATTAGAGTTCTAGAGTATTCATTTCCTCCATTACTATACATTGTACTATTTTTGTATCTTTCCATTAATAGCACATTTCAGCATTATTTTAGAATTCCATTATCTTACTTTTCTACATATTTTATATATTGTGATTGCTTTCTCCCATATCATACATTATAAAAAGCTAAAAATTGATTTAAGAGGTAATTATTTTATATGGATGAATAGAAGAACAAGGGACAATCTGATTCAAGTGAGACTAGATAAAGCACTACTATCTATGGAATGGTTTGAGTGTAACTATGAGCACTCATTAGTATCTCTACATATAATGGGATATAATCATAATCCATTGTTATTTAGTTGGTTTGTCAAAATATGGAAAGGCATAAGCCCATTCAAGTTTGAATACATATGGATTTATCACCCAAATATTTAGAAAGAAGGCTTCCAATCCAAAACTCTAAGATGTTTATTTTGGTAGGGAAACTCAAACATGTGAAGAAAGAGGTGAATACTTGGAATAAACAAGTCTTTGAAAATATTTTAGATAGAAGGAAATCCTTAGGCAGGAACTGAGTTTGTTAGAGGAGGAAGTGAGGACGATTGGGATGGATCAGACCCTATATAATAGAGAGACGAAAATCCAAGAAAAACTTCACATTATTTTGGCTTGAGAAGAAACCTATTGGAGGTAGAAATCAAGGAATAAATGGCTTATGGAAGGAGACAAAAACACTAAATTTTTCACGTTTTGATGATAAAGCATAAAAGTATTGGAAGGATTTTTGAAATCCTACGTAAGGATGGTCAAATAATCAAAGGTGAAGAAAGGATTAGGCAAGAGGTAATTAAATTCTTCAATTCATTGCTATCAAAGGAAAGCAGGGAAAACCAAGAAGCTTCAAATTTTATTTTAATATATACCAATGAGAATATCTAGAGGAATGAATGAAGAGTTGGTGAGAGATGTTAGTGAAGAGGAGGTGAAGGAAGTGGTCTTCTCCTTGGGGAAGGAAAAATATCTAGGTCTAGATGGTTACAAGGTAGGTTTCTTCCAAGTCTTTTGGAATATAGTAAAGGAGGATTTGATAGTAGATTGAGAGTCTCATCATTGAGTAAAAGTTATTAGAAAACTAAATAATACCTTTTTAGTGCTCACCTCGAAGAAACATGAGTAGAAGGGATATACGCCTATGCAATGTAGTATAAGATCATTGCAAAAGTGATATCATTAAGAAAGGAAAAAATTCCTTTCAAAATTTATAGTAGACCAATATGGGGGTTTTATTAAGGGAAGACAAATATTATATGGTGTCATCTCTCTCCATGAAACACTGCACTCGATAGTGCAAAGTAGGAGGGAAGGAATGTTACTAAATCTACATATGAATTCAAATTATGATAGGGTATCCTAGAGTTTCGTAGACAAAATTCTTGCTAAGTTCAAGTTTAGTAGAAGATGGAGAAGATGGGTGAGAAATTTTTATGGAGGACCAAGGTTTTTTTGTTATCATTAACAATTTTTGGACAAGTTATTTGAGAGTAGTAGGAGCTTAATGCAAGGGGACCTACTTTCTCGTTACCTCTTTGTTATCATAGAAACCCTTTAGAGATGTATAGATGCAACCCAAATGTCAAGAAAATTAAATGAGTTGAAACCTTCTATGTCTATGAGGGTATTATTCACTAAAAATTTGTGTATGACATAGTCCTACTTAGGAAAACTTTGGTGGCCAAAGCCAATGAGTTCAATAGATCCTAAATCTATAGAGCATGGCTTCCCAAAAATTGATTACCTTGGAAAAAGCAAGGTGTTCTTAATAAACACTCTATAGAAGTGATAAATAAGTATAGTATAGGTAATAGGTTGTAATCTATCAAGCCTTCCATCCATTTTTTTGGGAATGCCTCTATTTATAGGTGTGTGTAAGGACCAGGTATGGGACATGTTGATAAATAAGTTTCAATGTAATCTATCAAGATAAAAAGAAAATTTACCAAGTCAAGCATGAACGCTTTAACTACTAAAGAGTACCCTTCAAGCCATGCTAGTCTATCTCCTATATGTGTTTAAGATACCAAAAAAATCTAAAATCAATGTGGAAAGTATGCAAAGGTTAGGTGTAAATAAAAAGAGTAGAATTTCCCTTGTGGCATGGGAAAAATTGTGTAGAACAAAAGCTAAAGGAGGACTGGGATTAAGGAGGATTAGAAACATGAATAAGATCTTAGATGCTAAAGAAGGATGGAATCTAATGAAGGAAGGAAATTATTTGTGGGTAATAATTTTAAAGAATAAGTACTTAGCTAAAAATATGTGATATTTTAAATCATAATAAAACCCTGTAAAGGATCATCTATATGGATCCATATGATGGAGGGAAGAAAGCTGCTATGGAAAGGAGTTCAATAGAAAATTAAAAATGGTAGGTTGGTTCAATTTTGGTAGGATGCATGGCTAGAGAACTTATCCTTAAGATTGGATGAGGGGTTAGTTGAAGTACGGGTGGATTTGGAACAAATGTATGGGAGTATGGTTGTAGACTGCATGACCCAAGAAGATGAAGTGGAAATGTGGAAGGACTTACGTGGTAGTAACCATAGTGAGGAAGATTTAAATAAGCTCAAAATATAACTAAGAGCCTTACTTGTAGGTGTAAAAATGGGTGAAGAATCTATAGTATGGGGAGCTACTCATGATGGATCCTTTAGTGTAAAATCAACCAATGAGATTTTATTAGCTAAGCTGAAAGATGGGTTTCAATGGAGGAGGCTATAGGAAATAAATTCAACATTGAAGATAACAATGTTCCTTTGGTTGGTTGTGTAGAATAAGATCCTAACAATATATAAACTGCATAAAATAGGGTTTCACTTTCCTAATAGATGTCATCTATGTGAAGAACATGAAGAGTTAGTGGAACACTTAATGTTAGGATATAACTATTCCCTTTCAATTCTTCAAGGTTTAATTAAGGATATGGGGGTCATTTGGGTACTACTAAATATAATTGTGGATTAGATAGAATAGTGTGAAAATCCCTTTAAAAATAAAAGGATGAATAAGTTATGGGGTATGATTCCTTTCCACTATGCTTAGGGGGTTTGGCTAGAGCATAAATAAAGAATATTTGAGGAGGAAAACAGAGATTCCTTAAGAATCAGACAAATGATCTTGATGGCTTGTTGGAACCATTTCGTACATCCATAGGATTCAATTGTCACACTGCAAGAAATCATTTGAAACCAACGAGCTATTATAGGCTCTGGTCAACCTGCCTCTTTGTTTTGATAAACACAAATATTGTTAAAGGAAAACTACAGAACGAGTAAGGAAAACCCAATGGTAATTTTATGATAAAATGATTATTACACACTCTAGATTAATATAACACTATATGTATTAAAAATTACCAAGCAAGAAAATAAATATTTTTTATGCCTTATGTAGACCCGTGCCTAGATTCATTGGGATGTTATAGTAATTCAACAATAATTTTAACATGAAGAGAGAGAATGGGAAAAAAATTGGCACTCTTAGACTTACTCGAATATCGTAATAAAACTAAAAGTTGACCAACGATAGAAAAATATATAATGCATTCAAATAATGTAATCCATTACACAGTAACACAACAACATGATACAAATAAATGACAGGAAAAAGAACCAGAATTGTATTGATTTAAAATGTCATTACATTCAGAGTAAGCAAGAAGATTTTAAACTTAGTTTTCTATCAGAAATTATCAATACAATGAAGATATTCTGTTCAAATAATGTAACAAAAATCTCCTACTCTCCTTGTTCCAATTTGGTAACAAAAGAGTCTCCAAATATTTGAATCAATAGTCTGGAAATATTCTTAGCTTCGTGGGTAATTTCCTATCAAAATCCTATACAGAAAGGGGAAGAATAAATAATGAATAAGAAAAAAGACATAGAAAAGAGATACAAAAACACAACTCTAAAGGGCACTCAAGTATACCTCTTAGCAAAAATGCTATTCTCTAATTTCTTGATGATGATTCTGAACATGGGCACTCCTTATAGGTTAGGTTATTGAATCTATTATTCTTGGTTTATTTTTAACCTTACACTTGTCCTCTTCTGAGTTGATCTTCAAAACTGGTACAACTAGCTTCCACTATCTTTTTTTCTTTATTTATGTTGTACACTTTCTTTTGACCTTTTCAACTGTAGTTTATTTCAACCAGTAATAGTGGTGTTTGGAGAGTCTATTTTTTCTTTCACTACTTCCTTTTCAACTATTTTCTCTTCAACTGCTTATTCTTGAACTATCCCCCTTTGAGCACTTCACTATTTTGTTTTTTCAAAGACTTTTTTTGTCGGCATAGGTCCTTTTTTAGTTTGAAGAGTTGAACTCATTTCTGGCAGTTGACCATATGTTTCAACCTTTTTCTCCTTTTGACCTTGTTGGAGCCACTTTATTTGTTTGCTGATTAGTCTCCAAACTTTTGTGTCAAAGGTTGGAGCAAACCTTAGCATGTTCATTTCCTGTAAAATTCTATTTTTTTTGTATGGCAAGAATGGGCTTGTTTTTCTTATATTGGAAGAACAATCTCCATGGTATTCACGAGAAGGGTGGATTGCCTAGTCATTTCTGAATCATCCTCTGACTCATAATTAAATCTTTCTATTATATGTCTAAGTAGCTTTTATACACTAGGGGCTTCCAAGAATTGGTCTAAGGATAAACCAATATCTATAATTTTTCCTGTTGCATCTCCTATTAGATTATCCATTTCAGTGACAACACTGATCCACCTTTCTTGGTTTACCCAAAACATGGCCGCTTTCAAGAATTCAATATTGAACTAGATTTTACTGCTATTATCTATTATTATCTCTTGGCTCTGCAACTTTTCAAAATTATCTTCGATCAAATCAAGGGTAGGACAAATGAATTTGAAGTCTTCTTCCTTTTATTGTATCACCACCTACATTTCTCGAGCAGTTATTTGAATCAACCTAATCTGTCTGAACATCTCGATGAGCTATCTTGCATGAGCTCATATTTTCATTGAAATTTATTTTTTCATTGTATTAAGATAATAGGAATGATTCAAAATATTTACCACTAAAGGGGGTTGTGCCTTTGGAGTATATTTTTGTTCCAATTCTTCTTGTTGCTTATTTATCAGTGCTTTCATTTCAACTTGTTCCTTCTCTTCTCTTTTTAATTGATTCCTTAATTCTACAATTTTCTCGACCAGTTGGTCCATGGTTTGATTTTGCATTGCCTTTAAAACTTTAACCATGTCACCTTCCTACCCAATACTGATGAGCCTCCCATATCCTCATTGACTTTGAAGACAATTGGGTCTTGCAGGACAGGAAGATTTACTTTTGCTATATCTGACACAGATGTTTCTAATTGTGGTTCATATGTAAGTTGTTCTCCTATATTTCCCATTCCTACCACTACTTGTAATTCTAGTTCATTTGCAGGAGTAAAAGTAGTTTTCTCATCTGTCCCCTCCAACAAAAAATTTGTAGAAGGTAAAGACAATTTAGGCTTCTTATTTTTTGTAGTGGTTATTTTTGTTTGATTCTTCACTTGGTGACTTCGGAAGAGACCCCCAAATCCACCTGTTCTTCTCATATTCATTTGTATTACTGATGGAATTCTAATCTCTTGTCCTTTTATATTTAGATATACAGGGATGGCCATGGGTGCTGTTGGTCCGACTTTCATACACACCCCGCGAAGGATGAGCAGGAAGCTCCCGAGACACCCACGGGACGAATCCCACTCACTTTAGGATCTAGCTGGTTATCCAAGGTGCGAGTTACGTAGTCGGGTCGAATGTCTATTCACTCTTTTCCGCTTCTGGAATAGATTTCAATATGGATCTGTCTGTTACCTTACAGGGGGTTCCTGAACTTGTTTAGTAGTTGCAGAAGTTGTTACTTGTTAACAATCGATTTGAAATTGATTCTTGATCTGGCTCTCATGGGTCAGCAGATTTAAATAAAAGACAAATAAAGAAAATAAAAATGGATCATTCACCGAAAGCAAAGAGAGGGTAGGGTAAGGCGAAAAGGAGAAGTTTATCAAACTTTAAACTGTAAAACCTAAACTATCAATTTTATCTATGCTACTAGCTTCACAACAGAACAAATCCAAGAAGAAAGTGTCCAGATTTCTAAGATCACTTTCAACTAGGAGCACAAGGCAAAGTGGAACAGATCTAGCAGAAAATTATAAACCAAAGGGAAGTCTGGTTAAAACTGGTATCTTTCACCGGCAGCCTAGCTCACACAGTGAAGACAGAGCAATTAGAACAAACTTAACCTCAAATCTGTAATTTCCCCTAGCAAACAATAGAACAACTGAAGCCTAACAGCATATTTAAACTTGATAATGGCAGATTCATAGCATATATCTAACAAACTTTAATGGAACGGATAACAAAAGAAGATACACTTATCACAGATCTATAAAATATTAGGCTCCTGGCCATGCTACCACGTAAAAATAACAAAAGCACATCAACTCCCAGTCCAGAAAACAAAGGATTTCACAAAATTTGCAAGAAATTGCTTATAAGCCTTTTATTTCTAAGTCTCCGCCTCCCGCAATTACATTGAGAAGAAGTATTTATAGACTCAGGACAGACCCTGATCTTTTCAAAAATATCTTCTTCCCCAAACTGCAAATCTTATCTTTTTTTAAACCCTAGGACCCGGGTTTTACAATATAAAGCCATTAAAACAAAGTTGTGGATAGAACTTAACCATTCTGCAAATATGTGCAGTCAGCTGCCATAAATGGAGAAGATAGAGTTGAATGCCACTTGCATTCATCCGCAACTCGCAAATGAATGCTCTCATTAATTTCTGTTGGTGAGCCGGATGAGTCACCACCTCTCTCGAATCTGATCTCCGTAAAGCCATCCCTGTGTTGAAATTGTCTTCATGCTATTAATTCTGCCATAAATTTGTCATTGAATGCCCTCACCGGCATCTTCTCTTCTAGCATGGCGGTCCTTGACTAAATCCGCACTTTAACTTTGCCTTTATGGTCTTTTTCAGTTGTCCCGTAAGTGCCAGATGGATTCCTGCATGAAAGACAAAAGATTAATTAGCTCTTTAATAAAACATAAAATCAAAGCTTAAAGGATAAAACAGATTAAAATCCTGAATTTAAACTTGCATGTCGGCCTCTGTTTGTCTGTTACGCGCTTTGACACGTGTCGCTATCCCAGGAAACCTTCTGTTTATAGCTGGAATGCACTTCAGGCCCTTTGGGGAACTTTCTCTCTCCTATCGCGATTCTGCGACATGTCACGATTTCATGACATGTCACGAAATCGCGACGTCCCTGGCGCTAGCGGCTCTTCTTCTCAACTTGGTCACGAAAATGCGACATGTCACGATTTCGCGACATGTCACGAAATCGCGACACCCTTCCTGCCAACTGCGCTTCCTGTTCCAATGGCCGCGAAAACGCGACATGTCACGATTTCGCGACATGTCGCAAAATCGCGCCTCTCGCTGGCCGTCGTACATCTTCCTTGCTTCCTGTCGCGATTTCGCGACCCTTCCGACACTTAACATTTTCTCAAATTCTTCTCACCATGCCGCTATTTCGCTGCATACTTGTTTTGCAAGACTTCCTTAAAAAGGTGCAGCGCATCGCTACCACTCTCACCCCTGATTTCGAAACACGCAGCGCGTCGCTGCAGTTTCAACACTTAACCCTTTTTCTTTGACGCCTTAAGTCTTTGAAACATCTCAGCCTTAAAACATTTCGCAACTGGAAAACGTGCAGCGCATCGCTACACTTTTTGGTTTAGAGCCTTCTTCGACAAATGCCCCGCGATTTTGGAACATGTCAGCACGTCGCTGCAAGTTTCTACTTGAACTCCCTTCTCCAAAACGTGCAGCGCATCGCTGCAATTTTTAGCACTTAAGCTCTTTTAGTTGATTTTTCTCTTGCACTCAGAAGAAATGCGACATGTCACGATATCGCGACATGTCGCCAAATCGCGCTCCTCCGTACAACTTTCTTCTCTCTCCTCCGATCGACAGCGATTTTGCGACACTTTCCAAAAATGGAAATGTCGCGATATCGCGACACTTCCAAAAATGGAAAGTGTCGCGATTTCGCTACACATTTGCAACTTAGCCGATTTTTTGAAAACCTGTCGCGATTTCACGACATTTCCATAAATGGAAGTGTCGCGATTTCGTGACATTACTAAAAAAGGAAAGATTTGATTTTTCATGTATTTATCTGACTGTTTTCTGGATTTTCTTGGTGCCGGTGCAGGATTTGGCTTAAGCATGAATGATTTCTAGCATGTAAAAGCTAAGTCCAAGAAAACACAAGCTAGAAAGACAGGAAAAGCACAACCTAAAAAGGAAACAAGCAAAACTGGATTAAGACTGAAAAACATCTAGAGGGTCCCTACTGCAAAAATGAAAGTTCAGAATTTTCAGAGGGTGAAATTGATTTTTTTTCAGTGGGGGTGTGTTGCTTCTCAACAAATGGCGATATCTACGGGTAAAATAGTAGCACTATTTTAGAACCCAAGACTCTGGTTTCAAAACAAAAAGACCATGCATCATGCCTTGCCACAGACATTCTTCGCAATAAATTGACTCGTTAACCGCTAGTCGTTAAAATTTCCCAAGGACATACTAGGCTGGATTACTTCAAGGAAGATTTCTGATGTGCAATTTCAAAGGGTATAAACTTTCTTCAAGGATGACTGAATCGAATGTTGAACTCTGGACTGATCAACTTCTCTAGATCATAAAAAGGGGAAACCGAGTAGAGCTCTGTTTACTAGTTTAGCCTTTTACAGCCTAGACAGAGTTACCCTTTAGATTTACACGACCCAAATTTACAACTGTAAGGAAGGATCTTCAACTTGGTAAAAGAAAAATAGCTTTTGGAAGTATTGGCTGCCTCTCTCTCATATAACTCTTTTCTTTCTTTTCTCTCTCTCTCTCTCTTTTTTTTTTTTCTCTTTTTTTTGAAATATATCAATATCTGAAAGGCCTTAGGGAAATCACAATTTTCTTTTAACACTTGATCAATCTGGAACTGTTTCAGTCTAGGCACTGATAGCCTCTGTGGATACCCAAATAATTGCATGAACCATAGTCCCCTCTTATAACCAGCTTTTCTTGGATTCCCCGGGAGTTCCTCCAACTAAACAACATAGCAACTTCTCTATAATTAAAACAACTGTGGCAAGCAAGACACAAGATCCAATCATCTCTCTACCTTCATCCTGAATAGCAAAATAGTTCCACAGTTCAGAGTAAGCAGACTATCTCAATTAGAATAATGAACAGAATGGGGCACTGGATTGTGGATTTATCAGCTCAGAATAAAACAATTTTCAGCAGGCTGACTTTTCATTGATGCTCAGACAAAGGCAAAGAACAGAGACCTTTAGAAGCTAAAGGACTTTGCATAGACTTTCAAGGACAGACAGGCCTTGAAGCAAAACAAGATAAAACTGGCCTTAAAGCAAAACAAAATAAAACTGGCCTTAAAGCAAAACAAAATAAAACTGTACAGACTAAAACACTGAACTGTACAGGAAGCAAAGAAAAAAGAAGCAAAGCAACTAAAACTGAAACAAAAGACTGTACAAACTTAAATAAAAGCAAGGATTAACTAAAAACACAACAACTAAAAACTGTACAGGCAACTAAGAAGAAACATAAAACTAAAAACTATTGAAGCAACTGCACAAGAAAACTAGAACTATACTAAAGCAAAATAAACTTGCAGAGCTATTTACAATATGTACACATGTTACAACTTCTTTATGACTTCATTCAAATGATACATTGGATGGAACAACAGAGAAATAATGTTTCAAGTATTGACCATTAACAGGGAGGTCCAGAAAATTACCATCCAAGTCTTGTAAGCGGAATGCATTGTTACCCAATATTTCAGCAATTTGGTAGGGGCCTATCCACAGTGGCTGCAACTTTGTATGCTTACCCTTCTTCTCATGAGCCTTGTCCCACAAGAGCACCAAGTCTGCCAGTCTGAAAGCTTTCACTTTGGCCCTCTTGTCAAACCACCTTTTTGACAGTTTCTTGATGCCTACTGAAGTGCTCCAGGGCTTGGAGTCTTTCATCCTGCAAGTTAGTGAGATCTAAAACACGGGCTTCAGCATCATCATGATCCTCAAAATAATCTAAGGCAAATTGGTAGGTGGGCAACTTGAAGGAGATGGGAACAATTGGCTGGGTACCATACAGCAAAACAAAGGGAGAGGTCTTAAGAGCAACTTTGTGTGTTATCCGATCAGCCCACAGTGCATATTTCAACAATGTATGCCACTGCCTGGGTTTATCTGCTGCAGACTTTTTGATGGCATTCATTAAGTTCTTGTTGGTGGACTCAGCCAATCCATTGCCTTGGGGATAGTAGTTGGATGAGAATCTGATAACTATCCCCATCTGGTATGCCCAATCTGCAAACTCCAATGATTGGAAGGCTGGTCCATTATCACAGACCAAATTCAGGGGAACCCCAAATCTAGTTATGATATTTGATTCAAGAAATTCAATGACTTCTTGGGCTGTACTTCTTGTGGTGGCTGCTGCTTCAACCCACCTTGTGCAATAGTCAGTAGCTTTCAGAACATATTTATGTCCTGCTGAGGAATTTGGATTGATCACCCCCACAAAATCAAGTCCCCACTGCATGAAAGGTTTGTTTATCACAACTGGTTGCAATGGCAGAGCCCGGTTAGCCTCTTTGGCTGCAAAATTCTGGCATTGATGGCAGGTTCTGACATGTTGATGTGCATCCTTAAAAAGTGTAGGCCAGTAATAGCCTGCTCTTAGTATTTTATGTGCTGTAGCAGATCCTGATGAATGCCCTGCCCCTAGTTTTTCATGAAAACTAGCCATGACTTCACTGACTTCACTGGGAGAAATGCACCTTAGAAAGATGCCAGCATAATTCTCCCTGTACATAGTACCTGCCTTGAGGAGATAGTGAGCAGCTTTTAACTTTAATGCTCTCCTTTGAGTTCTGTTTAAATGGGATGGGCAAATTCCAAACCGTAGCGAGATGAATGATATCTCCATACCAATCATCGATTCAAAATTCAACCGATTAACTTCTTGCCGTGGAGGCACTTCAGCAATGTGTCTGGACAAGCCAAGTCCTCTGATCAATTTAGCGAGCCTAATCTCCAAGTCATACTCTTGCAACCTGGTAACCCAATTGCCCCTCAGTTCACCCAACTCATTTTGACTTAGAAGATACTTCACAGCTGGGTCTGGCACTATGGCATGAGTTTTGCTTCTGAGTATATAATGTCTGAATTGTTTCACTGCTCTTACTAAAGCATAAGCTTGTTTGTCTAATCTGGAATATTTTAGTTCAGCTCCCTTCAAATTAGTGCTCTTAAAAGCAATTGGATGTTCTCTGGTTTCCCTTCTTTGGGTCAGGACTGCAGCAAGTGTATGTTCAGAAGAGAAAGTGTACAGATAAAAATCTGCACTGAAGTCTGGGCTTACCAGAACTGGAGCTTGTTTAATAGCTGTCTTAATCTCTTGGAAGGCTGCCTTAGCCTCTGGGGTCCAGACAATCTGGGCAGATTGCTTTAACATGTCATTCATTGGCTTAACTATCTCTGCAAAGCCAGAGATAAACTTCCTGACAAAGTTTATCTTTCCAAAGAATGACCTCAACTCTTTCTTGGAGTTGGGAAATGGTATGCCAGATATGGCCTCAACTCTTCCTGGATCCATAGAAATGCCATCCTTTGTGACTAAATGCCCTAGGAGCTTCCCTTCTGTTACACCAAAAATGCATTTCTTTGGATTCAGAGAAATGCCAAACTCCCTACACTTGTTAAACACAGACTCTAAGTGCTTGACATGGTCAAATCTGGATTTGGAGAAGACTGTTAAATCATCCATGTACACAACAATACATTTGCCCATAAGCCCCTTGAAGGCATGATCCATTGCTCTCTGAAATGTTGCTCCTGCATTTATTAAACCAAATGGCATTCTCTTGTAAGCAAAAGTACCCCACTTAGTTGTAAAGGCAGTCTTCATTCTATCTTCTTTCTCAACCAATATCTGGTTGTACCCTGAGAAGCCATCCAAGAAAGACATCATCTCTGATCCATTGACAATTTGCAGGACTTCATCCATAGAAGGCAGGGGATAGTTGTCCTTTTCAGAAGCCTTATTTAAATTCCTGAAATCCACACACAGGCGGATCTCCCCATTTTTCTTCCTGACTGGCACCAGATTTGCCACCCAAGTAGAATGCCTGATAGGAAAAATAATTGCTGCACTCAAGAGCTTCTCCACTTCTTTCTGAATAAGAGGTTCTAACAGAGCATTAACATGCCTCTGTTTTTGTCTGAAAGGCTTGCAAGATTCTTTTAAAGGTATGATGTGGGTGTAAACTTTTGGGTCAAACACCTTTAAATCCTTGTATGACCAGGCCATTACATCCTTAGACCTGTGCAGGAAATCAATCATATTTCTCTTTATTTCTGGGTCACAATCCTTTGCCAACTTGATGTTCTTTGGATCCTCCTCAGTGCCTACATTCAAATTTTCAGTCTCATTGTCTGTGGTGCCCACATAATCTTCAGAATTCACCCTCTGCCTGATCTTGTCAACATCAAATAGCCTCTCCAGCTCCACCATTCCCTTTGGGATTCTGTTGTCCTTCAATCTCATGATTCCCCTGTCATCATCTAACTGTTCCATCAGGGTATCCCTTTGGCCTTCATCAATTATAGCATTCTCAAAGGTGTTGGTACTCTGTAAGAAGTTCACAATCTGTTGATCATCTGAGAAAACTTGAAAGCTGTCTATATTGTTTGGAACCGAAGGACAGGGGACTAATTCAATTGAAAACTTATCCCATTTGAATTCCTCCAATGGCTTTAAACTTGCAGCTGAAGATGCCAAGACATCTGCATGTGAATTTTGTTCCCTGGGTATATGTGTTAAGTTAAATGCATCAAAGCCTTCCACAAGATCCCAAGCTCTGTGCTTGTATCCTTTCAGATAAGAGGCTTTACACTGAAACTTACCCCTGACCTGGCTTGCCACTAATTCTGAATCAGTGAAAACTTGAATGTTTTTCACATTTCTATCCAATGCAAATTTTAAACCTAAAATCAGAGCTTCATACTCTGCTAAATTATTAGTACATGGGAACTGCAGGCGGTAAGACATAAAAAATGTCTGACTTTGAGGTCCTTTGAGGACTGCCCCTGTTCCAGATCCCTGTTTACATCTGGCTCCATCCACATGAAGTGTCCAAACTTCATTAGTATGTACAGGATGAGCTTTATTAAACTGGTTACTCTGTCCAGTTGTCAAATTGTAGACACCAATATCTACCTCTGCAATATTGACAGTTTCATTAGCTGCATTGTACTCTGTAATGGTGTGCTTGTACCTGGGTTCTCTGTCAACCCGCAACTGATTTGCTACTCCCTTCCATGGCAACCACATGTGTGAAAAGTCTGTGGCTAAATATCCATTCAAGGACCTAGACCAATCCCTACTCAACAGCATCCCGTATCCCACTGGGATATCCACAACTTGGATTTCAATCTTATGCTGAGCCCTAGGCTCAGAGGCTAATTGGATATGAATGTTTTGAAGCTCTCCAACAACTTTGACCTCTGACTTGTCCAATTGGACAACTCTCCTTTCAGACTTCATTGGGGTCAACCCCAATTGCTGACAAATGGCCAATGGCATGACATTAGCAGATGCACCTGAATCTACCAAACAATTATGTAAGTTCTTCCCAAAAATTTTGACAGTCAGTAAGAAAGGGGGAACTTCAGTTTTTTCTTTGTACATGGCTAGATTGGCATTTGCTATTTTCTTCCCTTTGTCCACAGGTTTAGCAGCAGGGCCAGAGTATGTCTTTATCAGATTGTCTCTCTGTTCTGAAATCTGTGCTAGCTCATGCAGAGTAATGTTGGCCTTAATCCTTTTCATGTCTTCCACTATGTTATATCCTTTGTTAAGTGGAGGAACAACAACATCTGGTACTCTCTGGGCTCCTCCCTTTGGTGGAGGTGGATTATTGCTTGGAGAGGGGTCCGGAGGAATATTGTGAGAGTTGTCAGGAGGAGTTGATGTGGTATTTGGCTCAGGATTCCTGTTCCTCAGGTTGTAGTTATCTCTTCTGTACTACTGGAAAGCCTGTACTTCATCCATAGGCATTTCAACTACATTCTCAGATTCATCCGGGAAAGAGAAAGAATCCAGGACCATAGCCGCACTGTGGCCAGATGAACTTGGGCCATCGCCAGCTTCTTTGATTTTCCGGAGAGGTCGAGATCACCAGACAAGGCTTCAAATGCATTGCAAAATTCTAGACAGTCCAACTCCCCATGCTGAGAAGTGGCATGTATTCTGCACCGCTTGGGCAGGGCCAAATCACAAATGTTCACATCATGAGTTTTACCCTTGTAATATTTATTAGGTTCATATGGGGGCCTATTAAATCTGTTTGGTTGATATGAGTATCTGTTGGGGTTGTCTCCAGTAGAAGTTTGCCTTTTAAAACTCAAAAAATCATTGGCCAGCTTCTGAACAATCTTTGAGACTTCTTCAATCCTTGCATTGTCAGCTTCTTTCACTGGGTTTTGTACATTCTCAACAGGTGCTGCAGCCAATGGTGCTGCTGATGGTAGAGTCTGACAAACTGGTAACATCATCTGATGTGGAATAGGATTGAACACAGGAGCAGCTTGTGTGATCAGAGGAGCTTGCTGAGCATTTAAAGGCTGGGGTCCCAACTGTCTTTCCAGAATCAAAGCTTCTTTGTAGGCTTCTGTCAAATTGGTAACAGTGGCATCTCTCTTCAAGAAGACAGAGGTCATGGGATCTAAGGAATTTCTAAAGATCTCTAGTGCCAAGTCTGCATTAGGCACATAATACCCAGTAAGTCTACCATAAGCTTTCTGGAATCCGACATTATAGGATCTGATAGACTCATTCAGTTCTCTTTTGATGCCAGAAAACTGCTGATATAAAATACTGGGGTCTATCACTTCCCCGAACTGTGATACAAAAACTTTTTCTAAATCATTCCAACTAGTGATAGAATCATTGGTGAGGTTTAGAAACCAATCATAGGCTCCCTCCTGGAGAGTGAATGGGAACAGTCTGCAGGGCAACATCCTCATGTTGTACATTTAATAACTTCAGTGCATTCTTGAATGCAACCAAGTGTTCTTCGCAGTTCTTGTCCCATCATGTTTGTACCGGGGAGATATCTTTCTCGATTTCTGGGCAAGTCATGGGCTATACCCGAAATGTTCAAAGTTGTGGAGCCCAACCAATTTGCCATAGCTAATGGATTGACAGGAATATTCTGAGCTCTGGTTGGAGTGACTATCAATGGTGATAAAACTGTCTGTGATAGAGATGTGGCCCTTCTGTGGCTACTTCTTCTCGGAGTTTCTAATTCAGGAACAAGGAGCTCTCCAGCTCTGGGTGGGACCTTGTTACCCTGTATGTAGAATCCAGCTTTCACAAGCACTTATAACTTTGCAGTTCTCAACAGGTCCTGAATTTGGAAATTTAAAACACTGCACTGACAACTTACAAAACTCGTCCGAAATTACGATGGGTCTTTTCAAATCACTTAGAACTAGAGTTCATAGGCCCCTCCTTCTAGCGCCAATTAGATGTTGGTCCGGCTTTCATACACACCCCGTGAAGGATGAGCAGGAGCTCCGAGACACCCACGGGCGGAATCCCACTCACTTTAGGATCTAGCTGGTTATCCAAGGTGCGAGTTATAGAGTCGGGTTGAATGTCTATTCACTCTTTTCCGCTTCTGGAATAGATTTCAATATTGACCGTCTGTTACCTTACAGGGGGTTCTCGAACTTGTTCAATAGTGCTGCGAGTTGTTACTTGTTAACAATCAGATTTAACTTGATTCTTGATCTAGCTCTCATGGGTCAGCAGATTCAAATAAAAGACAAATAAAGAAAATAAAAATGGATCATTCACTGAAAACAAAGAGAGGGTAGGGTAAGGCAGAAAGAGAAGTTTATCGAACTTTAAACTCGTAAAACCTTAAACTATCAATTTTATCTATGCTACTAGCTTCACAACATAACAAATCCAAGAAGAAAGTGTCCAGATTTCTAAGATCACTTTCAACTAGGAGCACAAGGTAAAGTGGAACAGATCTAGCAAAAAATTATAAATCCAAGGGAAGCTGGTTAAAACTGGTATCTTTCACCGGCAGCCTAGCTCACACAGTGAAGACAGAGCAATTAGAACAAACTTGAACCTCAAATCTGTAATTTCCCCTAGCAAACAATAGAACAACTGAAGCCTAACAACATATTTAAACTTGATAATGGCAGATTTACAAGCATATATCTAACAAACTTTAATGGAACGGATAATAGAAGAAGATACACTTATCACAGATCTGTAAAATATTAGGCTCCTGGCCATGCTACCATAGAAAATAGCAAAAGCACATCAACTCCCAAGTCTAAAAAATAAAGGATTTCACAAAATTTGCAAGAAATTGCTTATAAGCCTTTTATTTCTAAGTCTCCGCCTCTCGCAATTACATTGAGAAGAAGTATTTATAGACTCAGGATAGACCCTGATCTTTTCAAAAATATCTTCTTCCCCAAACTGCAAATCTTATCTTTTTTTTAAACCCTAGGACCCGGGTTTTACAATATAAAGCCATTAAAACAAAGTTGTGGATAGAACTTAACCATTCTGCAAATCTGTGCAGTCAGCTACCATAAATGGAGAAGATAGAGTTGAATGCCACTTGCATTCATCCGCAACTGCAAATGAATGCTCTCATTAATTTCTATTGGTGAGCCGGATGAGTCACCACCTCTCTCAGATCTGATCTCCGTAAAGCCATCCCTGTGTTGAAATTGTCTTCATGCTATTAATTCTGCCATAAATTTGTCATTGAATGCCCTCACCGGCATCTTCTCTTCTAGCATGGCGGTCCTTGACTAAATCCGCACTTTAACTTTGCCTTTATGGTCTTTTTCAGTTGTCCCGTAAGTGCCAGATGGATTCCTGCATGAAAGACAAAAGATTAATTAGCTCTTTAATAAAACATAAAATCAAAGCTTAAAGGATAAAACAGATTAAAATCCTGAATTTAAACTTGCATGTCGGCCTCTGTTTGTCTGTTACGCGCTTTGACACGTGTCGCTATCCCAGGAAACCTTCTTTTACAGCTGGAATGCACTTCAGGCCCTTTGGGGAACTTTCTCTCTCCTGTCACGATTCTGCGACATGTCACGATTTCGCGACATGTCACGAAATCGCGACGTCCCTGGCGCTAGCGGCTCTTCTTCTCAACTTGGTCACGAAAATGCGACATGTCACGATTTCGTGACATGTCACGAAATCGTGACACCCTTCCTGCCAACTGCGCTTCCTGTTCCAACAGCCACGAAAACGTGACATGTCACGATTTCGCGACATGTCACAAAATCGCGCCTCTCGTTGGCCGCCGTACATCTTCCTTGCTTCCTGTCACGATTTCGCGACCCTTCCGACACTTAACATTTTCTCAAATTCTTCTCACCATGCCGCTATTTCGCTGCATACTTGTTTTGCAAGACTTCCTTAAAAAGGTGCAGCGCATCGCTACCACTCTCACCCCTGATTTCGAAACACGCAGTGCGTCGTTGCAGTTTCAACACTTAACCCTTTTTCTTTGACGCCTTAAGTCTTTGAAACATCTCAGCCTTAAAACATTTCGCAACTGGAAAACGTGCAGCGCATCGCTACACTTTTTGGTTTAGAGCCTTCTTCGACAAATGCCCCGCGATTTTGGAACATGTCAGCGCGTCGCCGCAAGTTTCTACTTGAACTCCCTTCTCCAAAACGTGCAGCGCATCGCTGCAGTTTTTAGCACTTAAGCTCTTTTAGTTGATTTTTCTCTTGCACTCAGCGGAAATGCGACATGTCGCGATATCGCGACATGTCGCCAAATCGCGCTCCTCCGTACAACTTTCTTCTCTCTCCTCCGGTCGACAGCGATTTTGCGACACTTTCCAAAAATGGAAATGTCGCGATATCGCGACACTTCCAAAAATGGAAAGTGTCGCGATTTCGCTACACATTTGCGACTTAGCCGATTTTCTGAAAACCTGTCGCGATTTCGTGACATTTCCATAAATGGAAGTGTCGCGATTTCGCGACATTACTAAAAAAGGAAAGATTTGATTTTTCATGTATTTATCTGACTGTTTTCTGGATTTTCTTGGTGCCGGTGCAGGATTTGGCTTAAGCATGAATGATTTCTAGCATGTAAAAGCTAAGTCCAAGAAAACACAAGCTAGAAAGACAGGAAAAGCACAACCTAAAAAGGAAACAAGCAAAACTGGATTAAGACTGAAAAACATCTAGAGGGTCCCTACTGCAAAAATGAAAGTTCAAAATTTTCAGAGGGTGAAATTGATTTTTTTTCAGTGGGGGTGTGTTGCTTCTCAACAAGTGCCAATTTCTTCACACTTGTTACAAGTAATGCTCTGTCATAAATGGGAATTATAGCTTATTCTGGGAGTGAAAACTTCTGAACAAGTGTGGTCACAATTTCTTTTCCTTTAACTGCACTTGGGTTTTTGGAAACCTCCTTGGAAGTACTGGGTGCTACCTCTATTCTAAGATGATTATCTCTGGGAGGCCTGACCTGTTGCTCTACTATATCTGTAGTATTCACAATGACTTCCATTTTTTGAATACCCTGTTCTTCTATTAACTCTAGTAAAGGGTCTTCCTTGATTGCTTGAGAAACTCTAGGTAGAATAGGTGCTACAGATTATACTAAACCTTCCCTAAACCTTTTCAATTCTATAGGGTAGTCATAGTGATGCGTAGTCGTTATACCATCATTAATTCTCAATGAATCTGTCAATCCAGGGCAGTGTACAAGGCTATATGTGGGAGAAGAAGTGAAACAACTATAACTTAGGTCAATCTAGGGCAACAAGTCTTATTGGTGGAACCGGTTGTGTGGGGGGTTTTGGAACATTCCTATCTCTAAATTGCATGAATTAAATCTTAATCTAAGTTGCAGAATTGGAAACTAATCACTAACTACGAAATGAAGTCCTAATTACAATTGCAGAATGAGACCTAATTATATTGCAGAATTAATAGTTGCAGAATTGAAAGTCTGATCCTAATTGCAAAAAGGAAATCTAATTACTTTTGCAGTAATGAAAGTCTAGATCTAATGTGGAAATAAAAACTATCAAAGTTCTGTAATAGAAGGTTGTCAATCTTCTGTTCAGATTTTGACAGCAAAACATAAAAATGCAAGAAATTGCTAAAAAACAGTAAATTCTAGAAATAACAATCTAAAAATAAAGTGGAAGCTTTGTTGAAAGTAAGATTGCAACTAAAACTTTAAGCACAAGATTAATCTAAGCATAAATAAACTAATACTGCAAATATTGTCAACTATTTACAAGCAATTGAAATAACAAGTTCTACAACTCATTCTGCTACAGCAAAATCAGAATAAAAACTTGTTCTGTTAGTCCTCCTCCTAGGTCTGGAAGTGGCCAACCTCTTTGTCCAGAAGAAGGTGTAAGTCTCTCTCTCTTTTCTAAATCTTAATCACACTCATTTACAAGTAATTTGAAATAGAACTGGTGCACTTTATTGATCAAAAGACATGATTACAAGAATTATGCTGAAAAACTGTTATAGGACTGTAACAGTCAATTTCTAGTTATACTCTGTATTTTTTGCTAGCTTCCTTACTCTATTTTCTACCTCGCTTTTCTACTCCTACTAGGCTCAACCTCGAATGGGAGCAATATTTATAGCTATCCTATGATCTGATTACAAACAAAGAATATCTCAAAAGATCTAATCCTACAATGTTGCAACAAATTCTGGTTTTATCCTAGAAGAGGACTAAAACTTGATCTTTCCCTTAATGATGGCTTTGGTCGGCAATGACGGCAAAGACAGATGGAAGATATTTCCCTTTACTTTTTCCAACCTTTATTTCCCTTTTCTCGGCTTCAAAAATCGGTCAAAAAGGTCAAAAACACATTCTGTTCTTCATTCCGAAGATAAGTGGCTTCATTTCGAAGACAATGCAGTTCTCATTCCGAAGATCGCTCATTTCGAAGATACTGCATTCTCATTCCGAAGATCGCTCATTCCAAAGATACTGCATGCTTCATTCCGAAGATCCGCTCATTCCGAAGATGCTGCATTCTTCATTCCGAAGATCCGCTCATTTCGAAGATGCTGTGTTTTCTTCATTTCGAAGATATCTGTTCATTCCAAAGATACTTTAGAATGAACAAATGTATGCTTTTCCATTGATTTCTTCTGCATCTCTCAGGTGGGTTATCTCCTAAGATCAAATTCTAATGGTCTTCATCCCTTTCCTCATGTGAATTCCATGCCTTGCTATTTATGGACAGCTGGCTGGAATTTACATGGGAAAGACCAGTTTTTGCTGCACAGCAACAGTTTGCTTGCACTGTTGCCAGATTTAGGTGAAGTAAATGCTTGAGACAAATCAAAATATGATTAGTGAAATGTTGCTATTATTCTAAGCATATCCCATTGTAGCAAATCATAGCAAAAAGAACACAAAACTATGCAAAAAGCTATAAAATCAACATATAATATTTCAAATACATTGATCATGCAAAATGGTTAATATACAGCATATTAAATCAACTTAACTAACATATCAGATAAAACATAAGAGTTTATAGGCATTTTTAGTGTACAAAACATGTTATGATTGAGGCATTTCCATGCCTCATCATTTTCCCCCCAACTTATATTAATGCATGCCCTCATGCATTTTGTTGGGCTATGGAATCACATATGTCCATGTTTAGATTCCATGACCTATAGAATAACTTCTTGCCTATGTAATACCCCCTGTTTTCTTGAATGTTTCTGAGCCAATCTTCAAATTGTTCATCAGGCTGGGCATCTTCCTCAAAGTAGAATGGAACTGGAGTAATGATGGTTGGAGGCCTGAACCTGAGACCTATCCAGTTATGTTGCATGATCTGAATCAGTTGGACTACACCTTCTGCTCTTCTTCTGGACCACTCTAAATTGATGGGGGAGATAGGTTCTCTTTTCCTTAAAGACATGGAAAGTTCATTCCATCTGTCTCTACATACTGACAATGCTGGGAAGAAATTGTGATCACAAAAATTGTTAAATCTGGCCACACAGTCCCTCAAATTGTTCAAGTACATTCTCTTAATATCATCCCTGTTCATCATTGAAAAGTGTTGCTGGGTGATATTTAGGTGATTTGGCTGGATTGCTCTGACTAACAACTCAGCCCTTGTTTCAATCACTTTATTCTACCTTTTCTCTTGATCCCAATAAAGCTGATTTTGCAAAGTAGACATAAATGCTCTCAACTGAACATCTCCAATGTAGATTTGAGGATGAGAGTCAACTTCCTCTGGTATGAAGAAACTGTGCAAAAATAGTTCACACAGGAGATTTTTCTGCTCAAAAGGACTGTCAAAATATGCCTCCAAAAAATCTTCAATAGTGTCCAATTTATATGGAAGGTTTGAAGTAATCCTCATGACCTGCCATCTGAGGTATTTTTCCTTCAAAATAAGGCTGTAAAATCTGGCTGGTCATCTAAATTGGACTAAAAATTCAGCAATTTGGCATAAGTCAGATACCTTTTCTTTCAATGCCTGAATTTCTGTGTCCTTGGCTTCTAGCTGTTTTGCTTCCAGTTTGAATTTTTTAGTTTTATTGGCAAGCTGTTCATATCTAATCATCCAGCTAGCTATGTCTGCATTGTACTGCTCTAGGGACACAATATTAGGTGGTCTTACTACAAGGGGGATCCTAGGCAACAGATTTATCTGAACTCCTTTTTCTGCCACTTCCATTGGTTGTTCATCTGTCAATATCTCTACTTGCACCCCCTTATTTGCTATTTCTATGGGGTTGTCATCAGATAGTATTTCTACTTGTACCCCCTTATCTGTTGTTTCTACTGGAAGTGTAACAAGTTGAAATGTAGGGACCTCAGTAGGAGTACTTACTTGAGCATTTTCTTGCTGTTGGGACTGTTCTTGTGTTGGTGGCTCATTTTCAACATCCTCTGCAATATTCCTCACCATTTCTGAAGCATCTTCAGAACAAGAAGGCAATGCTTCAAATAAGATGGTGTCGAATGAACAGGCACTTCTTCAGAATGAAGGAGTGTTGTTTCAGGATGAACTCCTATGTCTCCCTCAACAGAGTCATCTTCTCTTGATAAACCCAGAAGCAATTGAGCCAAATTATCTTCATCATGGGATATAGCTGGCTATTTTTCAGATTGTGACAACAATTTTTTTAGTTCTGCCACTTCCTGCTGAAGTTCTGCAATTTTTCTTTCTTGCATCTCAATGATGCTTTCTTTCTCTGTGATCCATTTGGTCTATGTTTTGACAACACTTCTTGCTGCCCTCAACTGCTCAGTGATGTCTTCCACTTCTGTTTCTGCTTTAGAAGCTGATGCAGACAAATCAGTTGCAGTTGGTTGCTCAACCAATATTTCCTCTTCTTCTACAATAGTTTGTTCTTGTTCAGGAGGCTCTGTGAGACTGTCTATAAGGGTATCTACCATATCTATAGCTTGTTGAACTGTAGCCTCCTCCAAACCAACTTGCTCAGTTTTTGCCTCAGCTATCTATTCAGGGAATTCTGGAAAGTTATCAGATGCTGGTTGTATCTCTGTGACATCTAGGCTACTTGGTCTATCTTCTTCCTCCATGACCTGTTCTGTAGTTTCTTTCAAATGGATTCTTGTAGACCTCCTAGTTCTAGATGCAAACTTCTTCTTTTTGCTCTATTTTTTGGTGACAGCAGGGGTCATGGGGTCAGTTTTAGATGCCTCTGTTTCCCTTGTTTCACTTCTCTGTTCTGACAAATCAGTTGCAGCTTCAGCAAACCGAACTTTCTTTTGTTTTTTTGCTCTGCTGCTAGTTCCAGATCCTCTTCTCTTTTGTCTCTTAGCTCGTGAAGTTGAGGGTTCAGGAGCAAGGTTTTCTGTCTCGTCGTGGGGTGTAGTTCTATAACGAGCTTCAGTGGGCACCTTCGCAATTTCTTCTGCAGCATCTTCTGCAACATTTTTTGCAACAAGTTGTTTCCTCTTCTGTAGCAACATCAGCAGTATTTGGCTCCTCTTCTTCCTCACTTTCATCCCCAAAAATGACATCATTTAGGTTAGAGTAAAACCTGTCAAAACTCCTAGGGTTTCCTCTAAAATGATGTTGGCAAACTAATTTGATGAGGCCATGATGGCGAAGGCTTCCTTTACCCTCCTGATATCTTTTTGCCATGTTCTTTAACTCTTGATACAGATACAAGGGAAGATTTACCCTAACTTTTGGTTGTTGTCTACCATGTCTGAGATGGTTCAAAATTCATAGATGATGCCCTGACAACAACACATACTGCCCTTCACAGGTCAAAAACTTAATTACCCAGGTGGCTACTTCATCCCAGGGTTCCTGCAGGCTGGCCCTTTTTAACCCTTTGCATGTGTTGTTATGGGTTAAGTATTCGAGTTCTCTATCATTTTCTTCTACAAACTGATTAACTACATTTGCCAATGTGTTCTTGCCAGATCTAGTAATTGAAATCCCTTCTAATGGCAGCTCTGTAATCTGACTTAAAATTTTAGGGCTTACCTCAATAGACATGCCGTTGACATGTGCTCGGTTGTTTCTGAACGTATGGGCGAACATGCCAGCTAAATCTTCAGAAGACCCATTGAATTTATCCAGAAATGTCATAAACCCTCCATCTTCAAAAATCTGCACAACTGCTGGATTTTCTCGGAGGTAATTGGTATCTACAGGCTCTGTTCTGATCTTTCGCCCCATTTTTCTCTATTTAAAAATCGTATACTGCGGCTGCTGTTCTACTACTAGATCTCTGGATGTTTTCTGTTGCAAATTTGTAGAGTTTTAGTTTGAAACCTTTGTTGCCCTGTTTCTCGTCTTCTTCTTTGAAATGAACCGTATCCTATGCACTGTACCTCGCAACACGTCTTCGAAAAGAAAGATGGCACACATTTCTACTTTTGCACTGTACACCTGTTCGTTGATAATTGCATGGATGTCCTTGCCGTCAGATCCACCTCATTAGTTTTGTAGATTCTCACGTGCATGTTAATTGACATTAAAAACTGGTGGCATATGGTTGGTCACGTTCTTCGTATTTCCAATGAGTGCAAAAACAGACCATGTGCTGATTGACACGTGTCCCTTCCTCGCATGCAACTAAAAAAAATCTTGATTTTGTCATACCTTGTCTTCTTGGATGCCACGTGGAAATGCTCTTTCCGAAGATACATGCACAAAAAAATTTCATTCCGAATATTATGACCTCATTCCGAAGACAAGTCTTCATTCTCGAAGACAAATCCTCATTCCGAAGATTATGACCTCATTCCGAAGACAGGTCTTCATTCCGAAGAAAAATCTTCTTTGCAAAATTTTCATTCCGAAGATAGATCTTCATTCCGAAGATCAGGCTGTATGATGAAGGTAAATCGTCATTCCGAAGACAGACCCTCATTCTGAAGATAGATCTTCATTCCGAAGACAGATCTTCATTCTCGAAGACAAAGTGCAACATTCATTCTCAGTTTCATTCTAAGACAAATTGTCATTCCGAAGACAAATTTCTTTCTGAAGACAAAGTGCAACATTCATTTTGCTGTCATTCTGAAGACAATTTCATTCTGAAGATAATACAACAGGCACTATTTTTGGCATTCTTGTTCCGAAGATTAGGCAGAAATCAATATTGTCATTCTTAAAACATGTTTTTAAGTATGCCAACTCTTATGAATACCTTTTATGCTAATGGTTAATTGTCACATACTATATACCAATCATTTTACAATGAAGAAATGTAAGAAATATATACCTGATAAAAACAGTTAATGCCACTTTTGAAGAATGACTGCTTTTGTTGATATTCTCTCGAGATTTTCTGCAACATTTCAAAACAAGTGCACTAGGTGAATTTGTACAATGATGGTTCAAAAATTTCTCAAGGTTATGCATGCCAGAAAACTGTTTTTCATGCACACCAACTCAGTAGTGCCTTAAGAAAAGGTTTTCACTGCTGAGTTATTCATTTTTCTCTCTTTTTTTTTCTTGATTTTCCCCTTTTTTTTTTTTTACCTCTCCTTTTCTCTCTTTTTTTTTTTCTTGATCCTGACTATGCCCATGAAGGAATTTCATGATTTCCCCTGAAACCATGCCCATGAAGGAATTCATACTCAAAATTTATTCATCTTTTTGTTTTCTATTTTTTTCTATTTTTTTTGTATTTTCTATTTTTTCTTGAAATCCACTGATCATGTTGATTGTTTTGAAGTGGAAGAAGGAATCTCTTCCACCTGCTGTGTATCCAAACTATCAAGTTGCTGCAAGAATTCTTCTTTAGTCATAGGTGTATGGTATACCCTGAGGCGATGTCCATTCACTACCAACTTTCTTTGTGACCCATCAATAGGGGATAAACGAGCTGCTCCGTTGTTAAATACCTCTTCAATCCAGTAAGGTCCCAACCATCTAGTTCTCAGTTTTCCAGGGAAGTCTTCATATTGAGAATCGAATAGTAAAGCCCAATCTCCTTGTTGAAGTTTCCTCTACTGAATGTGACTATCATGCCACAGCTTCCTCTGCTCTTGAATTACCTCAGTTTGGTGCAGAGCATCCAATCTAAGTTCATCTAATGCATTCAACTGCAGAATCCTATCTGTCTATGCCTGTGACAATTCAATTCCTTCTTTCACAATATCTCTTAAGGTAGGATTCAATCTTATTTGATGTTGTCAGACGGCTTTACTTCTCAAATAGCTAGTTCATAAGGATGAACTCCTAACTTCTTTGTAGTCCCAAGCAAAAGCATGAACATGCTTTTGCAAAACAACTATCAATTTTTCTTCCTCTTCCCTAGTAAGTCGGTTGTAGATGTTCAAAAATTTGCTTGGCTGGACTTCTATTTGTTTTGTATTTAGAAGGACTGAATTCACTCCTTCATACTTGGTGATTAAGGGATTAAGAGGACATTGCTGAGATGGGAGAAAAGAAGCAGTTTCTATTTTATTGCTGCTTGAGGGAAGCATATCTTGTATGGAACAATGAGAAGGAAAAATCAGATGATGGTGCCATCCATGTGGTAGTGAAACAGAGTTTCCCTGTGATAGCACAGATGATTCATCTTCAGATTTTTGATTCTCCTCATTACTTATCAATTGTTGGATATTTGTTGCTTCCCCTTCTAAACCTTGTTCATGTAGAACATTCATCAGGATTGTTTCATTTTCTAAGTTTTCTGTGTCACTGAGGTCTTCTGTGTGTTCTCTTACTACTAAGGTAGCTAGTGTAGAAATGACCTCTTCTAGTTCCTCATCTGAGTCAGAAAACCATAACTGACCTAAAAATTTGCTAGATGGTTTTGTAGGAGGATATAAAGAAATTTGTTTCAGATCAATACCATTTGAAATAGTCATATTTCTAGATCTACAGTCTATGAAGGCTATTGCAGTTGCAAGCCAAGGTCTTCCCAAAATAATGGGATATCCATGTGCTGAATTTCTTGGCTGTAAAACCAAAAAATCTGCAGGGAATTCCCAAGAAGAAACTTCTATAGGGACATCTTCAATGATTCCTTCAGGTTTTGCAACTGACCTATCAGCCATTTCTAAAATTGTAAATGTGGGGCTGAGATGTTTGAGCTGTAATTGTTCCATTGTATCTTTAGTCATGACATTTATTGCAGCTCCTAGATCCACTAAAACATTTGATATTGGTACTGAACCTATGGTGACTGTGATAACTGGGCTTCCTGGATCACTATACTTTGGAGGTAGTAGTTTTCCAGATAAGAGATCAGCTATCTTCCCTTCAACCTGCACAGTCTTGGGGAATGCTTTCTTCTTTCTTCTTGCTCTTTTAATGCACAAATTTTGGACAGTATTGTTAATTTATGGTATTTCCTTAATGGCTTGCAATAAGGGTAATGAGATAGTCAACTTTTTGAGTTCTTTGACCAATTTTGACTCAGAAATTTTTGGTATTGCATTAAGTCTTTCAAGATATGGAACTATCCTTGGTAATTGTTCTGCTTGTGTCTCTTTTTCTATTGTTGGATCCAATTTTTCTATTTCTATTGTTGGTTGGATTCTCTCTGGTTCTGATGATTCTTGCTCTTCATTATCTTTGATTTCCATTAAAATTGGTTCAGGTACAACTTTCCCTGAACGGAGTTGGATGTCACTACAATCAAGAACATTAATTTCAATATTTTCTTCAGCTTTAGCCACATAGACAGGAGGTGTCTGTCTTACACTATTTGGATTAGTGATTAGGTGAGATGGCAATTGAGGTTGTTTCACTTGCTGTGTTTGCTATTGTTTTTCTTGAAAATTCTGATTAGGTGCAGGCAACAAATGCTGAGTTTGACCTTGATTCCTTTGCTGCCTTGGATAGGACTGGTATTGCTGATTCCATTGTGGTTGGTTTTGCACCCAATGTGGATTAGTCTGATTTTGATTCCAAGCTGGATTGTTTTGATTCCATGAGGGGTTGTTTTGATTCTGATTCCAGGCTGGGTTACTCCAATTTGATTATGGCCATTCTTGGGAATTTGTCCATTGAGGATAATTCCAAGGACGTTGGGGTGGTTCTGATTGTCCCCAAGGCATAGTACCAGGATTATGCCCCCAATTTGTAGGAAAACAAGGGGGATTTTGATATTGAGAGAAATTTCCCCCTTGTTTTGGTCCAATATAGTTGAGTTCCTCAGTCTGGTTTTCTAACACAATTTTGAGTTGTGGTAGCAGGTGGCATTGATCAGTTGAATGCCTTTTTGAACAGATACTACAAATGGCTGAGATAGATGTTTTATTCAAAGGACATTCCTGCAAAGCATGTTTACTTCTACATCTTGGGCAATAAATTGCCAAAGGTTCTATGTTTTTAGCTTTTGCAGAGATTTCCCCTAAAGTAGTGTTTAGATGCACTAGAATATCAGCTTTGAAATTTGCAAGTTCCTCTATCAGGTCCTTTACATCAGTGCCATTTGTGCGGATTTTTCTTCTTCTCTACTTAGTGCGAGAGTAATTCCTACAGAGATCCATAATTTCCTCATTACTGAGAGTGGTTACATCCCCTTTTCCCATCAAATCTAGAACTTCTCTAGATTCATCTTGCAATCCTCTCAAAAAGATGGTTTTACATAATTCTGGTTCTACTAGTCCACATCTCCTTTGAACAAAGGAGAACCTATCAAGATAATCTTCCAAGGTCTCATCATCTTCCTGCTTGATTCTAAATAACTCATCTTTTCTATTCCTTACACGGCAGTATTCCCGATATTTGTCTAAAAAGACAGTCTCCATTTGATCCCAGGTTCTTATGGAATTTGGCTCTAAGCTCATGAACCAGCGTAATGTCGAATCCTTGAGAGTTGAGGGAAAAACCTTAAGTTTTTGATTGTCATTTATATAATCATAGGTCTGACACACTACCTTGAATTCAAACAAAAACTGGTCAGGATCTTCAGATACAACACCTCGGAAGGTTGGAAGTATTGAAGGTGAAATGGTCTTCATGGGAGAGTTTTGTGTTGGATTCAGATGAATAGGATATTCAAATGTTCTGGATGGTTGGAGTATATCCTGATCATCCCCTTCATTATGAACATAGCCATGCTGGCCATCTACATTGCCTCCTTCTCGCCATAGTTTCTTGTTTCCTAGGAGAAGTTAAAGCTTCCCAAATTGTTCTCTCAAGAGGTCCAAGCTTCTCTGTTGATGAGTCTGATGAATTATCTTCCTTAAGATATTCTATTGATAAAATTGGTGATTTTCCTTTCTCAAAATGTTCTACTGATGGTGAGACTGGTGATTTTTCTATCAATCTTTCAGGTAGTTCAAACACAGGTGATTCACCCCTTAGGCGTGAAGATCTCCTTAATGGGACAAGCCAGGGATCCTTTGGGGTATCCTTTTAGACTTACTCATTCATGTTTACTCCTAAATGACATAAATTAAGTCAATAGTTGTTATCTTACTCTGTTGTTATATTCAGATTTTAACCTGAATGTTCACAGTTTAGTCTGATTACAGCTATTGGACTATTTGTTTTCTTCTGACAACACTATTCCCTAGAAACGGTGCCAAAATGATGCGTAGTCGTTATACCATCATTAATTCTCAATGAATCTATCAATCCAGGGCAGTGTACAAGGCTATCTACGAGAGAAGAAGTGAAACAGCTATAACTTAGGTCAATCTAGGGCAACAAGTCTTATTGGTGGAACCGGTTGTGTGGGGGGTTTTGGAACATTCCTATCTCTAAATTGCATGAATTAAATCTTAATCTAAGTTGCAGAATTGGAAACTAATCACTAACTACAGAAATGAAGTCCTAATTACAATTGCAGAATGAGACCTAATTATATTGCAGAATTAACAGTTGCAGAATTGAAAGTCTGATCCTAATTGCAGAAAGGAAATCTAATTACTTTTGTAGTAATGAAAGTCTAGATCTAATGTGGAAATAAAAACTATCAAAGTTCCGTAATGTAAGGTTGTCAATCTTCTGTTCATATTTTGACAGCAAAACATAAAAATGCAGGAAATTGCTAAAAAACAGTAAATTCTAGAAATAACAGTCTGAAAATAAAGTGGAAGCTTTGCTGAAAGTAAGATTGCAACTAAAACTTTAAGCACAAGATTAATCTAAGCATAAATAAACTAATACTGCAAATATTGTCAACTATTTACAAGCAATTGAAATAACAAGTTCTACAACTCATTCTACTGCAGCAAAATCAGAATAAAAACCTGCTTTGTTAGTCCTCCTCCTAGGTCCGGAAGTGGCCAGCCTCTTTGTCCGGAAGAAGGTGTAAGTCTCTCTCTCTTTTCTAAATCTTAATCACACTCATTTACAAGTAATTTGAAATAGAACTGGTGCACTTTATTGATCAAAAGACATGATTACAAGAATTCTACTGAAAAACTGTTACAAGACTGTAATAGTCAATTTCTAGTTATACTCTGTATTTTTTGCTAGCTTCCTTACTCTATTTTCTACCTCCTTTTCTACCTACTTACTACTACTAGGCTCAACCTGAATGGGAGCAATATTTATAGCTATCCTATGATCTGATTACAAACAAAGAATATCTCAAAAGATCTAATCCTACAATGTTGCAACAAATTCTGGTTTTATCCTAGAAGAGGACTAAAACTTGATCTTTCCCTTAATGATGGCTTTGGTCGGCAATGACGGCAAAGAAAGATGGAAGATATTTCTCTTTACTTTTTCCAACCTTTATTTCCCTTTTTTCGGCTTCAAAAATTGGTCAAAAGGTCAAAAACACATTCTGTTCTTCATTTCGAAGACAATGCAGTTCTCATTTCGAAGATCGCTCATTCCGAAGATACTGCATTCTCATTTCGAAGATCGCTCATTCTGAAGATACTGCATGCTTCATTCTGAAGATCCGCTCATTCCGAAGACGCTGCATTCTTCATTCCGAAGATCCGCTCATTCCGAAGATGTTGTGTTCCTTCATTCCGAAGATATCTGTTCATTCCGAAGATACTTCGGAATGAACAAATGTATGCTTTTCCATTGATTTCTTCTACATCTCTCAGGTGGGTTATCTCCTAAGATCAAATTCTAATGGTCTTCATCCCTTTCCTCATGTGAATTCCATGCCTTGCTATTTATGGACAGTTGGCTGGAATTTACATGGGAAAGACCAATTTTTGCTGTACAACGAACAGCTTGCTTGCACTGTTGCCGATTTAGGTGAAGTAAATGCTTGAGACAAATCAAAATATGATTAGTGAAATGCTGCTATTATTCTAAGCATATCCCATTGTAGCAAATCATAGCAAAAAGAACACAAAACTATGCAAAAATCTGTAAAATCAGCATATAATATTTCAAATACATTGATCATGCAAAATGGTTAATATACAGCATATTGAATCAACTTAACTAACATATCAGATAAAACATAAGAGTTTATAGGCATTTTTAGTGTACAAAACATGTTATGATTGAGGCATTTCCAGGCCTCATCACATAGGCTTCATGAACCTGAGTGCTTCCCCTATCTTTAGGTGGGAATTTATTCCATACAACCTGTAAATTTATTCCTTTTTCCATAGCTTCCAATAATATTTCCTCATAAGCGTCTTTTCGATGTTGTATTAGAGCATACTCTTGTTTTTCCATAATTTTACTGTATATTCCTTTTGGGTCATAAAACCTCCAAGTTATTTCATCAAAGTTCATATTGTCTAAATAAAACATTCCCTTAAGCAGCGTAGGGTAGCCAACAAATATATAGTCTCCAAAGCGACATGGGACGTTGATCTAGGGGACTTTATCATGTTTCTTCACTAGTCTCATCTTAGCTTCTTCGACCACCTGCCTACATAACTCCAGAGTTGCTAGGGACAATGGAAAATACATGGGTAATAACTTAGGGGGGATTTTGGCTCCATAGATCCTATTATAGGTGAACCCTTCAAAGAAAAAGAAATCCCCAATCTCATTTTATTTTATGAAAGCCCTTACTCCTGGCCCTAGCCTTTCAAGGAGTACACCATTTAAAATCTAGTGGATTTCTACCATAAAATGATCATAGAACCAGCCCATGTGAGTCCATGCTTCATGTATTCTCCAAAAAATGATATGGATGTAAGGGTTGTTAACGAATTCTACTATTTTTCGGGCTTCTTCTACCAATTGCCCTGTTATCAGGTGGATGCAAATTGAGTATTGTAAAAAACAGGGCATCTCTTACCTTTGTTCAAAAATATCCTTTTTTAATTTTGTCATCTTCTCGTGCATTTGGTTACTTAACTCTATTTCCCATGCATAAATTGGGGTACCATTTTTCCGGTTGCACTGAGCTACTAAATATAAAACTCTTCTAATTACTATACTGATATCTTGCACTCCTAGAATAATATATACCATATCACAAAAATCTTGGACCCATGGTCTAAAAACAATTTTCCTAATTGGGAATTGATCAACTATTTTCTCATTTGTATCAAAAAAAGATTTAAAACCTTCTAATCTTGTTAACATCCAAGATTGAAGTTTAAATACCCGTTGTATTAACTAGGTGGTAGACTTTGTCAAATTGAAGACTTGCTTGATATGCTCGACTTTGATGCTGAACATCGATCAATTTTTGATGTGGAACTATGATGTGTGATAGGGGCAACCTCTATTTTAAACATCGTGCCACCTTGGCCCTAGACGATAATTAAATCTTAGGGATTGACTACACTTTTAATTGGGCAGTAATCATCCTAGGGATCCCCATAGGATTTGGTTCTTGATGTGAGTGCATGCCATCATATTGGATATCTTAAGGTTCCCTAGATAACTATGATTGAGTGCAACCATTTGATCAGATTGGATAAGGCTGTAGCTTTTGATTTTTTATAACCTACAGGTTAGATAACCAAAAAAGAATTCTTTGAACCCCCATTTTTTGTTTGTTTGTTTAATATTTATTAATTAAAAATGGGGCCATTAATAATGTGTTAGAACAATTGCTAAATGAAATCAAAATGCTAATTTAGGCTTACCATTAGATCTACCTTTGAAGCATGCGTTGCAATTGGATTATTTCGAGAGGGAGCACATCCGTTAGATTTGTTAGAAGATATCTGTTAGATTAGCCCTACTTGCATCTTATCATTTTGACTTTGACTCGATCACTGTCGTTGGATCCTTTTAATCCCAATGGAGCGCTACCGTCGGATTTACTGGAAGACATTCGTGATCATTTCATTACTTGGACCTTTGACTTATGCACTACCATTAGATCCTAAGGAGGATTAGTGCAACCATCGATTTATTTTATCCTACGGGATTAGTCTCATAATAAAAAGTGACCATTTGATTAAAACCTAAGTTAATCGCTACCCTATGATGCTTTTTAAAGCATTTTAACATTTAATCAAGGTTTTTTTTAACTTTGTACTTAGGCTTTTACCCCGACCTTAGAACATGATATTTAATAAATTTGATTTCTCGAATAGAGCACATCCATTCAATTTTACTTTTATGGAGCGCTGCCATCGGATCTGCTTGATTAATCAAAGGGCACATGTTTTAATATTAACCATAAGTCCATTTAATTAAAATATTATTTTTGTCTTGGTCGGCTTATCTTTCGATTGGATCATTAAAGTGCCATCGCCCGATTAAGTAAGAACAGAGTGCTACCCTTAGATTTAGATCGATGTGCTCGACCGTTAATGAATGAGGGTGCATACTCTCAAGCCTTGTTTATCCTTGGTGATTCGTGATGAACGTGCATCGTTGGATAAAATTTTTGATCAAGCACAACCGTAAGATATTTGTGACCATGGTAATCAAGCCTTTAAAATTTATATCAAGGTGCTTTATTAAGTCAGGTGCATCCGTCTAATTTCTCTTTGATGAGGCACTACCGTTAGGTATCCTACAATCTGCACATTCGATAACCAAAAGGGGCACATTATTGTATTTGATTAATCCTGGTTTAAGCCGAAAGGGCGTAATTAGTAACATATTATAACCTCACTAATGCATGATTAATATTAGCTTTACCTTCATGTTTACCCAATATCCTTACCATTCCATCGTTTGGTTTTTGATTTTGGTGCAGACGTTGGATCTCGATAAATATTGGCATGACTGTTGATTTCTTTCAACCTACAGGGTTAATTACCAAAGGGGCTCAAGCTTTTAACCTCTGATTAAGCTGAAAAAGGGGATGATCATCTGATGCATTAGACCCTTTCAAATCCCATTTAATAGTTTTAATTAATCTTGCGGTATTTTACCTTTTTGATGCACCTTTATGAGAGTGCCGCCGCCCGATCAAATTTTGATCGAGCACTATCGTTGGATTTGTCCAATTAGCTCGATGTTTAATTTAAGGGGGTGCATACCCCTAATGCTTTTATTAATATTTCTTTTGAAGCTTTAGAATTTTATGCTTTTGACCATAGTATTTTAGAAAGTTGTTTAATCAAATCAAATGCGTCCATTGGATTCTTCTTTGATGAAGCGCTACCCTTGGATTTGTTTTAAGGTGCTTGATTTTTAACACAACGGGGCGCATGCCTTCATGGTTTTAATTAAGACCTTTATTCAAACCTTATGTTTTGGAATTTAATATTGTGCTTAGATTTTTGGGTTTTTAGACCATGGCCCTTGATTAAATCCTTTTAATACCTTAGGACTTTAATGATTTAAAAATTGATTTAGGTCCAAATATGATTATTGATTCGGGAGACTAAACCTTTATCTTTTTAATGGTCAGGTTTTATTAAAAGGGATTGAATTTTTTAACCTTTTTGAGATATAACAATTTTTTTTAAAGGTGCACATAATAGCAATTTTTAAGGTTAAATTTATGGAAAACCAACTTCTCTAATAAGATGCAAAGAGACCAGCAATGCTTACTTCTTTGATGAAACCAAAAATTTAAATTTGGAGGTTTCAAAGTTTGAGTCAAATTTGGCTCCAACATAGGCTCTGATTGGGGCAATGTGTTGAAAATATGAGGTATTTGAGAACCAAAGAATCTCCTAGTTTTATTGCAATTGAAAAAAAAATCAAATCATTTTGACTGCTAAGCAAAGCTTGAAAAACATAATAAATTTTTATACTGAAAAACTGTACAAACAACAGGATATCAAAGTAATAGAGTTTTGAAAAACTGTAATTCATTTTATTTACTTTGGAAACTAGGGTCATAATTTTATAAACAGATGAGTTTTTTAGATATATTGTAATGCCTGTTTTAGCTAAGTCATAAGATATGATTACACAAAATTTTGTCAAAGCTAATTGCTTCATCATGCTTTGGCCTATGTGTGTGTTTGTGCATTCATTTTGATTTCTAAGTCTTTCAAAACTTTGCCATATCTAAGCAAAATAGTTAAGCCTAATATGTGATTTCACTCTTTAAAAATTTTCACCATTCTGTAGGGCTCCATTGCCAGTCAGGTGTCTATAGCCTCAGTGGAGTTGCTTCTAATCCCATCCAGTTTTACCCTACTGCCAGTCAAGCATCTATAGCCCCGATAGAGGTTTTCCAAGATATCTCAAGCAGTGACTCAATTTTACTTTATTATAAATTTTCTTTCCCGTTTGAGAAGTATTTGATAAAAGAAAATTGTGCAACGAGTATGCCTGAGTTGAGGATCAATTTATGGCTATAAAGGATGAGTATAATGATTTTTAGCTTAACCACCCTCTCAAATATAACTCGGTTCTTTGGACATTTGAAGTCACCTTAAGTGTTATTTGTAATGTGAGGCTTTGATATGATGTTTCAATTAGATTTGTTTTCATCCTATTTTATCTCATATCAAATAACTATTACATAAAAACTCATATTTGAAAAATTGTAAACCTCATCAGAGTCTAAAATAAATCTCCTTTTTTTTTTCTTATTGTTTTTGGTGGAATCAACAGTAATGTATAATCATCTAACTAAGAATATCATGTGTAACAATAAACTCAGAACTAAACCAAACAAGAAAAGAAAAGCTTAAAATACATCACTTTGTTTTTGGGATTTTGTTTTTCCACTTTATTTATTTATATATATTTTATTATTATTTATTTTTCACCTTCAAATGGTATTGTACATTTTGAGGTGTTGGTAATTAATGGGCATAGCCATTATTTCTCCCTGTAAGGTCTACAACTTGTATGTATTCTGCCCTATAACATGGGCTATTTTGTATGGACCAATCCATTTAGGTTCAAATTTACTCTTTTTACAATGCTTATCATTTTTAGGATCCCAAAATATGACTATATATCCTTGAGAAAAAGGAGTACCCTTGGCTTTCTTATTAAACAATTTCATGGTTTTTTGGGTTTGTTCCATCATTCTATTAAGGGTCTCTCTTCTTTGCTCTTCTAACAGGACAATTTTTTCAAGTCTTATTTGTAAGGTATTAGGGTCTTCATGGTCTTGCAATAGGAGGGAAAGTGCTAATTTTTCTATTCTTGAAGGTAGAAGGCCTTCTCTCCATATACCATATCATAGGGGGTTCTTCCTATGTTTCTTTTTACAGACAATCTATCAGCCAATAGAGCAAATTTAAGTTCACTGTCCCACCCTCTTTTGTTCTTACCTAATGACATTTTTATTCTAGTTATTACATTCTTATTTGATGACTCATCTAGACCATTTCATTGGGGGTAATAATTAGCAGAATGGGATAGTTCAATTTCATATTTAGCACAAAATTCTACTATTTTATATGAAACAAAATATTGTGCATTATCTGTAACTAGTTTTTGAGGAACTCCAAACCTGGTCAGAAAGTTTTCTTCCAAGAGTTTGATGATCATGGCAGTAGTGGATATTCTCAAAGGTGCTACTTCTACCCACTTTGTAAAGTAATATGTTGCAGTTATGATCCACTTGTGCTGGCCAAATGAATTAGGCTTGATCTCTCCAATTAAATCAATGTCTCATTGGGTGAATGGTGCTTCAATGATTATTGGATTGAGGTGCATGGCTTCTAGCTGCTTTTTTCCTACAAAAACCTGGTAGTTATGATAGTTCCTAATATATTTATATACATCCTTAAAAATGGAAGGCCAATAATATCCCGATATCATAATTTTATTAGTTGTAGCTCTTGGAGAAAAATGTCCTCCAAAGAAACCATCATGAAATTCATTAATTATTTCTAGGATTTAACTTTCATATAAACAGACTAATAATACCCCTTCAGGGTGTTTCTAGTATAGCACACCATCCTGTATATAATATTTCTAGGCTTGAAGATTGACTGACCTTATTCTATTTGTTGACATATCTTTAGGGAATGAAAGGGTTTGTAGGTATGACAAAATTTCTTCATACCATTTGAATTCGATATTATTGATTCTTTTGACATCATATGCCTCATCTATTGTGAGAACATTTTCAAATCCTTCTTATTTGTTAGACAAAAATTTAGCCAAACCTTACCCTTTGACAGTTTTAACTATTTTGAATTCAGCATCATACTACAAAATATTTACCATCCATCTTACTGGTCTTCCTAATGGCTCTGATTGAGAAAAAATATATTTTATTGCTATAAAAATGATACAACAGTAAACTTTATTTGAGCCAAATATACCTTTTAAATGTTCTAAAGATTGGATGACTGCATAAGCATATTTTTATAGAAAGGTGATGAGGCCCAAAAGTGCCTCATTATTGCACAATGTTTGACTACCATATGATAAGTTAATTGCAAAATAGTTGACTAAAATATACTATTTGTTAAGTGTTTACATGATTTTATGTTAGGAATACTATATCTTTGTTTTTAACTATTTTCAGCATTTTGTGACTGATTTTGCTTGATTAAGTAGCAAGTAAGAACATGCATTTCAATTAACCAAATGTGGTATGCTGATATCCATTAACTTCTCAATGGTTTTTGAATGTTTTCCTACCCTTCAACTTGTTTCAAATCCACATTGAAGCCAAAAGTTTAGGACTGTCATAAATCTGAAAATTTGAAAAAATAGCCATATAAAAATCAACAAGCTGTTACTTTATAGGAACACCTTGAAGTTATCAAGCAAAGCATGAGGATATGGATGGAATGAGTTCAAAAGGACTACATAAGACATCTGACCTATTTAGAAACATTCCCACATGGTCTAAATAGGTAGCAACATGGTATAACAGAGCAGGGGCAATTGTGCAGCACTGTTGCACTATTTCAACATGGTTACTTGGTGAATGAAGTGTATAAATTTAGTAGCAACTTGATGTCCTCCTTCATATTGATATTTGAATAATTTTTCCATGTTCTAATTTTTTTGAATTTGCAAGAAATGCCAATATTTTACAACTGTGCAGCAGAACTGAAAAATGCAATAATTTACCATGTAAATTCTAGCAAGCTACCAATGAATGGCAAGACATAGAATTCACACATGGAGAGGAATGAAAGCTATTGCAATATGATCCTGATGGCTAATCCACTTGAGAAATGCAGCTAAAATAATTTGAAGAGCACACATTTTTTCATTCCCAAGATCTTCGTAATGAACAAGACATCTTTGGAATGAGAAATACAGTCTCTTCGGAATGAGCCACTTATCTTCGGAATGAGAACATAAAAGTGATTTTTGACTATTTTGATGGTGGAAAAATGGAAAGAAGTATTGATAAGGTTAAGGGAAAATATCTCCCATATGATTTTTTCGTCCTTGCCCTCCAAAGCCACCATTCATGGAAAAGATCAATTTTGATCCTCTTCTAGGATAAACATATAAATAATTACAGCATAATAGGAAGTTGTTTGCAAGATAGAAATGTCATATTCTAAAGTGAAGAAAGATGTGTGAGATATTTCCAGACTTCTACCATGTACTCCCACCATTGAAGATGCTTTCTAAGGGCCAATGACTACTACTACAACACAAACTATCCAGATTTACATTTAGTTTAGATCCAAAATTATTGGCAAATCACTGTAAAGTAGCACATAGGTTGATTTGAGAATGGGATATATTTTAAATATTTATATAAATAACACATCTCCCTCCTTGGTTGAGCCAGTTAGGAATTATAATAGAGGAGAGTTTTCAATAGCAGCAATTAGGACTGTACAACAATTTTCTGTAATAGTTTTCAACATGTTCTATCATCAATAAAAGTGTAGCTATTTTATCATTTTCTATTCTGAGTGTTAATTAGTTAAGGAGTGTTTTTCACCTCCTTCTATATTAGGAAGTATGGGCCCACTTTCAGATCTAGAAGGAGGGATTTTATGGTAGGTTTTAATATGTAATTTTGTTGTAGCAGAATTAATAGATTGCTTGCCAGATTTTATTTTCTTGTTTTTATTTTGTATTATGTGATTTATTTTTTCTATTATGTTTGTGTACAACATTTGTGTGTATGTCAGCTAACAAATTATATTAAACATTTTTCCTTTGCTTTCCATGTTTTCCCTGTTTTCTATTTTAGCAACTTTCCATTTTCAGCATATTTCATTTTTTTGTCAATTCCTGTAGCAGAAGCTTGACGACCTTTTGTTGCAGGGCATTGACAGGTGTTTTTAGAATAAGTTTCATTTACAAGAATAATTTCAATTATGCAAGAGTAACTAGATTTCAATTCTGCAAAAGTAGATTAGATTTTAATTTAGAAATTTCAATTCATGCAATTGTAGTTAATTGTTAAATTCTGCAATTTAGATTTAGTTTTCAATTCCTGTAATTTATTTTAGTTTCCATTCTTCAGACTAGGTTTAGTATGACACCAAAAGGCTAAACCAAAATATGCTTCACCAATAAATGCTTGAAATTTGAATGCCTGAATTGTACTCTGCCTTAGCCTTCTATCGTAGACAGCCTTGGACACCATCCCGGATTGATAAATCATTGAGATTAAATTATGAGACTCAACGACACTCATAATTTTGGCATCGTTACCGGGGAACACGGTGTTGTTAGAGGGTACATGTAGCCCAATAATTGTTAATTATACTAAATTGTGAACTTCAAAGTAAAATCTAGATAAATGATTGGTATTAGTAACAGTTTTTGGTAAATTGCATTTTAGTTCATTTAGAAAATAAGCAACCATAGGGAGGTGATCTTCACACCTAGGGTTAAATTGCTTATGTTTGAAATTCTTGATAAAAATTGAAAGAATTCATCATCCTCATTATCAAGAAACATAAGATCTCTTAGAGGAGCCATCTGCTAGTACTGCCATTTTTATATCCATATCATCAGGGTAGTATAAATAAATTTGTATTAAGTGTTGGGAAGACATCATGGTATATATACAAGACTATCCCTTGAACAAAATAGCCATATTAGCTACCTGTAGCATTTTTTCACAGGGACATATCATTGATGAATGCCATTTACTTCCATAACTCAGAGATGCAAAATCTGTTGCCTAGTCTGTATTATTTTCAAAGAGAGATCCCAACAACAACAAACAAGACAAGTAAATCAACCACCACATTCAGCCCAACCTATGGCCAATATGAATAATACAGGACAGGCAACCCCTGTCTATGTAAGCTAAAAAAAAAAATCACAAAAAATTTTGCACAATCAAAATAGGATTTTACAACTTAATGATGATCCTAGAGTTTTCCATTATTACTTAAATATTGTTAGGATTTTACCGCGCTAAACCACAACCTAGAAATTCTTAGCCTACACAAACAATAGTTGATCTCATTAGAGGTGATCCTACCTGACAAGTAGTTGATCTACTAAAGTTGTACACTTCTTGTATTATTGTGTAAATAAAAAATATTTCTTTTTTAGCCCAACCTGTGATCAGTCTGAATAATACAGGATAGGCAACCCCTATCTATGTAGCTGAATCTGGTATATAAAAAAAAAAAAACCTGTAGGAAATGTTATTGACTACAACAACATCCAACTGTGCTCAAACAAGAACTTACCTGAACTTGAAGAGACAAAAATCAATGGATATACACAGAAAACCTTTAGTCCAAATACACATAAATTATCCTTGGATAAAGGAGAAAAACTAGAAAAACTGCACATAGAAAATTTACTTTCGTTTTACAAAGGGGTAAATTCTGTCCTCCTAGGAATGAAACAAATTGAAGTGCAGTGAAGAAAATTCTTGAACATTAGGCTGACTTATAAACAAAAAGCAAAATTGTTGCTATTTTGAAACAATATTTCAATCCCTTTACATGGAATTACAAGGGTATATCAAGATTTTATCTTGATGTAAGCACTTAACATATTTTAGGAATTGGTATTTAATTGTTTCAAGAACAGATTAACAATATTTTGCAGACTAGGAGGCATGGACAACACTTGATTGAAGAAGTTTTCAGATATGGAGCAATGCTTCTTTCTCCCATTGGTAATTCATGGAGGATGTTATTGGTGAATGGACATTGCCTTCGGGTATACCATGCACCATTAACTAAGGAGGAGTTCTTGAAGGATATTCCATTGGATGTACCCATAATGGAAGAGAATTTCTCTTCAATATCAGATTCAGAGTGATGATAAAAAGTTTGAGAAAAAAAAATACAAGAAAAGCAAAAATAAGAATAGTCTTGTTTGTGAATTTTCTTCTTGGGTACAAGCAAGACAAGAAAAATTGAAAAAAAGAAAAAAAAAGAAGAAAAAAAGAAAGAAAAAAAACAAATTGCAGCAAAGGCATGTCCCACAAAATGGGAATACATGACGACAAGCATCAATTTCAACAAGGAAGAGGAAAAATGGAGCCAATACTTCATTTCCAACAATAAGGAGGTAATTATGATGTATGAAGATTCTTACTGCTCATATAGAAAGGAAGGTTGCATCAATGTTGCAGGTTTTAACAGAAAGAGATGGTGTTTTCATACAACAATTGACATGTTTTTGCAGAATAAGGATTGGTCTTATCCAAATAAGAGTGAGAAATGTTCTCTCTCATTGAAGCACTTGAAAAAAAAAATGATGAAAAAAAAAATGAATAATTCAGTAGTGAAAACCTTCTTGGAGGCGCTACTGAGTTGGCTTGCATGAAAACCAATTTTTCGGCATGCATTGCCTTGTTGATCTACCCATTATTGTTCCACCATTGTACAAATATCACACTACACATGTGTTATGTTTTTTTATGCTTTCAGATAGCCTGCTAACAATAATCAAAAGCAGCTTGTAAGGTGCATGACCAATTTTCAGGACAGTAAGGTATGTGTTTCTTGCATTTAATTCATAGTAAACATTTAGCATTTAGTGTATGATAGTCGGTATTTGGCATAAAATATTCATACAATATTGACAATTTGAAAAAGGAACATGTTCAAGATGTCAAGAAACACCCCCTTATGCCATTAATTGCATGGAAATTCCAAAACTATGCAAAAACCTAATTTTGGGACAGACATAGCAACAATTCTATTTCAATTTGTAGGGCAATTTTTTTTTTTTTTTTTTGAATTTACATGGTGGAATCGGTAGCCGCCATGAATCCGGGAAGGCTGTCCATATTTTATGGCCACCATAGTATTATGCGCTAGCCGCCCTAGAAGCAACCACATAGATCTTGATGTAGTTCGCCCCTATAACCATCATGCCACAATAATTTTAAACCTTTTATGTCGTTGAAAGCACCAGGAAAGGGAGAAGTGTTCAGTCTGATGAGTAGAAGGAGAACTGCAAGTTTATATCTCACAATTGTCTGATAAATTGAAGGAGGATAATCAACAAAATACACCTGAAGGTTCTATTTTAGTACTACTGGAATAAAACAACATACAAAACAAAGAATAGCATCTAAAAAAAAGGATGAAAAATGGATTTTTAATTTTATAGAAGGCTTATACACTCTAGAGATGGGCCCACAATAGAATCTGTAGCTAAATTTTGCATAAGAGGTCATTTTTGCATTTTTTTTGAAGATCTTCGGAATGAACAGACATCTTCGAAATGAGAAATACAGTCTCTTTGAAATGAGCAGACATCTTCGAAATGAGAAATACAGTCTCTTCAAAATGAGCAGACATCTTCGGAATGAGAAATACAGTCTCTTAGGAATGATCAGACATATTCATAATGAGAAATACAATTTCTTTGAAATGAGAAGACATCTTCGGAATGAGAAATACAGTCTCTTCGAAATGAGCATGATATCTTTGAAATGAGCAGAAACTATACCAGAATTGTTGAAAATGCTACATAATAGCAAAAAGAGTTGGGTACATCAAATATTGAGGTTTATAAGGCTCTACCACAAGTAAGTACATCCCTCAAGCATTTCAAATCAAAAAATTTTATCAATTTTTTTCAAAAGATGCAAACAACAAAAATAAGAATTCAGGCTAAAATGTTGTTAAGAACAAAAAATTCTATTAGTAGTAGTGCATCTGCCAAATATGGTTCCACAATAAGACTATTGCAAGATGAATCACATGATATCAAGCCTTTAAGAGGTACCTTGCAAAACTAAAACTTGTAGAAAGACAGAAATAAAATCATACATGTGCTTAATTGCAAAATACTTGATATAGTGCAGCAAGGAGGAATTTCTCAGTTAGCAGGTAGCAAAGGATGTTGTTCACAAGAATAAAACCTGCATATTACTATGGCCTACTAAGATGCATGAGGGCATTCATTAGTTCAAGTTGGGGGGGATGATGAGGCCCAAAAGTGCCTCATTATTGTACAATGTTTGACTACCATATGATAAGTTAATTGCCAAATAGTTGACTAAAATATATTGTTTGTTAAGTGTTTACATGATTTTATGTTAGGAATACTATATCTCTGTTTTTGACTATTTTCAGTATTTTGTGACTGATTTTGCTTGATTAAGTAGCAAGTAAGAACATGCATTTAAATTAACCAAATGTGGTATGCTGATATCCATTAACTTCTCAATGGTTTTTGAATGTTTTCCTGCCCTTCAACTTGTTTCAAATCCACATTGAAGCCAAAAGTTTAGGACTGTCATAAATCTAAAAATCTAAAAAAATAGCCATATAAAAATTAGCAAGCTGTTACTTTATAGGAACACCTTGAAGTTGTCAAGCAAAGCATGAGGATATGGATGGAATGAGTTCAGAAGGACTACATAAGACATCTGACCTATTTAGAAGCATTCCCACATGGTCTAAATAGGTAGCAACATGGTATAACAGAGCAGGGGCAATTGTGCAGCACTGTTGCACTATTTCAACATGGTTACTTAGTAAATGAAGTGTATAAATTTAGTAGCAACTTGATGTACTTCTTCATGTTGATATTTGAATAATTTTTCCATGTTCTAATTTGTTTGAATTTGTAAGAAATGCCAATATTTTACAACTGTGCAGCAGAACTGGAAAATGCAGTAATTTACCATGTAAATTCTAGCAAGCTACCAATGAATGGCAAGGCATGGAATTCACACATGGAGAGGAATGAAAGCTATTGCAATATGATCCTGATGGCTAATCCACTTGAGAAATGTAGCTAAAATCATTTGAAGAGCACACAGTTTTTCATTCCAAATATCTTCGGAATGAACAAGACATCTTCGAAATGAGAAATACAGTCTCTTCGGAATGAGCCACTTATCTTCGGAATGATAACATAAAATTTCTTTTTGAATTTTTGACTATTTTTGACGATGGAAAAAGGCAAAGAAGTATTGAGAAGGTTAAGGAAAAATATCTCCCATATGATTTTGCCGTCCTTGCCGTCCAAAGCCACCATTCATGGAAAAGATCAATTTTGATCCTCTTCTAGGATAAACACAGAAATAATTGCAGCATAATAGGAAGTTGTTTTCAAGATAGAAATGACATATTTTGAAGTTAAGAAATATGTGTGAGATATTTCCAGACTTCTCCCACATACTCCCACCATTGAAGATGCTTTCTAAGGGCCAATGACTACTACTACAACACAAAATGTCTAGATTTGCATTTATTTTAGATCCAAAATTATTGGCAAATCACTATAAAGCAGCACATAGGTTGATTTGAGCATGGGATATGTTGTAAATATTTATATAAATAACACAACTCCCTCTTTGGTTGATCAAGTTAGGAATTAGAATAGAGGAGAGTTTTCAATAGCAACAATTAAGACTGTACAACAATTTTATGTAATAGTTTTCAGCATGTTCTATCATCAATAAAAGTGTAGCTATTTTATCATTTTCTATTCTGAGTGTTAATTAGTTAAGGAGTGTTTTTCACCTCCTTCTAGATCAGGAAGTATGGGCCCACTTTTAGATCTAGAAGGAGGGATTTTATGGCAGGTTTTAATCTATAATTTTGCTACAACATAATTAATAGATTGCTTTCCAGATTTCATTTTCTTGTTTTTATTTTGTATTATGTGATTTATGTTTTCTATTATGTTTATGTACAAAATTTGTGTGTATGTCAGTTGACAAATTATATTAAGCATTTTTCCTTTGCTTTCCATGTTTTCCCTACTTTCTATTTTAGCAACTTTCCATTTTCAACATATTTCATTTTGCTGTCAATTCCAGTAGCAGAAGCTTGACGACATTTTGTGGTAGGGCATTGACAGGTGTTTTTAGAATAAGTTTCATTTACAAGCATCATTTCAATTATGCAAGAGTAACTAGATTTCAATTCTGCAAAAGTAGATTAGATTTCAATTTAGCAATTTCAATTCATGCAATTGTAGTTAATTGTTAAATTCTACAATTTAGATTTAGTTTTCAATTCCTATAATTTATTTCAGTTTCCATTCTTCAGACTAGGTTTAGTGTGAAACCAAAAGGCTAAAAAAAAAATTGCTTCACCAATAAATGCTTGAAATCTGAATACCTAAATTGTACTCTACCCTAGCCTTCTATTGTAGACAGCCTTGGACACCACCCCGAATTGATAAATCATTGAGATTAAATGATGAGATTCAACGACACTCATCAAAAGGTGTATTTGAGATGTGCTCCTTTTAGACATGAACTCATGAAGGCTATTGGCCTTTCATTATTTTCATCATATTTTTGTGAAAGAACTGCAACAATGGAGAGTTAATATGCATAAGAGTAGATATTAAAATATTTTGCATAATCAGGGTAGCTTAGGGTTGGAGTGGTTGATATGGCTTCTTTGATCTAGTTAAATGCTTTCATATTTTCTATTGTCCATTTTATTTCTCCGGTTTTCTTAACCATATCATTTATGGGTTTGGTCATCTCTGCAAAATTTGGGACAAATATTCTAATAAAATTTATCTTGCCAAAGAATGACCTAACTCCTTTTAAGTTTTTGGGAGGAGGAATTTTGGAAATAGCTTCAATTTTGTTTGGGTCAATGCTATTTCTTTTTTCTGAAACTATATGTCCTAACAACTTTCCTTGTGTAGTCCCAAATATGCATTTCTTGGGATTTAAAGAAATTCCAAATTACTTACATCGAGCAAAAATTGTAGTCAAATGTTCTAAATGATCTTCTAGATTTTTAGAGAATACCGTGATATCATCTAGGTAAACAACTAATATTTTGAACATTAATCCTTTAAAGGAAAAATCCATTGCTCTCTGAAATATAGCACCTGCATTCATTAGTCCAAAAGGTATTCTTAAATATTCAAATGTTCCCCAAGGTGTAGTGAATGCTGTTTTATGTCTATCTTCTGGATTAATATGAATTTAATTGTATCTAGAAAATCCATCTAATAGAGATAATCTAGTTGAACCAACTACTGCTTGTAATAGTTGTTCCATATTGGGAAATGGGTAATTGTCTTTCAATGAAATCTTGTTTAAATTTATAAAATCTACACAGAGTCTAATATCACCATTATTTTTTCTGATTGGTACCAAATTGGATATCCAAGAAGAAAATATTACCTTTATGATTATTTTGGAATCCAACAATTTTTGTACCTCCTTTTGCATTATTGGGGTTGGGTTGTACTTCCTCTATTTTTGTCTAAATGGTTTGGAATATTCCTTCAAGGGTATTATGTGTGTCATTACATCTATTTTGAAAGTTTTAAGGTCTTCATAAGTCCAAGAAAAATGTTCTTTGTTATTTTTTAAGAAACTGATATATCCAGCTTTTTCTTTAGTAGGTAAGGCCATGTCTACTTTCACTATTCTAGGTTCTTTTATTGTACCAATGTTAATATATTTAGATATTACTTCTCTACGTAAAGGCTTATAAGCTTTGTCAAAATCATCAAATAGACTTTCTAGAGAAACCAATCCTTTGGGTATCCTATTAGTTTTCAATTGGATTACTTCTATTGGCTCTCCTATTTGGTCTTTTAGCTTGTCTTCATCCTTTTCATCACAGATTACATTTGCATACTAATTTTGCAAAGTCATAAAATCTTTAATATCTATATCATCCTAAAAGACCTATAGATAGACTATGTTATCTAGCACAAAAGGCTTATAGACTGAGATAGTTGGGAATCTATCCATATATTTTGTAGTTATTTCTAGGTGATCTAGACCTGAGGTATTTATAGCTAAAAGATCTGCAACATGATTTTGTTCTCTTGGAATAAATGAGATATTGAAAGCTAAGAATTTATCAATTTCTTCCAATACTGTATTTTTATATTGCTTAAGCCTAGGGTGCTTGGTCTGATATTTACCTTTGACTTGTTGTATAATAAGATCTACATCCCCTGTTATAGTCAAGTAGTTAATACCTAATTATTTTACTTTCCTTAACCCTAGTAGTAAAGCTTCATACTCAGCTACATTATTTGTGCAAGGGAATTCTAGTCTGTAAGGAATACCAAGGTAATTTCCTTTAATATCAATCAAATTAACACCTACACCTACTCTAGATTGGGATTTAGCTCCATCAAAAGACATGGTCCACATTTCTTGGGTTAATACTCTATTTGATTCAACATCTACCATTTTCATAACTTCTAGATCCATGTTCTTTGCTTCTAGTACTTCCACCAGGAATGGGTTGTGCCATATGGAGTAAACTCCCATCCATTTTTCTTCCATAGATTTTACTAAGTTTATCATGGTTTCATCAGTTTGAATTAACTCTACGGAGTGTTTGTTAAATGGTTCTCTTCGTAAAATTATATTCTCCTTATCTGATATGGGAATTGTAGCATAGGACCAGTCCAACTGAATTGAACCTCCCAGTTGTTCTACCCAATGTCTACTGAGTAATAATGAGAAGAATGGGTCAACATCAACTACTGCAACATCCATGACTATGCCATTTTTGGGGTGTTTATCTAAGAAAACAAACAATCCAGTTATCACCCCTACACAAGGAATTTGTCTGTTGTCCATTACAGAAAATAGGGGCAGAATATCTAGTACAAATTAATCCCATTTGATCAGCTATTAGTTTGGGCATGATATTGTGTGAAGCTCCACTATCTAGCATGCAATTATGAATGACATATCTTTCTCCTTCATGTGAGTTGTACCTTAATGATACATAAAAGGGTCTAACAGAGGATGGTGATCTTGTATCATGTTGATTTTTTCTAGCAGCATGGCAAGTTGGGTCTTCTTTTTGTTCCACTAATCCAAATGCTCTACAAACTTGTTCTCTATATTGTTGAACTTTCATAAGTTCTCCAAATGTGATGTTGACCTTTTGCTTACTGAGTTTTGACCCAACATCAAATTCTATCTTCTTTATATCTAGTGGTTTATTACTTTCTTCTTTGAGAATCTCCTCCTCTAATTCTATTACTTTAGGAGTAATATTTTTGAGGATTCTATTAGTTTTCTCTTTACTGATATTCTTATTTGTGAAAGTTTGTTTTCTTTTTTCACTTGTGGAGGCTTTCTCTGTCCTATCTAGGATAGTCCTATTTCTTAAATTCAAAGTATGGGTAGCCTCTAATTCTTCAACTTCTTGAGTAGTGGGGATTAATTTCCCTTGCTTCATCTTGTCATATCTTGACTCATGTGATTTCTACAAGATTTTAGTTCCTTCAGCTACTAATATTTGAGGATGATGATTTGAAGCATATTTATCCATATCTTCTTCAAACAACCTTTCTCTGGATTCATCTTCAATAGACCAACAAGCATTGATTCTTATATCCTCTTCTGATTCAGCATGTAAATCTACATTGCGTTGGTCACTTAGGTGAATTCCACATGCATCAGGGTTATGAGGTGCATCACAAGTAGAGCAAAAATAGGGAAAGCCTTCTACTACATTGGTATATGGTATAGGGTTAGGAACACTATTATGATCTCTGTCAGAATCTCTATTTTTCTAGTTATTATTCCCATTGTTCCTATTCCTACTTCCTTCTTTAGAGCCATTGTTGTTTCCCCAATTCCTGTTGAAGTTATTCTTAAAGGGAGGATGATTATCAACATGAGGTCACTCTATTTGTGATGATTCACCATTATTACCATTGTTTATTTTGATTCTTGCTATCCTATTGTTCATGTTATTGAGCATCTCAGTAATTTGACTAGTCAATTTCTCCATTGGATCAATTTACATTCTTCTTTGTATATCAAATGCTACTCTTTTAGTTTTTATCTTAGGTAGGTTGACTTCTAGAGAATAAGGCTTCATATTACCACTATCAAGCATATTTATTTCTATATCCATTGCCTTTTCCATACAACCATCAATGGTAGTGGCTTGTTCTTGCCTCAACTCATAGTTAAACTCTCCTTGAAAAGCATTTTTGTAAAAACAAATAGACTGAATATCACTAGGCCTAAGGTTGGCAGGGATTTTGTTCCTGGTCTTTGAAAATCTCCTGTTAAAGTCACTAACAACCTCATTCTCTTTTTTCTTCATAGTGGCTAACTCAGTTAATAGAGATTGTTCATTTTTTATTTCACCATATTTCTTTAGAAACACAACTTTCATTTTAGTGAAGTCTGGGATGTCATCATTAGGAAGATAATTGAACCATTCTCTAGCATATTTTTCTAAAGTTTATAAAAATAGTCTTAAGACTACATCTTCATGTTCAACCTCTAGACTATCCATCATATACAAGAAACTCTTGATATGATCTTCTCCAATTACTACACTATTTCCTAGAAATTTTGGAAGGTATTTGTGAGATTTACTAGGCAAGGCATTTAAATTTATAGGTAACACAAAAGGCCTATACCTATTAGTCCTACAAAAATGGACATTAGCTTGATTTTGTTGATTTACCTGATTTGCGTAGGCCATTGTTACTGTAGGTATAATGGGTTTTAGATTTGCAGCAGCAATGCCTACAGGGATATGGATCTAGGTAGCCTGAATATAATCTAAGGGGTTATCTACCTTAGTATTACTATTAATTGGACAATGAGAATAATCACATGTATCTTCTATAGCAGAATTCAAATTTTCATCTACAGTGATATCAATAGTAATAGTATTCTGATCTTTATTTTTCTTTATGTACTTTTTACCACTAGAATTTGATTTACTATTATAAGCAGTATTCTTGAAAAGTGGAGTTTTTCTATTATGTATAAATACCTCTAGATTCTTGAGTTCTGGGAATAGCTCCTTACTACTTATCTTGGTGTTCACTAGCATGTTCTGCTCTTTCATTTTTTATTTTATCTTCTGGGTTCGTTTAGATAGAGTCGCCAACACCGGGGTGTAGAAAGAACAGCGTATACTTTATCAAGAATGCTTGATATTATCACTCATCCTCACGGGAGTCGGTTCTTGGGATAATTCAAGAAAATCAAGAAACACATAAACTCACTTTAAAAGCAATTGAAAAACATGGGCAAGAAAGAAAATAAAGAACATGAAAGACGTGAAAAACATAGGTTCTTTATTCCAATTGGCCACTCATTTGATTAAAATATGTCATGAAATCCAGGTCTAAACTCGTGAAGAATCTATCCCCGACAACGGTGCCAAAAAATTATTGGAACAATTTCTTGCATCCATAGGATTCGATTGTCACACTACAAGAAACCGTTTGAAACCAACGAGCTATTATAGGCTCTGGTCAACCTGCCTCTTTGTTCTGATAAACACGAATATTGCTAAAGGAAAACTACAAAATGGGTAAGGAAACCCCAACGGTAATTTTATGATAAAACAATGATTACACGCTCCAGATTAATATAACACTATATGTATTAAAAATGACCAAGCAATAAAATAACCATTTGTTATGCCTTATGTAGACCGGTGCCTAGATTCATTGGGTTGTTATAGCAATTTAACAACAATTTTAACATGAACAGAGAGAATGGGGAAAATAAAATTGGCGCTCTTAGACTTATTCGAATATCGTAATAAAACTAAAAGTTGACCAACGATAGAAACGTATATAATGCATTCAAATAATGTAATCCATTACACAGTAACACACCAACATGATACGAAGAAATGATAGGAAAAAGACCCAGAATTGTATTGATTTAAAATGTCATTACATTCAGAGTAAGCAAGAAGCTTTTAAACTTTGTTTTCTCTCAAAAATTATCAATACAATGAAGATATTCTGTTCAAATAATGTAACAGAAATCTCCTACTCTCCTTGTTCCAATATGGTAATAGAAGAGTCTCCAAATATTTGACTCAATAGTCTAGAAATATTCTCAGCTTCTTGGGTACTTTCCTATCAAAATCCTGCACATAAAGGGGAAGAAGAAAGAATGAATAAGAAAAATAGACATAGAAAGGAGATACAACAACACAACTCTAAAGGGCACTCAAGTATACCTCTTAGCAAAAATGTTATTCTCTAATTGCTTGATGATGATTCTAAACCTGGGCACTCCTTCTTATAGGTTGGGTTCTTGAATCTATTATTCTTGGTTTATTTTTAGCCTTACACTTGTCCTCTTCTGAGTTGATCTTCAAAATTGGTACAACTGGCTTCCACTATCTTTTTTTTTATTTATGTTGTACACTTTCCTTTGACCTTTTCAAACTATAGTTTATTTCAACCAGTGATGGTGGTGTTTGGAGAGTCTATTTTTTCTTCCACTACTTCCTTTTCAACTGTTTTCTCTTCAACTACTTCCTCTTGAACTATCCCCCTTTGAGCACTTGACTCTTTTGCTATTTTAGAAGACTTTTTCTGTTGGCATAGGTCCTTTTTTAGTTGGAAGAGTTGAGCTCATTTCTAGATGTTGACCATATGTTTCAACCTTTTTTCCCTTTTGACCTTGTTGCAGCCACTTTATTTGTTTGTTGATTAGTCTCCAAACTTTTGTGTCAAAGGCTACAACAAACCTTAGCATGTTCATTTCCTGTAAAATTCTATTTTTTTGTATGGCAAGAATGGGCTTGTTTTTCTCATATTGGAAGAGCAACATCTCCATGGTATTCACCAGAAAGGTGGATTGCCTAGTCATTTCTGACTCATCCTCTAACTCACAATTAAATCTTTCTATTATATGCCTGAGTAGCTCTTCTACACTAGGGGCTTCCAAGAATTGGTCTAAGGACAAACTAATATCTGCCATTTTTCCTGTTGCATCTTCTATTAGATTATCCATTTCAGTAACAACACTGATCCACCTTTCTTGGTTTACCCCAAACATGGCCACTTTCAAGAACTCAATATTGAACTAGATTTTATTGCCATTATCTATTATTATCTCTTGGATTTGCAACTCTTCAAAATTATCTCCCATCAAATCAAGGGTAGGATGAATGACTTCGAAGTCTTCTTCCTTTTCCTGTATCACTACCTATATTTCTCGAGCAGTTATTTGAATCACCCTAATCTACCTAAACATCTTGGTGAGCCCTCTGGCATGAGCTCATATTTTCATTGACATTTCCTTTTTCATTGTATTCAGATAATAGGCATGATTCAGAATCCTTACCACTGAAGGAGGTTGTGACTTCAGAGTATATTTTTGTGCCAATTCTTCTTGTTGCTTATTTATCAGTGCTTTCATTTCAGCTTTTTCCTTCTCTTCTCTTTTCAATTGATTCCTTAATTCTATAATTTTCTCGACCAGTTGGTCCATGGTTTGATTTTGCATTGCCTTGACAACTTTGACCATGTCACCTTCCTTTCCTAGTACTGATGAGCCTCTCATCTCCTCATTGACTCTAAAGACAATTGGGTCTTGCAGGATAGGAAGATTTACTTCTGCTATATCTGACATAGATGTTTCTAATCATGGTTCATCTGTAAGTTGTTCTCCTATATTTCCCATTCCTGCCACTACCTGTAATTCTTATTCATTTACAGTAGTTAAAGTAGTTTGCTCATCTGTCCTCTCCAACAAAACCTTTGTAGAAGGTAAAGACAATTTAGGCTTCTTCTTTTCTATAGTGGTTATTTCTGTTTGATTCTTCACTTGGTGACTTCGGAAGAGACCCCCAAATCCACCTATTCTTCTCATATTCATCCATATTACTGATGGAATTTTAATCTCCTGTCCTTTTATTTTTAGAGAGGTAGGGATGGCCATGGGTGCCAATTTCTTCACACTTGTTACAACTAATACTCTGTTAGAAATGGGAATTATAGCTTGTTCTGGGAGTGAAGACTTCTGAACAGGTGTGGTCACAATTTCTTTTCCTTTAGCTGCGCTTGGGTTTTTGGAAACCTCTTGGGAAGTGCTTGGTGCTACCTCTATTCTGAGATGATCATCTCCAGGAGGCCTGACCTATTGCTCTACTATATCTATAGTATTCACAGTGACCTCCATTTGATCAATACCCTATTCTTCTATTAACTCTAGTAAAGGGTCTTCCTTGATTGCTTGAGCAGCTCCAGGTAGAATAGGTGCTACAGATTCTACTGAACCTTCCCTAAGCCTTTTCAATTCTGTAGGGTAATCATAGGCTTCATGAATCTGAGTGTTGCCCCTATCTTTAGGAGGGAATTCATTCCATACAACCTACAAATCTATTCCTTTTTCCATAGCTTCCAATAATATTTCTTCATAAGCATCTTTTCGATGTTGTATTCGAGCATACTCTCATTTTTCCATCATTTTATTGTATATTCCTTTTGGGTCATAAAACCTCCAATTTATCTCATTGAAGTTCATATTGTCTAAATCAAACATTCCCTTGAGCAGTGCAGGGTAGCCAACAAATATATAGTCTCCAAAGTGACAGGGAACGTTGAGCCAGGGGACTTTACCATGTTTCTTCACTAGTCTCATCTTAGCTTCTTCGACCACCTACCTACATAACTCCAGAGCTGCTAGGGACAATGGACAATACATGGGTAACAACTTAGGGGGGATTTTGGCTCCATAGAGCCTAATATAGGTGAACCCTTCGAAGAAAAATAAATCCCCAATCTCCTTTTCTTTGATGAAATCCCTTACTCCTGGCCCTAGCCTTTCAGGGAGTACACCGGTTAAAGTCCAGTGGATTTCTACCATAAAATGATCACAGAACCAACCCATGTGAGTCCACCCTTCATGTATTCTCCAAAAATTGGTCTGGATGTAAGGGTTGTTAATGACTTCTACTCTTTTTCGGGCTTCTTCTCCCAATTGCCCCACTATCAGGTGGATGAAAATTGAGTATTGTGAAAAATAGGGCATCTCTTGCCTTTGTTCAAAAATAGCCTTTTTAATTCTATCATCTGCTCGTGCATTTGGTTACTTAACTCTATTTCCCATGCATAAATTGGGGTACCATTTGCCCAGTTGCACTGAGGTACTAAATATAAAACTCTTCTGCTTACTACACTGAGATATTGCACTCCTAGAACAATATTTACCATATCACAAAAATCTTGGACCCATGGCCTAAAAATAGTTTTCCTAATTGGGAATTGATCAACTATTTTCTCATTTGTATCAAACAAAGATTTAAAAACTTCTAATCTTGTTAACATTCGAGATTGAAGTTCAATTACCCATTTTATTAACCAGGTGGTAGACTCTATCAAATTGAAGACTTGCTTGATATGCTCGACTTTGATGTTGAACACCGATCGGTTTTGATTATCTCAAAATGTTCTAGTCCTTTCATTGTATGCCACTGCTAACCATGCCATTAAGTCTGAAGAGAAGTAAACCTTCGGACATATCAACTTCCCGAGGTTGTTGGTCCATCTATTTCTTCTAGGAAAACCTTTGTACTGTAACCTCCTGGCTTTATGAAATAGGTCAACCATTATCCAAGGGGTTCTATTATCATTCTCCATCACACGAGAAAAACTCTTGATACATGTGTTTTCAATCTCATACTATTGTGTTGGAGTAGGTTTCTTATCAGCTCCACACTTTTGGGTGAAGTCATACATCATGCTACCAGGTACAAGCGGTCCAAAAATCTCAGAGTATGGTGACCGGTCTATAATGAATTTCACTACTTCTCTAGTGTCTTCGGGTGCAAAAGTGTCTCCCCAAGATGCCATTGTGCTCACAGTAGCGAGTCTAGTTTCTCTGAAAAAGGAAAGCTTGAAACTCCTCTCTCTGTACCTCTTGCGTATCAATTTCTACTCAAGATTACCAGGGTGGTAAAATCGACTGATTTTGTGAGCTCAAATACTGGGTGGTGAAATGAGTTTGATATTTTTGCATGTTTTGTCATTAATATTGTGTTACCAACTGCTTTTTAAAATTACCCAAAGGAAATTTGCCAACACATTTTCTTCCAAAGTTGTGCTTTTATGGTGGATAATGTCCTTCATCCTATGCATCTCTAGGCTCTTTGGTTCATGTACCTGTAATCATTTATAGTTTCGCTATTGGTCACTGAAGCTTCTTCTTTTTCGATGTGGAACCATGATGTGTGATAGGGGCAACCTCTATTTTGAACATCGTGCCACCTTGGCCCTGGATGATAATTAAATCTTAGGGATCAACTACACTTTTAATTGGGCAACAATCATCTTGGGGATCCCCATAGGATTTGGTTATTGATGTGAGTTCTTATCATCATCTTGGATATCTTAAGGTTCCCTAGATAACCGCGATCAAGCACAGTCATTCGATCAGATTGGATAAGGCCGCAACCTTTGATTTTTTATAACCTACGGGTTAGATAACCAAAAAAAATGCTTTGAACCCCCTTTTTTTGTTTGTTTAATATTGATTAATAAAAAAGGGGGCGATTAATAATGTGTTAGAACCCTTGCTAAATGTGATTAAAATTTGATTAATCGAATGCTAATTTAGGCTTACCATTAGATTTACCTTTGAAGCATGCACCACCGTTGGATTATTTCGAGAGGGAGTGCATCCATTAGATTTTTTAGAAGATATCCATTAGATTAGCCCTGCTTGTATCTTATCATTTTGACTTTGACTCGATCGCTGTCGTTGGATCCTTTTAATCCCAATGGAGTGCTACCTTGGATTTATTAGAAGACATTCATGATCATTTCATTACTTGGACCTTTGACTTGTGCACTGTCGTCGGATCCTGAGGAGGATTAGTGCAACCATTGATTTATTTTATCCTGCGTGATTAGTATCATAATAAAAAGTGACCATTTTGATTAAAACCTATGTTAATCACTACCCTGTGATGCTTTTTTAAAGCATTTTAACATTTAATCAAGGTTTTTCAACTTTATACTTAGGCTTTTACCCCGACCTTAGAACATGATATTTAATAAATTTTATTTCCCAAATAGAGCGCATCCATTCGATTTTACTTTGATGGAGCGCTACCATCGGATCTGCTTGATTAATCAAAGGGTGCATGTTTTAATATTAACCATAAGTCCATTTAATTAAAATATTATTTTCATCTTGGTCGGCTTATCTTTCGATTGGCTCATTAAAGTGCCATCGCCTGATTAAGTAAGAACATAGTACTACCCTTAGATTTAGATCGATGTGCTTGACTATTAATGAATGAGGGTGCATACCCTCAAGCCTTGTTTATCCTTGGTAATTCATGATGAACGTGCATCGTTGGATCAAATTTTTGATCAAGCATAGCCATCAGATATTTGTGACCATGGTACTCAAGCCTTCAAACTTTATATCGGGGTGCTTTATTAAGTCGGGCGCATCCATCCGATTTCTCTTTGATGAGGCATTGCCGTTAGATATCCTGCAATCTGCACATTCGATAACCGATAGGGGCGCATTATTGTATTTGATTAATCTCAATTTAAGCTAAAAGGGGGTAATTAGTAACATATTATACCCTCACTAATGCATGATTAATCTTAGCTTTACCTTCATGTTTACCCGATATCCTTACCATTCCATCGTTTGGGTTTCAATTTCGATGCAGTCGTTGGATCTCGATCAATATTGGCACGATCGTTGATTTCTTTCAACCTATGGGGTTAGTTACCAAAGGGGCTCATGATTTTAACCTCTGATTAAGCCGAAAGGGGGATGATTATCTGATGCGTTAGACCCTCACTAATCCCATTTAATAGTTTTAATTAATCTTGCGGTATTTTACCTTTTTGATGCACCTTTATGAGAGCGTCGTCGTCCGATCAGATTTTGATCGAGCACTATCATCGAATTTGTCCAATTAGCTCGATGTTTAATTTAAGGGGGCGCATACCCCTAATGCTTTTATTAATATTTCTTTCGAAACTTTAGACTTTAATGCTTTTGACCATAGTATTTTAAAAGGTTGTTTAATCAAATCAAGTGCGTCCATTGGATTCTTCTTTGATGAAGCGCTACCCTTGGATTTGTTTTAAGGTGCTCGATTTTTAACACAATGGGGCACATGCCTTCATGGTTTTAATTAAGACCTTTGTTCAAACCTTATGTTTTGGACTTTAATATTGTGCTTAGATTTTTGGGTTTTTAGACCATGGCCCTTGATTAAATCCTTTTAATACCTTAGGACTTTAATGATTTAAAAATTGACTTAGGTCCAAATATGATTATTGATTCAGGAGACTAAACCTTTGTCTTTTTAATGGTCAAGTTTTATTAAAAGGGATTGACTTTTGTAACCTTTTTAAGATATAACAATTTTTTTTTAAAGGTGCACATAATAGCAATGTTTAAGGTTAAACTTATGGAAAACCAACTTCTCTAATAAGATGCAAAGAGACCAGCAATGCTTGCTTCTTTTGATGAAACAAAAAATTTAAATTTGGGGGTTTCAAAGTTTGAGTCAAGTTTGGCTCCAAAATGGCTATAGTGGAAAATGTTAAAGTCTTGAGTATGAGGGAAATTATGGAATCAATAGAGGAGGTAAATATTGATAAACACTAGGACCTTAGCCTAGTTGAAATGGAGAAATCCCCCCAAGAAAATTCAAGAATAATAAAATGACATCCACTTAGGGAGGGATGGCTAAAGCTCAATTTTGATGGAGCTTCTAAGGGGAACCTTAGGAAAGCAGGGGAGCAATGATAAGAGATAACAAAGAGATCCTAATTGGTGTTGTCAATGAGTTTCTAGGATCTATGATGAGTCATCAAGTAGAAGCTAAATAAGCTTTAGATGAAGTAAAGCTGGTAAGGTAGTTGGGAGTAAGCAAGATGATAGTGGAGGGAGATTACATCAACATTATCAATTACCTTAACAAGATGGCTACATAAAGTTGGTAGGTGTCAAGTATAATAATGAAAAATCTAAGGATCCTTAACTCACTAGAGCACATGGAGATGACATGTTTTTAGAAAAGGCAATAGGGTGGGAGACTAACGGATTACCTAGGCTACTCTTCATGAAGAGTACTAGAGGTGGATTCCCTTGGATAATTTTCACCCAGATGTAAAAGAGTTAGTAGAAATATAAAGGACATAAACATGTTGTTTCTGATATAATAAAAGGTTAATCAAATGGCTTGCACTTTTTCACAAGCTAGAGAAGTAGAGTCTCAAGAGTAAGCCCTACCACTGGTAGATATAGGATCACATGGCAATGTGTCAAGACATATTTTGTTGATCTAGTTGATCTACGACCTACACAACTACAAAAACCTCGTAAATGGTTATCATTTACAATGTGGTAGATATAGTGGTAGTCTACTTAGGATACCTCTTACTGGATAGAGGGCTCGTAAATTGCTCCATATAGATACATGGTAACCACATTAAAGACATAGGTATATCATCCAAGTGATTTGATCAATGGTTTGAAAGAATAAGAGAAATATTTTGAGGGCATAATTTTTCAATGATTAACTAGTTGAGGAAAGTCCCTACAATCGACCAAACTCAGGGACAATATTAAGGGTTGGTAGTAGGTGTGGTTTGATAGTGGATTGGATCAAGTATCAAATCAATTGTTTGTGGAGGAGGTTTGTAATCCTTTTGACCTTTGGGTAAGGCCCAAGATATATATCAAATATGTTTTCAAAGTTAGAATTGTAGTCTAGAATCAGTTGAAAATATTTGAAATTTGATGGAAATAACCCAAAATTCTATAGCTCTATAATAAGAGATTTAGAGAAATAGGACTAGTGTTTCCAGTCAAAAATTTTAAGGTTTGAACCCTTTCAAAAACCCAAATTTTACCATAGTAAATTTTTTTATACAAAATTAAAAAATACAATATAAACTGAAGTGTAGGACTCCACATGTAACTTTTATAAAAATCAAGGAAAAAATATAGTAAGAACATTTAAAAGTAAATATTTTTCAATATGTTTAGTACTATTTATTATATATAAAACTTTTATTAATGTGTTTTTATGATATTTTTTCTCTTAATAAGTACTTTTTTATACACATCTAATGTGGTGGTTGAAACCAGGTCTCATCACCGATAATGTAAGCGGTATCCTTATCGGTAGACCATACACATGCAGACGAGTTTTTTATATTTAATATTAAGACTAAAAAAAGTGAATAAATAAGTAATATTCCAAAAGGATAATAACACAAAAGCTTAATTATGAAATAATTATTGGGAAAGATAAAATATCTCTAAAATAAAATCCAAACATCTATATTCCTTATAGATTTTAAATATCTAGAGGGATTGTATTATTTTTTTAAACTACAAAAAAATAACCCTTAATAACACAGTAAGGAGAGCACCTAAATACAAAATGATCCTTTAGTTTTGGTTATAGGGAATAAATGTGATATATACAACACAATTGAGGAATACGATTAATCTCTATGTAGAGGTGGTGTGAAAAACTATATTTATTGTGCCAATGAAACACTTAATGTGTGACATAATTAGAACCAAGTATACCCTAGACTTGGATGAGCTAATCCTTAAAGTAAAGATACATACTATATTCGATTTGAAATTTTGAAGAAAAAGTATTATGAGGATCTAACCATTTGGACCATAGGTAGGCTCTATAGATTTTATTATTGATACACCTATTAGTTTATTTTTGGATATTTATAACACATTAACAAATGAACTATGTGGAGGAAGTCTATACACATTGAAATTTATTCTATCTAATGGTGAAAAAAATGTTGATATACATAGGACCCATAACATGCTAATTACATAGAAAAAATTATATTTGATATGGATACTTGAAGTAATCAACTGAAGAGTTGGCCATCCATTTATGCTTGCATATCATAGTCATCATTCGAAAGATCATGGGTATGACAAGTGAGGCTATGTCAAATTCAACAAAAATGATGTCTTGAGGAGTTAAAATTTTTACATGATATTATTGCATAAAATTAAAGTAAGAATTTTTTCTTTGTGACCTTGGTCAACTTTCCAAGTCAAGGCCCCAAGTTTCAACACTATATAAAAAAGTAGATAGAACAAGTGAACAAAATAGGTAAATATTTATTTGGATAGCATAAAATTGAAGTCAAAATCATTGTTTCTCAAGGGTGGTGAAGGATGCACATGCCTTACATAGTCTAGACTTAACAACTAGAGGTAAGTTGAAGTGTAACCCAAAGAAAAAATCCTAGAGATATATGAGAATAGTATCTTAATATTTGACATTGCAAAAGGATGCCAAAATATTAAGTTGCTTTCTAGATCTTTTTTTATATTGATACATCAAAATGATATCATATACAAATAGAAGAAGAAAATACACACCCTTTATAGTAGATAACTTGTGCCCAAAGCAACCGACATGATTTTCTCAGGTTTATATATGTAGAGACCAAATATTGTAAGAGAAAGAAAATAAACCTCATTGCTATATTTTCACATTACAAAGTTATTTCTTGTATTGGGCTAGCATCAACAACTTGATATTTTAATTATTAAATTGATCCAAAGCTTAGTGTCACTTTAACGTCGAAAAATTATTTAGCACTACCATGACACTAGCTTGGCACCACATGCATGAGGCTAGGACATCACTATATTTTTTATTCTTAGCATTGGAATAGTGTCATCATAATCAAATGGGATTTTTGAAGTGAGATTAGTAAATTTACTTTCTCACTAATGAAGTATGATAATTGAGCTTATTTTATTTGAAAATTGCCACAAAAACACATATCAAAGGTTAAAAGAAATACAAGACTCTTTTACAATAACATTGCTAAGCAATACAATATTTTTCTTGTCATTTTTTTCTAATTTTATGAAGGTCAAGTTGGGTCTCTGATGTTAACTTGCATTGAATCTAAGCATCCGAGTTGAATATGCTAAACATTTTAAAGTATGAAAAATTAGATAAATAAAAGCTTAGATATAGGCTTAGTTAAAGGTTAAACAATTATTAATAATCAATATTAGTTAGATATAAGACTAAAAAAAGTAAACTTAAATAATTTAACTAGTATTTAGACTTTTCTATTTAATTTAGGGTAAGCTATGGGAAGAAGAAAAAGTCACATAATAAGCCAAGGATCTAATCCCATAGATTAACCTTAATATTTTTTGCATGACTTGAGGTCAAGTGGTTTATATGAGTTGTCTTCTATGGAGAAGGCTCAATTTTAAGTCTTACGGGATTTAGAGGCCCTATGTGTATGAGTGGTGGGTGCTTGAACCCAAGTGTGTTTTCTTGGACTCACTATAAACAAAATTCATAGTAGTGCATTACAAAAACTAATAGTTAGAGAACATAAAATATGGTATTATCTTAAAGATGACTATTGCACTAGATTAAGTTTTAATAAGCACATGCAAAAAATATAATTGAATGTGATCTTTAATTTCATTCATTCACAAGCTTTGATTCAACTTAGCCCATACCTATAAAATCTTTATGTCTTATTATTTGATCCAAAATGTTGGGCCTCAGGTTGTACAAAGGCTTGAACTATTCTTCTCAGGTGTGTGTTAGTGATTCATGCAAAATTGGCTTGTTGAATTACCTACTTTAAGTATGACAATTATTTTTACCATGGTATGATGCATTTTGTATACCAACATGACCAAATTTATCCATTCATGGAATCCATATCCCAAGTCTATTCAAGAGATACCAAGTCCCCCTTGGCTTATTCAAGATAAAATCACCCTATATTAAAGAACATTGATATATGTTTGTGTCTTGTAAAAGGATTTCTATAACCTCTCTTGGGCTATGTGTGGATGCTAAAACCTACCCCCTAAAACATCCTAGCTAATTTATATACCACACTCCCATGGTATGTTGGTTAGGGGAATTTAGATTGTTCACAATGACTATAGATCTAAGATGATTGGATGGAAAGTATTAGGCTAATCAATGCATTATATAGGTATAATGATATTTTGTCTAATAATACTAGAGTTATATGACTAGGTTAAGGCTTGGATGTTTGCTTGATGAGAGATTGAACTTGATATTTTCTTAATGAAATTTAAAATACTAATCTAAGGGCATAATTTAAAAAAAAAAATTAAAGCATAATTGAAATGCGAAAAGCCAAAACTCTTATAAATTGAGAACTACTTAACTAAATATTAATTAATATATCAATATAATTGCAAGAAAATCTTATTTTTAAATTAGAAACAATTAATAAGTCTATTAATATGAAAAAATAAATTGTATTAAAATTAGGTATATCATTAGACTCAAATCCTCACCTTCATTCATAATGATGTTATCCATACTAGGAATAAATCTTGGTGTCATTTTTTATGTTTAGTGATGCTCTAGTACATTTCTAAAAATGATACCTCATCTCTCTATACAAGAAATTACTTATTATAAGGATTACATAACAAAGATCCCTTACTGATATTGTGATGGACAAAGCTATGATCAAGTTATTTTTTTTTATACTTGAATAAAGGTCTAAAATACAAAGTTCATATTAACCTCAAACCTATAAGGGTGATATGTTGACTATATATTTATCTATCCTATGATATATAACAATACAATATGGATAATTTATGTCTTATTTTTTGAATGTCAAATATATAACTTTAAACATGATTATGATCACCCCTTAGATAAAAAATAAGGTATCCAATTCCATGTTTATTCATAAAAATATATTAACTAATATGCTCACAATGTTAATGAAATGAACTTGTAATAAAACTATAATAACCAAATGCATTATCTAGAAGGCAAAACATGAAATACATAGACTAAGGAGAAAAATGAGAGAAAATAACCACATAAAAATGATGATATACATATTCATTAGTTAGATGTAAATAGATTTATAGATATGAGGTTCAAGGGTTGTAATTTTTCCTTGAACTAGGCATGCATAGAAATATCAATTACTCTATGTTGCATGTAGTTAATGATTCACACATTTATATGGACAACTTAAAAAATCTAATTGAGATGAACTAGACATGAAAATAAAGACTTTAGATAGTAACTAAGATAAATTGAACATGCTAAGACTTAAGATAAATACAAGTACAAAGGAGATGATTAAAAATAGTGATGATTATAAATCTCATTATTTACTTCTTTCTTAATGGAACTTATCCCAACTTTTTAATAGATGAGAAATTTGTTAGACATGGAGAACCATGTGACAAATGTATTTGTGGGCCACCAAGTAAGTAGTGGTTTAATTATTATGATTGGTACAAGTACAAACAATTAGAAATTTATCATCCAAAAAGGATTGTTGTTGAAAATATAGAAATAAATCTTTAGGATGAGTGATGAAAACATTCTCCTATAAGTGACATGATTGCGATATTGGTGCTTGTCCAAACACGGTAATCAAATTAGAAAAATGAGGTTCTAAAAGTATGTTATGAATTGCCTTGAACATGGTTATGGGTGATGAAGAATATCCTAAAATTTGGAATAAAGTTCACTAAAATATTTTGAAAGGAAGAAGGTTTATATTGCTTCCATTATCTATAGGGATGAATGTGGAGCTAGAAGAACTACTAGAATAGAGGCCAATGATTGAAATCCATAATAGACTAGATGTATTTTCTACTTAAGAACTTAAAAAGTGGCATATTGAGATGCATTTATCTCAAGAATAAACTATTGTTATAAGTCAATGGGATTAGTCATGGGAGTAATGCAATTCAACATATTCTCTAAGGCTATAAATAGTAAGATTTTTTTGCAAATTGACTTGTTTAATTGCAAGTCTACCAAAAATAAAAAATATTAGAAAAAGACAAGTGAATTTCTACTCATTATTATCCTCTTACAATAGGTAGGTCTTATAAAATACATATAAAACAACCTTATGATAACATTAACATGGTGACCCCTATAGAAAAATATTGCAATCCAATGGAGTGGCATTGCATATCACTATGTCCTAGAATTTTACAATGTAAAATATCAAGGTATATTAGAAAATGATATGAATCGATTACTCATATTTCTTTACATATCCTAATGGGTATAGGTATAGATGTATTAAAGTTGGAAAACAAATCCCATCCATCAGTTTTTGTGAAATTAGATTATTTTGACTATCATGGTCATGATCAACATCCTTAATATATCATTTATTTTATAGTCATGAGTGAACAAATATTTCAAAGTTTTTCATCATAATTATTAACCATGAGAAAAAGTTAAGGATTTGAGGTGTTGGGATTGGTTACCTTAATCATAAAATCTTTATGGTGTGTTCCAACTATATATTTTTAATTGATAATGGGTTTTGAAAGAGTCCCAAAACCTTATTACAAGTTAGACACCAATCCACAGGATACACCAATCTCTTATACAAGTTTGTGGACACCAATCCACATGAGACACCAATCCCCTATACAAGTTCATGGACACCAATCTATAGGAGAAACCAATACCCTTGCTCAAGTTTATGGACATCAATACACAAGAGACACCAATACCCTCTCAAGTTTGTGGACACCAATCCATAGGAGACACCAATCCCTTAGCTCAAGTTTATGGACACCAATCCACAGGAGAAACCAATCCCATTTCTCAAGTTCATGGACACAAATCCACAAGAGACACCGATCCCATTGCTCAAGTTCATGGACACCAATCTATAGGAGACACCACTCTTGCTCAAGTCTACTCCAAAACCTACTCACCAAACTTTCTCAAATCTGTTCCAAAACTTGCTCATAAAACTTGCTCAAATATGCTCTAAAACCTACTCACAAAACCTACTCAAGTCTACTCCAAAACCTTCTTACAAATATTGCTCAAATATGCTTCAAAACCTACTCACAAACACTGCTCAAATCTGCTCTAAAACTTGCTTGATAATGGCATCAAGTTCTTTACCTTTTCTTGAGTTTGCTTTCTTCAACTAAACATAATTTAGACATATTCTACCTAGAATTATTTTATCTTCATGAACATATAGAGAATGATATACACTAATGTAGTAAGATTCAAATGGCCAATATGTTCTTCACATTCATTAAGCCCGTCACTTCGACATATCTCACATTTATTATATTTTAAAGGTAGCTCAAGTATAGTATTGGATAACTTACTTGTGTGTTGACTTGGAGATGCTCAAACCTTGCTCTTCTTCCACTATCATGTGCACCTTTCCTTCTTTGAATTGGTTGAATTTTCCTTCCTTGGTAATTGAATGCTTGGGTGAATATGTGCACTTACTTTTCTTTGACACCTTGACTTGTTCTAGATTTGTGCCCTCCAAATCTGCCTTAATAATGATGATCTTCTTGCATGTTATTTTCAAATCTGGTGAATAATTCTATTTTTCCCTTCTTGATTTAAATATCAAATCAAACACTTTAAAACCTTATCACTCCTTATACACTTGATATGTGTGTGGTTAAAAAATACTAGTGGCTTGCAGTAGAGATATTGCAATCTGATAATGCTTGACCTTTACGTATGCTATCATGCTCTTTTTGATATACCTCACAAAAACCTTCATAATCTATTTTTGTTTTTCTTATGTAGGTTTTTTTCCCTTCAGATTTTATTTTTCTAATTCATAAGCCTTCTACAAATGAGATCCATGTAGACGTATCAAATGTATCTTAACCTCTTACAAATGGCACACTTTTATTTTCAAAAAAATTCAATCTATGATTCATATTGTTGTCGTTATTTGTAATTTTCTTTGGATGAGACCTTTCTTTTCTATCAGTCTATGCACTTGAAGCCATTCGGTTATGATTGTATGCACGTCAACTTAAAAATATTCTAGCATACTCTTTATGACAGCCAAATCCATGCTCTTTCCTAAGCATCCATTATATTTATTTCAACATAGTATTTAGGTATTTTCATCATTAAACTTCTCAACAATCAATATTCTTTCATCATAGAACTGACTTCCTCTACCATTCTACAATATGGTCTTCATTTATCAATACAATGCCAACTGGATGCACTATCGTTGCCCTTCTATGATGTGACCTTTACCTAAGCTCCAATGAGCATCTGCCTCAACCACCTTATCTACCACACCATTACCTTTTGTGATGTGGTCTTCATCTAAGATCCAATGAATGTCTACCTCAAACACCTTCTCTGCCACATCATCGTCCTCCTGCGATGTGGTCTTCATCGAGCTCCAACGAGCATCTACCTCAAACATTTTCCCTGTCACACCATCACCCTCTTGCAAAGTGGTCTTCCCTGAGCTCCAATCTACCTCAGTGCCTTTACTGCTACACTATCACATCATTTATTGCTGCACGGCTATACCACAACTTAATTAAATGCTTAAATTGAAATATTTCATAATTATTCATTCTTGACTAAGTTTCAACCTTATATATACATTTAATCTTTCTTTGTTTTGTAAAGGTTAGCCCATGCATGATCATTTTAATTTTTGAAACTTTACTTTATAATATTTAAAATCTAATATTTAAATATTATAAGGTTTAACTCTATAATACTTTTATACTTTAATATTTAAATTTCCAATTTAAATATTAAAGCATATATCATCCTTGACAACTCAATATTTCATCCTTGAAGATATTTCTGCCTTTGAAATCAATAACAACTTGATATTTCTAATAGGGCTCAAGGTTTTGATTCATCTTGATATCCCCTACTTCAATTATCCTTTGCTCAGGGTTTTTGTTGACGTAGTTGAAGATAAAAATGTGTAAACCCTGGTGCTTCGGATAGGTTGAATTCCCTTTATGAATGCTATCGATCAAAATCTCCATTAAACATAGAAGGTATTTTGATATATTTATCAACTTGACATCCTTCAAATAATTGAGAAAGACCATGTGGAAACTTCGTAGCAACAATGATAGTTCATAAATCATTAGATACTGCATCACAAGAACCGAGAATCTATTCCACGGAGGTGGAAGGTCCTCCTAGACAAAGCCATTATATTATTGGTGAGAAACTTGCCCTTGTCTCTGATGAACATTAGTTCACCTGCCATGGAATGTTTTTCATGATGGATAATCTCACCATAGTTTGGAAGCCAAATAAATTCAGCCAAGAGATCGATTATAACAATGAATGTAAGGCCTCTAAGGGACACAATTCTACTAATTCTCTTGATAATTCAAGATCATGTCCCTAAAATTCCTTCAAAAAAGTTAAGAGTCCATGTGACCCCAAAATTTCCTCCTCCACTGGGTCAAGCTGCAAGGAATTGGGCTCAAAAAGTGCCATTAGCACCTTCTTATCATGGATAGAACTAGGAATAGGATTACCCCAGACTTCAACTTGAAACTTCCCATCCAAAATATTTTGATTAATTACATATAACACCATCATGAAATTGGAATAACTACCATTTAAAAGAATGACCCCCATGAAGCCAACGATGGGCATGATGTCACATTTGGGAGGAACAATCAATCTGAGCCATTGATGTGAATTCTCAATCTTGGAACACCTCACCACATGAGCTTTTTCATTCCTAAGAATGATTGATCTGATGAGCCAAGCATTTGGAGAACAATGAGGTACGATGGTAGAGTTTAAAAATATACCAAAGAACATTTTATAGATTAAAAGGATAGCTTGATCTAGAAGGTACTAATTTCCAAAGGAAACTTGGGAGTGTGTACCAATAGTGGTGACCCTCAATATGAAAATTCCTCTAGAGAAAAACACCTATCTAACCGTGCATTTGAAAATAGTATAATCGACTGTTCATAGGGAGCTGACCATGGAAGCCATAAATGACAACGAGGTTAGAATTACTCAGGTGACACAAACTACTGGGAATGATCTGTTTGAAAATCTAGCAGAGGGTCCTATTGGGAAACCCACTAATGAAGTATTTTATGTGGAAAATGGACACACTCCATGCCCTGGGTGGATACATATGCTCAAGTTTCCCAAGATACCCACATACTCTAATGTGGAAAACACAAGTCCACAAGACCTTGGGTGGATATGTATGCTCAATTTTCCTAAGATACCTGTACAAAATATTGTGGATAACACGAATGCAATAAGCCTTGTATGAATACGTATGCTTAGTAATCCCAAGATACCCACACACATTCCTATGGCTCGGATGAAAAAAGAGTCAACCCACTAGATGAATGGTATAAGAGGTAATTATGAGTGCTATCGTGGGTCTTACATGGATTAAACAAAGGATTACAAGTCATTTGATGAGCACATGTCCATAAAATACTTAGAGAAATCCATGGTCTAAATCCTTAGTGAATCCTACACCAAACCATGATTAGCCATGATATCGACTGCTTTGTTGCCTTCACAATACATATGTTGGATTAAGTGTTTCTAAAGTTGTGAAGACATAGTTTAGATTCTTGAATCAAGGAGGTGACATTCCATTAAGGGTTTGAGGTTCCTTTGATATAGTTTATGGTATTGAGGGAATCATCTTCAATGATAATTTTGTGGACTTGAAGTTACTTAGCATCTTGGATTCCTTGAAATATAGCTCTTGCCTCTGCAAAATTATTTGAATGCATATCCAAGTTATCAAAAAAATTAATGATGATTCTAACATTTTCATCCCTGATGATTCCCCCACAACTGGCCCTTCCAGGATATTCTTTGGCTACCCCAACTAAATTAGGCTTGAGAAATCCTAGGGGGGAGAAGTCCATACCACCAAGGACCTATCCACCCCTTGACGAGGTTGGCTAGGGGGGTCAAGGGATATATTAAGATAGTTAACCAACTTTAGATCAACTTGACATCTTGAACTATTATCAGAAGGGATCATATTGGCATTTTCAGCAACCTTGGAGATGATCCTAGAGAAAAATATTCCAACTATGATGACTTAGTTAGAAGGGTTGGGATTATTTGATTTCAAGACATGTATTTATTTGTAGAATATTTAACATGATTATGATAAGAAAAAAATGTCTTCTTACAATTTTCAAAACCTTTAATGGATACATTTTAATAATAATTCCTATTATTAGACAATATGGTAGGATTTGAAGAGTTGGTTAGGGTATAAGTACTCATTTTATGAGAGGAACATAATCATATGTATTCTTATTTTGCTACCTAGCTTCCACTTGTAGAGAAAGTTGGTAAGCATGCGTTAAAGAAGAAAATGTGATAAGATCTATATCCTCTAAAATATGAGAAAATACTTTGAAGATAAATTTTATGGGAAGGATATTGTTAGGTTCAAGCATATTGGCTTGCTATAAAATGAATAAAACTCTTTAGTATATTTCTTAACTAATCGGTCATATTTTTATGAATATGAAGCCAAAAAACCAATATATCCTCCACACATTGAAGAGGATAAAAGGTTTTCCAGAGAGTTGTTTTAAAAATTAATTAATGTATTAATTTTTGGCTACTTTGTTGCTTATAAAACCTTGATGTGGGATTACCCCCAAGCAAGGATTTTACTATCCATATGGATTCTATCTATCATGATATTTTATGCCTATGTTATCTAGGGTTGCATTTTGAATTTTATATCTAGACTATGAATCCAAGCATCCACTTTATCCCCATTGAATTTTCCATAGAAATAAGAAATGAATATTTTGTTGTCTAACTTGAATGCAATTTGGGCGATCAATAAGGCCAAAAAAGAAGAACTCAATGCTATCCAATGAAAATTTGAAACATTTTTTGATTCATGAGTTTCAACTAATATATGTTCTATTGTTATTTTTGTCCATTTAGTTCTACATTCAAAAACTAAATCAAGTAGAATTTGGTTGTAAAATTGCTTGTACTAGCCATCACAACTTTTCTTCTCTATTTTTATAAACATAATAATAAAGGGAAAACTATACTACAACCAAGGAAAAAATAATATTTTTCATGAAACAAAAGGAATAAAATATCTTCTACTTAGCTGACCTACTTTGAGTTGCAAGAGAAAAATATGATTGCTAACAAATTGAATTTTTTGTTTAGAACAACAAACCACATGCATAAATATTTTCCTAACAAAAAAACCATAATAAATGATAATATTACCAGCTAGGGAAAAACCAACAGGTTGGGGTTGTAAAAATAATAGTTGCATAACAAAATGACATGAGGACAAGGGGGACAAGGATATACAATTAATCTTAACTTAATATTAAGCACAAAGATACTTTGTAAGTATGTATCCCAATTTAGTAAGGATGTATTTAGAGACCTCAATGAGGCTACAATACCAATAATATAAACATAAAATAAAATTATGATAACAAATTGCACTATTTGGAATACAAACAACAAAAAAATATAGACTAAGGATTAGAATAAGAAACAACAAAAAACCTATTGATATACACTCTTCATTAGTAAAGTATAAATATATTTATAAATATGATTAAACCAAACATGCATAAACACCTCAATTACTCTACCTTGTACACAGTCAGTGATCTATACATGTGCATGGACATCTCATTCAATACAACTAAGATGAACTAGACATGCAAACTAAGACAATAGCTAGTAACTATATATTTGATATGAAAGCTAAGACTCTAGCTAGTAATTGAGATGATTTTGACATGAAAAATAAGAATCTACATACTAGCTAAGATAATCCAAGATATAAGGAGATGGTTAAGAATAAATATCATTTTAAATATTACTAGTTAAACCCTTGGTAAATATAAAATAATAATATAACAAAAAAACCACACCATATAAAAATAATATACTACAAACAAGATGATTAGGGAGACCTTATATTTTCGCACAATGACTCCCTTTCCTAATATTTATCATATTTTTTCTTGTTTAAGATTTAAAATAAGTTTTAATATTCCTTTTAATTAACACACATACACACGTATAAATTAAATAATTATGTGACATGAACTTCTCAAATGGAATTAACTCAATAGATTATAATCCCCAACTTTCAAGGACGAGACCCAAGTTTGACTCTTGCGAAGTGATACATGTATTATTTACAAATTGTTATAATACCACTATGTGGTCATGATGTAATACAAGTAGGGCCTATTTCAATCCCATATAACCAACTTAAAAAAAGAAAGAAAAAGAAGATGAAAACTTGATATTGACAATGCTTTATAACACCACAATGAAATCAAAATAAAAAAAATAAAATTAAAAAGGAGGTTGTGTGAACCTTGGTTCAAAAATAAAATATAAAAGAAGTTCTACAACCCCTAAAATTTATTTTCTAAAGCAATTTTTACCACTTATATTTAAATGCAAATGAATTGCTAATTTCTCAAAAATCTCATGAGATACAAAGGACATTGTGGTTTCATAGAGTGTAAATCTGAATTCTCATGGCTTAAATATTTACAATGGAGCCTATGACTACTATTTATAGTAGGAGCTTACCCTTGAGTATTGGTAAAAAATTATTACTCATAGTAAAAGTAAATATATGGGAGAATATGTAATAAAATGATGCACCTCCAAATGTTACATGCCTCTAAATGGTTTAGAAGCCTTCTAAGATAAGTTATGGCACTGAAAAAAGATAAAAAGTCACTTTCCAAAGGTTCTTGTGATTTTTTCTTCTCTTTATTCCCTTCCAAAAGCCTATGAGTAATGCAATCTAGAAAGTGAAAAAATCATTTGACTTTGTTAGCCATTTTCTAGTGAATTTCTTCTACAATCCAGTTGGTCTGCTTTACAAGATCTATTCATTGGATATGGAGTTCTTTGGTGTACTTTACCTTGGATTTTAGCTCATATTCCACAAACCTAATTGGCTTTTAATATCAAGGTCTCTCACTTATTATGATATGTGGGATGTGCCTTAGCACATGTTAGCTTTTGATAATGTATGATATGAGAGATAACAATCACAAGATGTAAAATATGCAGAAAAGTATGATAATGGAATTCTGCAATAAGACTAAAATATGCTATTAATGGAAAGTTACAAAAATAGTACAATGTAAAGTAATGAAGGAAATGAACACTTCAGAACTCTAATGGAAACTACATTGTACCTACTCACTACTCTTTAGTGAGTAGCACATTTTATTTACACACACACTATTCTATTCACTATGGGGTCTATATATAAGAAGATAAGTTACTTGGCCCTTACTCTTCCTAACTACCTTTCCTATGACTCATGTAAAAGTGGAATCCTTGTACATTTACATAATTGCACATTGACACTTGTGCATTTATTACTTATTCCTCAATTAACCTAAGATAAAATCCTAATCTAACAATGTACCCAAGGTGGTACATTGATATGTACCTAAATAATGTAATATAATCTAACACCCCCTATATTACATTATTTGGGTATTGAAGAATTTAGTTTTCAATATAGATATTCTTCCTGGTACTGGAAATTGTATTCTTCATCTTTGATTATTGGAATATATTCAAGCAAGTAGGTAGTATCTTCATATAAGATGGATAAAGCTTTGAGTAGAAGTTATTGTAGTTCTTGAATTTGAATATATCCATCTGCTTCAGTCTTTATGGTTTCTTCTCTATTTATATCTTCTTTGCTATGCTATCTCTTAGCATATTTTTTCTTCCTCTTCCTCCTTCTCGTGCGATTCTGTATTGATATTAGTGGAATCTCTATTTCATGAAAATTTAGTCTATCATCACAATAATATTGATTTGTATTTCTAGTTTGCTTCATGTGTTGAGCAAGTACAAAAACAATTAATGATAGATAGATCATTAAACATTCCTCTGATGTGAATATAACTATTTTTTGTGTATTCCACCATGCTCTAAAGAGGACTTCATGAAGATAACCAATTAATAGTGTAAATATTCCCTTTTTTGCCTCTTTAAGGAATAAGGAGAATCTTTGTTTATCACTAGTAGATATATTACTTGTATATTTCAAGAGTATATATTAGGTTTTGGGAGTAAAATTTTACTTCATAGAATAGTTATTCATTATTAAACGCATTTCTTAATATTTCATCCATGTTTCTTCTTGATAGATCTTGAAGTGTGCTCCTTTAGTTCTTTAGGGATTTTGAGAATAGAGTCTTCTAAGTAGTCTGCCTTATGACTCCCTAGTTTAAAGTATGTGAACTGATTTGATAGAACCTTTCTTAGATTTAGGTTATGTAGGCTTTCTTATATCTCCCAAGTAATTTTAGAATATGCTATAGACTTTGATAATAAGCTTAACAATAATTAGTTCACATTTTGAGTTGATTTTGTAATGTTTTGAGAATAATAATCAACCTTCAATTTTTCCTTCTTTTCTAATGAAGTATGCTCTAATGAAGTTCTTATAGTTGGTATTTTGTCTCCTTAGTATGAGTATGATACAAGTATTACCAATTAATTCCAAATCTATATGAAAGCAATATATTTGCTTCTCTATTTAATTTTCTAAATTCCAATTATTTATAGTTTGGTGTAGTATGCCTTATAACTCCCTACTTTTAGAATATTAGAAAATAATGATAATTGTATTTGTAAATTAATATTTGAGTTTACCAAGGTTGATAACCTTATATATCCTACTTGGTTATTTACAAATATGAGAATATACTTTAATTATAATACCTTAAAATGAGCTTGCTTTATAAATTACTAATGCTTGGTTAATGTTGGTTATTCCAATGCAATAGTAAATTTGATTATATCACCTTATAACTATAATATTACCTTAATTAAAGCAAGCAATATCAAATTTACCTTAGCACTTATTTTGGCTCAATGTATCTTAGAGTAGCTTGAGACTTCATGTATCTCAATGTATCTTTGAGTAGCTTGAGACTTCAATGTACTCCTCCTCAATGTATCTCTATGTCTCTTCGAGCAATTTGTGTTGCTTGAGACTTCAACATATCTACTGGTTGGGTGAAGATGAGCATTCAATGCTCTTCAACTTGTATTTAATGCTACTCCTTTTGTTTCTTTGATCTTACTGTGCAAAATACCTTCGTTGTAGACAACTACGTGCTCCTCCTTCGATATTCATGTTGTTCACTATGATCATATTTCACTTGAGTTATTAATAGGGTAATCTCCCTTACATGGAGTGCCTTGAGGTATTATACTCCCTTCTTGATGCTTCAACATGTGGCAGTTGGGTTGTAGAGGTTACACCCTGCATTTAACGCTCAAGATGTAATGATGGTCTCTACTTTCAACATTCCAACACTCAAGATGTTACTTCCTTACTGTACTCCTTTTAACGCTCCAATATGGGTATTACTCTTAGCTGAGCATCAAATGATTGTTCTTATATTAAATTCTCTAAGGTGAGCATTATTCCTTTGTTGGGCTCCTTCGTGAGAAGAATGTAACACTTCTCTTCTTCATGCCAAGTGGCACTTGCATGTGAAACTCTTCAACATTCTCTTTTAGCCTTATATCTCCTCCAGTGAATGCAAGTTGTTCACTTCTTTTCTCCAACACTTTTCTAGTGAATGCTAGCTTGCAATTCCAGCGATGATTTTCTCCAACATTGGCTCCAACTATGAATCCAACATAGCTTCTAGGCAGATGATATGGCATCACTTGATTGAAGCACTTGGATGCTTTGATGGCTCTCTTCCTTTCTGGTTTTTAGATGCTTGAATGAGATAATATTTGGTGGCCTTCCCTTGGATTATACATGGATTTCCATGCTTCTATTCTACCTTTCTTTGCAATAGGATTGTAATGGTTGCAATGCTTCCAATGTGGATGCAGGTTGACATCATTGCTGGGCATTATTTTTGTGATTGGAATGGTGTTTCTAGACACCTAAAACTCAATGCTTGTGAATCCTGGATTGGCTCTTCTTCTACCTTCATTGATTCACCAATAGTAGACGTTGAATCCCTATTGTGTTAGTGTCTTGAGACACTTGATAATTTGTCCTCTTTTTAGAGGTATATGGTGCACCAATGTAATATGAATAAGATACTTTTATTTTGCACCAAATTTTAGTGAGTTCTTTGTCTCTTTTTGATGTTATTTCCTCCTTTGATATGACAAATCCTTGTTGTATGGCTTGAGGACTAATGTAGATTGATCTGAAGCTTTTCCTTTGCTTTTTAGATATGGCCACTGCTTGATCTACTCTTTGATAGCAATGTATTATTACCTTTCTTATTAGACAATAATACTATATAATTCCTTCACTTGGATAATTTAGTAACAATGAATTCAAGCTAATAATCATATAACTGTAGACACCTAAAAATGTCATGTTGAGGGTGACTACTCATATGGATATGCTACGAGACCATATGGAAGATATTGGACATAATCCAAGATAGAGCAATGGTTCTAACCACTCAATTTGGGCTCCTTGGCCTAATCAATCTGAACCACAGCCCAGACCTGTGGTTTACAGCTGAACTATAGTTGAGACCTACGGTTTGTAGTCTAGACCGTAGCTGTGACCTACGGTCTTAACTAAAGTTTAGTTGGCCTTCAATCTGAGCCAAATCGGTTGAAACAACCATTGGATCTAGAAGAAGGTGGTTAGAGGGAAAAATATTCCATTCCAAAAGTCCTAACCAACCCTTCCTGATCTTGGATTCTCCAGGAAGCCACCCCAAGTCCTAGGGCATCCTATAAATACCCCCTCCAAATGAGGAAGAGATATAGATGATTTGTATAGTGAAGCGCTAACGAATTATCGAGTGAGTGTGAATTGATCAAGCAAGTAGCGAAGCCCTGTCGGATTGCATACTTCATTTATGCATTTTAAGGCCACTTTTCTATTCATCCAATGATCAGTTTTCCATGGAAGTTCTAGGAGCCTAGGAGGATCAAGAAACACAAATTTAGGCAAACAAAGGCCCATCACAGTGATTCGACCACCAAACCTATTAGGACACTGAAGGTGACCCTTGAAAATCAATTTGATAAGGAGGTTAAGCCCACTACCCTTGGAATTGAGGGCAAGCCTATCAGAGTGCTAATTGTGGCTGTCAGCCACGATTTAAAGTGTAGACCATGCACCATAGCTGTGGTTTGCAGCAGAGGTATAACCGCCTTCCTATTTCCATTTTTGTCTGACTAATTAGGTTAGATTAGTTGTTTTTATGGTTTAATAGCATTTTAGCAGACTTCTAACTCTAGAATTAGGTTAGATTTACTTCTTATATTTATGCTTCAATTAGGACCTAAATGCTTTCTTTATGCATGTTTATGCTTCATTTTCTATATCTAATCCATGCATAGTATAGCTGCTACTTTTCTTTATGTTATTACATGAATCTTGATTCAATTGGAATAGCTTAGAAGCATTATTTACGTTTTCTTGATTATGTATGTTAATGGTGTCATTATGCAATTTACCTAAAAGGGCCTCATCATGAGAGGCTACCTATATTTTTGATATTCTTGTGTTGTTTCTTGACCGTAGGGAATAGTTTCAAAGGAGAGCAAACCATCAAGTTCCTTCCCCATCACGAAGAAGAGGGCACCTCCACCCTAGAGTAGTTCATGCCATTCTTAAAGGCATTTGGAAATCACACCTACCCTTAAGAGGGAAAAAAATTGAGCACTCCTATTGTAATATTGTATCAAAATGAATATCCTTAAGAGGGACGTACTTGTAATTGGATTTTGGCTTTGAATACAATGGAATAAAGTGTTTTCTTTCTTGTTTCATTTGTTGTCAATTTTGTTTTCTTGTATGCATGCTATATTTTATCATTTATCGCAATAGGAGCCGCCATCGGGTGTGACCCTTTTTGGTGGTTACAGAGGTGATCACGGTGGCACCCCATATTTTTAGGATCTGACTATGCTTTATTGGCTTTTGCATTTGCAGGTATAGACCACAACTATCATCTATGGCCCAAAAACTGAACTGTAGGTACAAGGCATGGTTTACAGTCAGAACCATAGGTCAGACCTATGGTTTCATGCTGACAATAAAGACAACCAATTTTAGAATTTCAGACAATGCAGGACATGAGGTAGGTCCTATTTTCAGACCTCTGTAACTTTTTTGTTCTCTATGTTTTTACAGTAGGTCTATTTCGAATGCAAATTAGGAAAATAACTAAAAAAATGGTAAATCAATTGTCCTAGTTTACTTTCATACTTTAATTTCACTAGAAAGGCACTATTGGGAACAACGGACCTTTGATTACAGTTTGCCCTAGGCTACAATGTACTTGATAGAGATGTGTTGATGGTTTGCATGTATGAGGCCCAATTAGTGGCCATTTAGCATCATAATGTGCATAGTCCTAAAGAGCATCTAGAGTAGCTTGCATTTTTTGAATTTGAAACGTCTTTCATTTGCATAGCATTTAGAAAATGAGCATGTGTGCTATATGATGCATTTATTTTATGTACATTAAAATGAACCACACACACCACGAAGCACTTAAATGCTAGTGAATTGGTCTTGACATCTAACCACTAGTAGGGTTCAACGATGGTGGGTGTAACTTCCATCCATTGGCCCAAATCCTATGAACCCTTGATATATAGACCAATACTGGATCCAAGAACCTTTCGTACCCTAGAAAAATTGCATGTATTCTCTTCAAAGGGTATAACACTGAATGGGGGAAAATGGGTGAGGATCTAGGAGGACCTATGCTCCTTGTTCGAGTGTGGGCTTCATTACCACACACGGGGGATTTACGCGACTTGGAGTTCATAGCCAAGTTGTAGAGCTATGAGCGTACAGGTGAAATCCATTAAACCAAGAATAAAATCCAACAAGTTTTGCAAAATATGATAAGAGTTTCTACAACTGATACAACACATATTGAAAACACATCAAACTATTTAGGACTCACTTTTAAAACTTAAAATGAGATAATCATTATTGTATACCTTGTTTGCTTAATAATAATACATTTAGACTCTAGGTACAAAATGGTGGACACACGGGGTGGTCGACAAAGGTCCAAAGCCAACGCCGATGACCAACCCCTAACTAGTTCACAATAATACATGTCGAATCCTCAACCACATGAGCAAACCAAACATCATTCGACTAGCATCCAAGGAGATAAATCGACACGAGGGGAGCTAGCAGAGCAAACCCCAAATAGAGGAGCTTCAATACACTCCTCTAGGCATAGAGTAGAATAGGAAACCTTCCAGCATGAGGGTGTTCCACTTGAGAGCCATTACCGAGACCACAATGCACGCACATCCATGGGATTGGCCAAAGAGTTTATTGTGCAGGGGACCAGATTGGTGCCCCTACATACTAAGTCCACTGGAGGATCTATGGCTCCACATTTTGAGTATAGAAGGACTAGAGACCCACCCATTCAGGGGTAGGCAGATAGGCTCGCTATCGAGCATAGAACTAACCATACTCCCATGCATGGTCCACCACATAAGATCACCATTGATATATCAAAGATGGGAGATAATGGCACACCGCCACATGAGCGATGGTGGTCTAGGCAGCTAGAGGGTCTAGGTAGTGTTCTAGAGAATCTAGGCTGCAAGCCTTTTGCTCCAACCACTCGAGCCCCGAGTGAGCGAAGCGTGAGTTTCATCCACACTACTAGAGAACATGGGGAGGCTTCCAAGTGCCCTCATGTCACACACCCACTATATGCACATGGTGGGTCACAATATAGGACACAGTAGGATGCCAATGCCATCTTCACAGATAGAGGCAAAGGCACAACACATCAGTTCGATGGGTACAGAACCCACAAGGTCGCTCATATAGAGCAAGGATATCAAAGGCCTCCCACGACTAACCAAATCGATAGATCACATCGACTGGCATCAGAGTAGAAATGCCAACTCCTCCAAGACCAATTGGAGGATGCTCACCTAGAGAGGTAACGTATTGAAGATGAAAATCTTCAAGCACAAAGGCTCATAAGATAGAGGTTATATGAGCAGTGCATGCGCGAAGAGCATATCCTTGCCCAAAAGGAATGCATGGAGTAGGAGGATCGGCTAGCTAGGGCTGGCCTATATCCTCAAGATGAGCATCGAGAGCATACACATAGGAAGGCTTTCTCACAAGCCGACATGCATCAAGAGCATAGATATGCTCATACTCATGTTAGTACCAAATAGAGGGAGCAGCTACCGCCGCTCAATAATCAAAGGTAAAGACAACATGAAGTAGCAATGGGAGATGGATACAAGCAAGAATATCCTAAGATCTCTCGAGCTAAGGAGGAGGAAGAGCAAAGACCTCCATCTCGCACTAGGAATACAATACCTCCTAAGCCACCTACACGTCAACTTAGGGAGGAGGAATTTCTATCTTCAGAGGCCTATAAGGCCTTAGACAAGAAGATAAAAGCCATTGAGAGACAAGGCACGACTATTCAAAAGTCGACATTGAGGAAAATCCATAACGAGCCTTTGGATCCTTCGATGCCTACTTTGGATTACCCTGAGAATTTTGATATGCCCAGGTTAGATAAGTTCAAGGGTGATGAAGATGCACAAGAACATGTAACAAGATTTTTGGATGCTTGTTTTCAGATAGCAAGCAACGATGCATTATTATTGCGCACGTTCATCATGACACTTTCAGGGCCTGCTCGAGAGTGGTTTAATCAGCTAAAGAAACATAGTATAACAAGTTTTGAGCCAATAGTTGATGCCTTTCTTGAATGCTATTCCTTTGGCATCAAGAAACAGGCTAATATTTTTTATCTGGCTACGCTAGCTCAGCGCAATGATGAGCCAATAGAACAATACGAAAAGAGATGGAGAAGATTAATGGTGAAGTTGCCATTCCCCATTCCTGCCATGGAATTAACTTGAATGTTTATGAATATTTGTGCCAAGCACATCTCATTACTATTGCAGCTACAATAGTATCCTACATTCGAAGAGGCTTTGGTGCAAGCCAAGGTGATTAAGGATATCAAGTTGTAGGAGGGCAACTTGAAGCTCAAAAATAGGAGAGAGGGACAAAATAAGAGTACCACAAAGAAATAGGGCAAGAAGGCCCACATAAATCAAGTGGTATTGAATCTCCAATGGGAGGACAAGGGGCAACAAAAACAGAACTATTAGGCCCAAACTCCCCTTGCATAGTATGACAAGCACAACAACTACAAGGGCAAGAACAAAGATCAACGTCCACCTTGCCAGTTCACACCATTGATGAAATCGTTGACGGTGATTTTCCATCATTTATATGAGGCCAAGGCAATCAGATTACCCAAAGTCAAGATGATAGACCCCAATCAACCCAAACCAAAGGGGTTCCAAGATGATCTATTTTACATCTTTCATAGAATGAAAGGTCATGACATCAAGGTGTGTTGGTATTTCAAACACCTAGTGCAAAATATGATCGACAAGGGTGAGCTTGTAGTTCCTCACAACCCGTAGGTGCCAGACAATTAAAATATGGGGATTTACAAGAACCCCTTACCAAATCATGAGGTGCCTTAGAAAATTTTGGTCAAGTTAACCAGGTGCGAGTCGAACCACCTACCCAGGGGTTCATAGGCATGGTCAATTTTGTTACTAGGCATGGGAGATAGAAAAACAAAATCAACCTCGTGCTCCTATTCAAATACAAGCCACACCGAATTAGCGGCCGACACAAAATATTCCAGGCCCACCAACAAGACCGGTGGTGACCCTAAGGAGCAGGTTGGTCCAAAACCTACAGACAACTCCTATGAAGTTGTCAATATATGAATTAATTCAGCAGTCCTCGAGGCACAGGGAGACTCTTATGGATATTTTGAGGTCCATTGAAGTACAAGCCCAGGATGCGCAGACATTCACAAATTTCATGGGACATGTACAGCAGTGTCAAGAACCGATGATCCAATTTTATGATCATGAGATAAGGACGGTTTCTACAACTACGACCGACCCGCCATTGCATATAATCATGTGTGTGAATCACATGCCATTTAAAAGGGTCTTGATCGATACTGGTTCATCGATCAACATAATAACGACCAAGGCACTGAGTCATTTGAAGCTACCTAAATCACACATTATGCCAACTACATTCACATTGAGAGCATTTAATGATGCACTATGTTTGACTGTCGACACAATTATCCTACCCGTACAGGTAGGTCTGAAGACCATTTTAGTAATGTGTCACGTGATAGAAGGGGCCATGTAGTACAACATTTTACTTGGTAGGCCTTGGATTCATGAAATACGTTGCGTCCCCTCGATACTACATCAGTGCGTGAAATATATTCATGAGGGACTGGTTCATGTAGTGGCTTCAGATGAGGAGCCATTTAAGTTTGTGAACCTAGTAGATTTTCTTGGGGGTTTCATACTCCCATCAATGCACTTGTATGTTCAGCCATCGTCGCCAATAATAAAACCAGGAGGTAAACCGATAGTGCATGCTCAACCAATGCCATCTATGTCACATAGATCGGAGCACACCACTACCACTTCCTTGAAACCGTTGGCATCAGTCATGCGTTGGGATGATAGGAAATTGAAGGTGAATATGGGCAAGAAAGAGAAAGAGCATGAGCCCGAGCCAATCATCGAGGACATTCCCATTCCCATGGAAGTTGAGGAACCCCAAGACAAAGTCGAGGAGGCACCTCATCATGCCTTGTATTCATCTTCAATAGGGTCATCCGCATCATGGGTGATAGTACATCTCACTAATACTAGATTAGGTGAGTACCTTGTGCAAAATGTGACTTTGAGACCAATTCTGAAGACTGCACAAGAGATGGGTAGACCATCCGCTCATCGTTATCTGGTTGGATCAGTGGTTCCATTGGGAGAGCCACCTAACTAGACTAACTTCATCTATGCGGGGCTAGATCAGATTCCAATGTGAGAGCCCATGGATGAAGATGATGAGGAACCTTTCGTAGTAAACGTTCATTATTTGTCTAATCCAAAGTATGCCATATGTATTTTTGAGCTATATCATTGGCATGGATATGGCCTTGGTCTCTTTGAACAAGGATGGAGGACTCTGCTGGAACCTCATTATCAATTAGTCACTGATAGATTAGGTCTAGGGTTACAAATACGTGGGTAGGACAATTTGCTCATAGCATCCCTAGATCATCTATACCTCAGCATGGCGGATGATGTGGATTTTAATCCATATCATCCGGATCCTTCCAAATTCTAGAGGAATCACCCTATGATATCTGCCATCACCATTGAGCCACTCGAAGATCATCGTGAAGGGCTCCTTGAGTAGACTGAGGTAGAAATGAACCCCAAGATTCAACTGGGACACCAAACCCATGGTGCAGTGGATGACATAGACATGCAGGGGTGCAACCCCATTACTACAAGTGATCTCGAGTTAGGAAATCTTTGTAATGAAGATGGAGTGGAGTCCACCTTCGATATGAGTGGACCAGGCTATGATGCAGACGAGGATTCCCCCAACGATGATGAATATAAGGATGAAGTCGAAGGTACTTATGTAAGGCCTTTGTATGTGCATCATCTATTGCCTATGGAATCGATACAAGATACCGAAGAGATCCTTCCCAATATTGATCATTTAGGGGAAGAGACCGAGCCAATTTTCTTGGTAGCATCGTACATGAGGTATAATTATCCGATATTTTTGGATAACGATGACAACATGCAAGAAGTAAGATTCATGGGGCCTCATTTAGAGGAGCACCCTCTAGGAGTGGGGGTGAATGAAGGATTATATTATGACAATGACAAAGAATATGAGCTAGAGAGGGCCTACCTTGGTCCTCCTTATTTGTGCCATCGTCATCAATCCATCGACATCGATGAGGTCTATAGGCAACTACATGTTGGTCCATGTCTGAGAGCAAGATGGTTAAACTTGGATCAAATCCATTGGTTGGTTAATCCCCTTCCACCGACCTACATGCAGCTCCATGAGCTAAATGATCCTATTTTGCATTCAGTGCATAGGGAGGATCCAATTATTTGTAGTCCTCATAGGGAAGACCCTTTTGTGCCTATGCCATTAGAGCCAGATCATGGGTATGAGGACTGTGCAAATTTCATAGAGGTTAGTCCATGTGGTCTTAGAGATCAATTCCATTCCATAAACATGGTCTCCATTTATTTGACCACTCCACTACACAATCCAGTAGATCCATCTAAACCGTTGTATCTTAATAAAGATGCTATCAATTGGGATCACATTGATTCACCCATTGAGCTTGAGGATTTCTTCCCCAATGAAGAAATGTTGCAACCTTTCCATTTTGTTCTAGGATGTGCATATGATGTTTATCATGCCAAAAATACTTCCAATGCGGAACCACTCAACCTGAATGATGACATTCATTTGATTCCTATGCCTCACCAACTTGAGGAGGGATTGCATATGTCGATAGAGGAAACCTTTGAGGTGGATATCAGTGATAATCCCACCAATGCAAATAAGGTTAAATTTGGAGAGAGTCTCACTCTAGATGAGTGGGCCACCCTCATCCCTCTACTGAAAGAGAGACCAAATTTGTTTTCTTGGTCGTATAAGGATATGCCAGGTCTAGACCCAAAATTGGTTACTCATAACCTTTCGCTAGACTTGACGAAGAAGCTGATCAAGAAAAAGCTTAGAAAAATACACCCAATAGTAGCCTTAATGGTGAAATATGAGCTACAAAAGTTGTTGGATGTGGAATTTGTGATTTCCATCGATTATCCAAAATGGGTGTCCAATATGGTACCCATGGGAAAACCCTATGGAAGAATCCGTATTTGCATGAATTTTAAAGACCTAAATAAGGCAACACCCAAAGATTCATTTCTATTGCCCAATATTGATGCTCTCGTAGATGCAACTGTAGGTCACGAAATGCTCTCCTTAATGGATGGTTTTTGTGGTTACAATCAAATTCAAATTAAACCCGAAGATCAGCACAAAACCGCGTTTATAACACCATGGGAAATATTTTGCTATAAAGTTATGCCATTTGGCCTCAAAAATATTGGTGCCACATATCAATGGGCCATGACATACATTTTTCATGACTATATGCACAAAATTATTGAAGATTATATCGATGACTTGTTAGCCAAGTCATTGCTATGAGAAGAGCATGCATAGGTCTTAAGGAAAGTCTTCGATCGCCTGATAGAGCACAACATCAGGCTAAATCCTAAGAAGTGTGTATTTGGCGTAACTTCTAGAAAATTACTAGGGTTCATCGTCTCCAAGATAGGCATCGAAGTAGACCCAACGAAGGTCAAGTCCATTTTGGAAATGCATCATCCCATCAATATTAAGGAATTAAGGAGCCTTCAGGGAAAGGTAGCCTTGATAAAGTGATTTATCGCCCAATTATTGGATAAATGTTGACCCATGAATCAATTGCTACATAAGGGAGTCCCATTCTATGATATTTAATCCCTCATAATTCATCTGCTGATTTCACTACCATCCATGTCAAGACGCTCTCGCATCCAACAACAAAGCGTGCAACCTATGATAACAAAGAATCAGTCAACATGATCAGTGTAGAACCACAAGTTGAATGGTTCTATAGAGCTAAAGACTTTCTTAAGAAGGCACCCTAGGGGTCATTAACCTCTCAAAGTCCCATGGGGAGTGGTACTACCATTCACCATAGGTTTTTTTTTGAGTCTGCATTTGCAAAAGTAAATATGTAAGGGGAGAAAGTCGTCTTAGCAGTCGAAGCTGAGATTTATCAAAATTGGATGTCACAAATTAAAGACTTCCTAAAGCTTAGTATAATCCCAGAGGGATTGTCATGTACCGTGAAGCATACATTTAAATAGAAAGTGGACAAATATGTCTTAATAGGAGACATATTGTACCGAAGAAGCTATTATGGAGTTCTCCTCCGTTGCTTAGAGCCCCAAGAGGCATCATGGGTGATTTTGCAAGCCCATGATGGTACGTGCGGTGGCCATTTTAGCAGCATGGCCATCGTCAAGTGCATCCTTCGAATGGGTTATTATTGGACCACTATGGAGAAGGAGTGCAATGCGTATGTCAAGAAATGCGTTAAATGCCAACATCATGCTAATCTTATACACTTGCCATCGCAGGCCTTACAGCCCATTCAAGCGGCTTGGCCATTTGCTCAATGGGGACTAGATCTTATAGGCAAGATCTCTCCTCCATCATTGCACCATCATACATTCATAATCATGACTACTAAGTATTTTACAAAGTGGGTGGAAGCAATACCCTTAACAATGACAACTGGAGCTCGTATAGCAGAGTTTATACTGGAGCATATCATAAGTCATTTTGGGATTCCATCCAAAATAATATCGAATAATGGAACGTATTTCAAGAACAAAACTATGAGAGATTTGACATCTAAATATAGAATCAAACATAGTTTTATGACTCCATACTATCTGCAAGCAAATGGGTAGGTTGAAGCTTCAAATAAGATAGTGGTGGCCATCTTAAAAAAGACGATACAAGAAAACCACAAAGATTAGCACATCCAGCTACCCCTTGCATTATGGGCTTACAGGACTAGTATTCGGATGCCCACTAGGGAAACACCATTCTCACTAGTATATGGTGCTGAGGCCATTATACCCTTGGAATTAGAAATTCCAACACTGTAGATCGCATTGAAAGAGTTCATCGATGATGACACTGCATGACAAGCTCGACTGGATCAACTGATGCTACTGGATGAACATCATGTGAATGCCCTAGAGCATCTTTGCATTTATCAAGAGCAACTAAAATGAGCTTACAATATCAAAGTACACTAGAGAGACTTTGAAGTTGGGGATCTTGTCTTGAAATAAAACCAACAAAACTCTAATTTGTCACCAGATATGTAAGACAAATTTGTGGCTAATTGGCTAGGACCCTACATCATATCTAAAAATATTGGTCCGGGTACCTATCACCTAACGTCGCTAGGGGGTGTTGAAGAGCCTAAACCTCTCAACATCATCCATATTAAGGTATTTTATGCTTGAAGAGCATAGTAAAAGGCTCCAAGAGTTGCTTGTAACTTCTCGGTCATCCTAAAAAACCCCAAACACTCTCATCAGTGATTTGGTCAAGTAAAAAGCTCCAAAGGCATCTATAAGCCCTTTGGTCAACCTCAAAAGCTTTGAGGGTTTGGTCAAAACCACTCGGTCATCCCAAAAGGCTCCAAGGGTCCCTGAAACCACTTGGTCGTGTCAGTTAAAAGCCTCGAGGATTTTCTTATAATCGCTCGGTCATCCTAAAAATCTCCAAAGGCATCTATTAGCCCTTTGGTCAAATGCAAAAGGCACCAAGAGTTTTTGAAAAACTGCTTGGTCAACCCCAAAGGCTCCAAGGATTCTCAAAATCGCTTGGTCATCCCAAAACGCCCCAAAGGTACCCATAATCCCTTTGGTCAATCCTAAAAGCTCCAAGGATTCCTAAAAATTGCTTGGTCAATCTAAAGGCTCCAGAGGCATGTACTTGCCGTTTGGTCAATTATGAGGCTCAAAACCCATAAAAATAATAAAATAATTAAAATCCAAAAAAAATGGTAAAGCATAAAATCCAAAAAAATTTGCATTTGCATTTTTATTTTATATTTACACATGCATTCACTGCATTATTGCATTGCATATAGGCATTCATCATCCGTTGCATTCCATAATAGAAGGCATTGTGTTTGTTAGTCTTACAAACGATGCCATGTTTGTGTTTAAATCATGCATCTCTGCATTTATCATGATCCATCATTCATGTGAGTAATTGTGTTTTTCAACACAACCTATAATGTTGCTATGGAGATATACTAGGGTTTTTCAGTCACTCAACCATACCTAGTGGTCTTATCAAGAGTTGGTAGAAAGCTTGCTTTGATTTTGTAGCTAAGGTTCAGTTAGTATAGCCCTTAGCATATCAGAAGCCTATCACTAATCAACAAATTAAAATAATCCTAACAAGGACTAGGGGAAGATGAAAGCCATGAAGTAGGACCAAGTATCCTAAAGTGAAAAGAGTTATTCTTGCTTATCCCTCTGTGCGGAAGGTATGGGAAATGTTGGCAGTTGGCAAAAGGATAGGTTAGTTCCCTATTCAGAATCCCTTGCTTATGATAAAATGAGCATATCCCAAAGAGATATCCCACATCAATCCTCATGATTGATACCCTAGATCGATATCATAGATCGACTCCCTAGAGTGATATCCCATATTGATATCATAAGATCGATATTCTCAATCGATATACCAAAAATAGTTTTTCCAAGTAAATCCCCCAAAGGAAAGTTTTTGAAGAAAATTATGAAATGTAAATGCCAAAAAGTGAAGATCATAAAAATAAGGCTTAAATCAAAGTTCAAAGTGAAGTTCAAAAGTGAAGATCAAATGAAGATCATAAATCAAAATTTTGAGCGGAGATCAAATGAAGATCCAAAATCTAGTTTGAAGAGAGATCAAATGAATATCCAAAGACAGTTCAAAAATAATATGGAATCAACTCCCTTGCTTCACTACATATGAGCAAGTATCCCAAAAATTGAAGGATAAAAATGAATGAGCCTGAATCCCTGGAATTGTCAACACTATTGTACCTTACGCATGATGATATGTCTGACGTATTACCACATCACTTATGAAAAAGACCAATGTTTGAATGTGTAAGAGCTAGCTTCAGGTGTCCTGCATTGCCTAGTGGCTTAGTCCAACTAAAATCTAAACTTGAGATTGGATAAGACATTTGTGGAACCCCTATCTTAGCAATGGTCTAAAATAATCTTGATTGACATCGGTGAACGCTCGTGTCTTATCTTAAAATAATCATTTGCACACACAGGGATAATGAATAGTTAGGGTCTATCCTAGCAACAACCTTTTATCTCAGAAGCCTAGTGTGGTTAGTATGCAACTTTTGATAAGTCTATTAGGGTGTTTGAGTCTCATGGAAAACCTCAAAATTTTCTCCCATAGCAACAAAGTGTCAAAAATGGCAACCATATAAATCATCAAATTGCAAAGTATCAAATCCATGATACATCATTATATAAAGCACAATCAACATATAGGATAGATACTAGATGGATATTAGCAATAATATTTAGACGACCACTGACTATATCATGCACATTTTTCAAATTTGCAAAAGAAAAATCGAATGACACATTATATCATTCGCATCATAAACATTGCATACCATTGCATTTCATATATGGGTGATTAATTGATTAAATTCTTATCTTAAGGATTTTCAATTACATTCATGATTTTTATACATTCTGTGGTGTCATCCATTAGATTGATAAACATATTTGCATTCATTCCTTATGTTTTAAGTGATTAAAGCATACAAGTTCATTTACATTAGATTAGCATCGTGTAAATAAAGCATTACATACATTAATGCATGAAAAGAAAGCAATATCAAATATGCGTTAAGAGAAAAACATCGCATCCATATGCATACATCAAAAAGCACATCTAAGCATCTAGATAACTACATATCATCATCATAAATTAAATAGCTATCTAGTGCATGTCATCCATACATCACATCATATAGCATCAACATAACATAAGCATTGCATCCATGTGCATCACATAAACATAAAATCAAAAATAAATGAGTACACAATAATGAGCCATAATAATGATCATATCATATATATAATGTGTCTCAGAGTACATTGAGAGTACAAAAATACCCGGAGGCTACAAATGTGTAGGTCCTCGACCTTACACCAAAAATGAGATATATAAAAATGTATCCTACAATAGTAGAGCTCTAGCTCTAATCTGCTCCCCCTATATCGGAGCTCTCACCACCTCCCTTAGTACTATGCTTAGGAGCTTGCTCTGCCTATTGCCCTACTGACTACTGTGGATCTTGTTGAGCACCCTAAGTACCGCCTAGCCCGAGGAGGCCTAGCACTCATCCAACTACCACTTGTGTGATGGGCACCTCTATGCACTAGGACCTATGGCTGGATGCTGCAGTAGACTACCCTGCCTCCCTAGTCCTGGTATGACTGCTACCACCATGTGTACTAGAGGACCTATGTGTCCTCTCGCTCCGATGGGTGCGATGGCTAGAGCTAGTAGTGGACTGTCCTATAGTTCGAGATCTAGTCCACTGGGACTCTGCAGCATATGGATCCTCAGGAACCTCTACGCCTAGCATCTAAATGTAGCCAACTAGCTGGTCTACCCAAGCAACCCTGGATGTATGCCTATCATTGGCACTCATCAGAAAACCCTACATGCACTTAATCTCTACCATAGGATCCCGACCACTTGGTAGTACTACTGTTGGTGCTATCGGAGGCCCCATAATCACCTATGAGGATGAGGTATCTCCCCTTTGTACCCTGAGTAGATCTCGCTCTACCACTGCCACATCTATTTTTGCTAGTGCCAAGTCACGAGCATGGGTGAGCTCACCAACCTAGGTCTCTGTTGTGGTAGCCCATGCTATCATGCTAGCAATATGCTGGTCTACCTATGTCAATCGATGATCTCTATCTATCAACTACACCTATAGAGTAGCGATAGTAGTGTCTCACTCCCTTTGCTAAGTCTGGAATCGCCCAAGCTGACTCTACAAGTCAGCCACCTATGCTAAGAGTAGTCCCTCTACACTGCTAGGAGGGACCTCACCCTCCTTAGGAGCATCCTCATTAGGATCAACCTTAGGAGCCTCCCTAGCAACAGCCTCTATGCCCTAGCCACCCTATGTCCACTGGCGCACATTACGCCCATTAGGATCCACCTCTACTATGGCCTGATCTACCACATGGTCCTAGAGGCCCTATCCCATACCAACAAAATAGAGACCACCATCCATCATACTCTAGAGTGGTCACCGCTCTATCAAATCCAATCTCTTGGAAGTCATCAAGAGCATCCCCTAGAGCCAGAGGTTGAATCCATGGTAGATCCCTCTCCAAGTCCAGGTGCCTATAAGCAAATGTGATCTCTGGGATGTCCTGCACCATGTTGAACTATCGTAGGACATGAGAGAAAAAATGGTACTTCTAGATCTTGGTCTTTCGATCGAGTAACCATCTATCCTAGCGAGCCCATCAAAGCCACTCGTAGACCTCAGGCTAGTCAGGACACTCCATGTAGGGCTACCACTCGATATCATCTAGCCCGAGTCCTACAAATCAGGTAATGTAATGCTGGACATCACCAACATGGGTCCTACTATGGAAGCCCTCCTCCTCTTGAGGCTAGTAGGCAGCATAGCACTGATGATCATCGTCGATCTCTATAATATGTATGGGTAGCTCCCTAGGATGCTCTATCCTGATATGCTACTAGCCCCAAATCTATAATAGAAGACTGTAGTTGATCCCTCGATGGCTTCGATCAATGATCTGATATAGCTCGTGGTATAGCTGAGCTAGTAGAGTGCCCCCCAAGCTAGGAGTAGTGGATGCTGGATAGAGCTCTATACAACTTTGCATATAGTAGCTAAGAGGTTCTAGGGAATCCTCGCACTCGAGGAGTCTGGAAGCACATATTGCACCACCAGGTGCATAAAAATAGCCTTGTGCATGGAGAATATGTTCTTCCCCTACCAATAGCCAATGTGGACCCCTCCGTGGTCAATGGCACATTGAGCCTCCTCGCTCTGAGCATCGAAGATAGCATCAAAGATGGACTCCTTGACACCATAGGTTGAGGAGATGATGGCCTCGCCATCAATAGGGATCCTAAAGATCCTATATACATCCTCTAATGTCACTATCATTTCACCTATAGGTAGGTGAAATGTGTTGGTCCATACATTCCAGCACCAGGCCAACGTAGTCCAATAGGATAATCTACCTGGATGGTGGGTAGATCCAAAACATAGTCGAATCTGACAACTCCAAACAATTATCGCTCACCATCAGTGAGCTCTCCATGGAGAGTCTTCAGAATGTTAGGCTCTCATGCTCTAGAGGTCAATCTCTGAAATAAATAACATAATATAAGGAAAAATCTAACTAAAAAAAGCAAAAACATTTTAAAAATGACCTAAAAATCATCAAAAATAGTAAAAAACTAATAAAATTACAAAAAAATGTCATCATGCAGGCCTAAAAATAAAATTTGTCAATCAGGCAGGTCAAAAATGCATTAAATGATATTAATTGCCTCTAAAAATTTAGAAAAAATTAAAAATTTTGCAAATTTTTCCTAAAGTTGGCGAACCGCGGGTCAACCCTGCGGTCTGCATGCGGTCAAAAATTGACCATTGGGATTTTGAATGCTGATCATAGCTAGTAGATGTGGTCCCCAATTGACCAATTGGGAACCGTAGTTGGTACCTGCGGTCTCCGATTGAAGTCCGACCGGGTGCGATACCACGGCCAAAAATGTAAAAAAAAATTAAATCTAAGCTACCCTAGCCTAAGATGAGGTTCATTACTAGCAGTTTAGTGAAATTGATTTTCCAATTTCTTAATTGGGTTCATTTTAAGTGGTAATGGATGCGAGGTCTTGGTTTTTAAGTTACCTTGCCCTCGCCTCATCCCCCACGGCTAGAAGACACTTGCCTACGTCCTACCATTGTGCTATGAGTCGGTGTGTGGGTAAGGTGTGGTAGGTTGCAGGTCAGTTTTGTCAACTGTCATTGTCAGAGCTCCAGTTTGCAAGTCACTATCAAGGAATAATGAGAGAAATTTGAAAATTGAATCATTTTATATGCTTCTCATATTTTGCACGGACCATGAGGCCCTAGCCGCGGTTCCCAAATTTGCAAATGGGAACCATAGACCCTAGCCATGGTTTGCAACTAGCAGGAAATTTAGGAAAATCCCACCATGGGAAGGGCTAAAAAGATAAATTAATGCCTCCCATTGGGTTAGAGCTCAATAAAAGCAAACTAATTTGGAAATTTGGTGATAATCAAGCATTGGGATCCAATTAAAAATTAAAAATCTGGTTGAGATTATAAAGTACAACCGAGGTCGTCGCTATGAAAATCCTTTCATGGAGCGACGCACCTCCTAGCCAAATAAATAAGCTCAATGCATAATTCAAAACATTAAAAAAAAATCAAATAAATTAAAACACCAAATGCGCCTCGTATTCAGTAATTTACCCTATACACTTGGCGGTTGTAGCGACTTGTGCTCCATGCAATACGACAAGATGAGTAAATTACCATAAGGACATTTGGGGCAAAAATTGTCATCGTTGATCTGATATGCTTATTTTCAATCCCTAAGAAGGCCTTCACGGCTAGACTGCTCCATGGGAATGAGGCATTGCATGCCATTTCTTCTATGACCTCTTTTTTAGCAAATCATCGATAATTTGATTCAACATAAATATGATTGGATTTGTATCAATTCGATTCTCTAAGATGGCTATTGTAGCTTGACTGCTCCATGGGATAGAAGCATGCAAATACTATTAATAGTTGGAATCAAAATCTGAACTAGGCCTAGCCAAGGCATTAATTTGCTCAAATCTAAATTTTTTTAGATCATCCATGATGGTCAAGCGACATCGTCGCTTTATTCATTTTCATTACCCTCATCGACTCATCGCTTGAGGGAGTAGTCATAATATCAAATCATAATCAAAATCAACAAAAGATCTCGAAGATCGTAGATCCCTTGATCTTGTCAAAATTATGTTCATCCTTGCGAATCATTATCAACAGCGATCATAAGCTTACCCCTTTGCTTGGTAAAAATAGCAAATATGATTTTGCTTGTTGTTCTCTACCTTTCGGATCTATGTGTCATAAGATACCTATGGAATGCATAGCTGCACCGAATGAGATGAGAAGAGCATAATCTTTTCAAGTTTAAGCCTCCAATGAGTTGGAAGCAATTATTCTAGGATGCACATCCTTTTGCTGGACCTGGGGCATCTAATGTTGATCTAACTAATGATCATCATAGAACCTTCGACATCATTTTAGGAGGTCTATTTTTTCTCAGCATTGTTCGATCTCACAATGCATCTCAAAATGGGCATCTATAGACACCTAAAACGCATCATGTCGAGGGCAACTACTCATATGGAATGCTACAAGATCATATGGAAGATCTTGAATAGAATCCAAGATAGAGAAGTGGTTCTAACCACTCAATTTGGGCTCCTTGGCCTAATCAGTCTAAACTATAGCCCAGACCTATGGTTTACAACTGAAATATGAATGAGACTTGTGGTTTGTAGTCTAGACCGCAACTGTGACCTACGATCTTAACTAAAGTTTAGTTGGCCTTCAATCTGATCCAAATTAGCTAAAATGGCCATTGGATCTAGAAGAAGGTGTTCAGATGGTAGAAGCTTCCATTCCAACTATCCTAACCACCCCTTCTTGATATTGGCTTCTCCAGAAAGCCATCCCAAGTCCTAGGGCATCCTATAAATACCCCCTCCAAATGAGGAAGAGATATAGATGATTTGTATAGCAAAGCGCTAATGAGTTATCGAGTGAGTGTGAATTGATCAAGTGAGCAATGAAGCCCTATCAGATTGCATACTAGATTTTTCCATTCAAAGGCCACTTTGTTATTCATACAATGATCAGTTTGCCATGGAAATTCTAGGGGCATAGGAGGATCAAGAAATGCAAATCAGGGCAAACAAATACCCATCACAGTGATTCAACCACCAAACCTGTCAGAAGAACACTAAAGGTGATCCTTGAACATCAATTTTACAAGGAGGTTAAGCCCACTGCCCTTGGAATTGAGGGTAAGCCTATCAGAGTGCTAACTGTGGCTATCATATGTGGTTTACAATGCAGATCGTGCACCAGAGCTACGGTTTGCAACAGAGGTATAATCACATTCATATTTCCATTTTTTTCCATCTAATTAAGTTATATTAGTTGTTTTATTAGTTTAATAGAATTTTAGCAGACTTTTTTTTTTTTTGTTAATTATAGTGTTTGTATTTATAGCGGGTTTTAACAAGGATCCCAAAACCTGATTACATAAGAAATGGGCCTAGGGCATCAATCCCTTGAAACTGAACACCAAAACAGAAATCCCGCCTAGCGGTAACAGTAAGCATGAAACAATCCCTCTCAGCGGGAAAAAAACAAATAAGAAAGAAAGAAGTTTTGGAGATCCCGCCCAGCGGGGAGTAGCCAAAAACCACCATTGAGAAGATCCCGCCCGACGAGAAGCAAAGAAAAACCGTTACAATAAAATCTCGCCTCGCGGGAAGCAGTCAAAACCACCACAAACAGTCTCGCCTAGCGGGAAGCAACAGGGAAATCCCGCCATCCGGGAAACCAGTAGAAAAGAAAGGATCCCGCCTCACGGGAAAACCAATGGATTTTGCGGATCCCGCCCTATGGAGAAACCATCCCGCCCACCGGGAAAACATTTCGTTCAGCGAGAGCCATCCTGTAGGAATCCGACAGCCAACACAGAGAGGATCCAGCCCATCAGGAAGTGACCAGAGAGTTGCACCACAAGGAACCCGCCCCGAGAAAACAGAAGAGGATCCCAGCAGCAGGGACCAAGAATCTCGTCCAAGCACAGAGCCCGTCGAGGATTCACAAGAAAAGGGGGAAGCTGTCCAAACCCTAAACCGTCACCTCCACCGCACCGAGAAACGTAGGGGACCAGATCCATGCGAATAACCTGCAAAAAACCCCAGGGGGAAGCCTGAGGGAAAAAGGGAAGGGATCCCCAACCAAACAGGGATCCCTGGGAAGCACCAGTCTGAAAAAACAACCAAGGAAACCCTAGCCGGTCGAGAGGGGTGCAGATAGTGGAGAAGGATCTCCCCCCAGGAGGTCATCTGCAAACAACCACTCCCCGGGAGGGATGACCTGGATTGAACCAGGGACTGGGCAGGAACCAGGAGCCATGGGAGGGGGAGCAGGGGAGGGACCAGAGCCCTCCCCTCTCTACTTTCTTCCCTCTCCCACCAATTTTAGCAGACTTTTGATTGTAGAATTAGGTTAGATTTACTTCTTATGTTTATGCTTCAATTAGGACCTAAATGCTTTCTTTATGCATGTTTATGTTCTATTTTTCTATATCTGATCCATGCATAGTATAACTACTACTTTTATTTACATTATTACATGAATCTTGATTCACTTTGCATAGCTTAGAAGCATTCTTTAGATTTTCTTGATTATGTATGTTAATGGTATCATTATGCAATTTACCTAAAAGGGCCTCATCATGAGAGGTTGCCTATCTTTTTGAAATTCTTGTGTTGTTTCTTGACTATAGGGAATAGTTTCAAAGGACAGCAAACCATCAAGTTTCTTCCCCATCGCGAAGAAGAGGGCACCTCCACCCTAGAGCAGTTCCTACCATTCTAAAAGATATTTGGAAATCACACCTACCATTAAGAGGGAAAACAATTGAGCACTCTTATTTTAATATTGTATCAAAATGAATATCCCTAAGAGGGACATACTTGTAATTGGATTTTGGCTTTGAATACAATGGAATAAAGCGTTTTCTTTCTTGTTTCATTTCTTATCAATTTCGTTTTCTTGTATGCATGCTATATTTTACCATTTATCACAATAGGAGCCGCCATCAGGTGTGACCCTTTCTGGTGGTTACAATAACCAATATTCTAGAGATTAATCTTTGTACTAACTTTCACCTTCATTATGACACTTAGTGCACTTCTAATAAACTTTAAGAAAAACTAATATAATGCAACTTCAATATTCTTATTACTCCTTAAAAGTAACTTGTAATATGCACTAATAATAACTCTTAAATACTTCTATAATCTCTACAACTTAATGTAGTCTTCTTTTTTGTAGCTAGATAATAAGAAGATGATATTTTTATTTCTTTCAAAAAATATCTAACTCCTATTTTAATGTACATATGTTAAACCTTAACAAAAACTATCTTCTACACTTCCATTGAAGACTTTAGAATGCAACCTTCTCCTTGCAACTTCTAATTTTTTTAAGGTGCTTAATGAATTGAATATAAATGTTCAAGTAATGAAACCTTTGCACCTAAGTTTCTTACTTTTAATGATCTTTGAATATGATGTATATCTTGATGAAAATATTCACTAATTTGCTATATGGAATGGTAGTAAATCATAGCTATGAAACCTTTAGTATTTTGATGTACGATATACATGCTCATAACAGTTTATAACACATGCTCAAAATGATTTCTCAAAGATGCAAAACTCATCTCCAACCCCAACATAAGTAGTTCAAAATTTCTAGCACAAATATCTCAAACCATTTCAATAATAGAAGCACAAATTATTCTCAAATTTTATCCCAAATATTTTCAAAACATTCAAAAATGAACCATAAAAAGCCTCACTCAAAGATTTCCAACAATGCTTATCAAACAAACCTTTTCACTCCACCTTATGTTCTAAAATATTCATTTCAACAAACACTTTAAACAAAGGATGATGTGCCCATACCTCTTAATTGCTCTTGTGGAGATATGTCTTCAAAAATATGTCTCATACACAATTGATATTTCTAGTGCCACTTCAAGAGTTAGATATCAAATTACTCTCTCAATACATCCATATTAATTTTCTTCTCAAAAAATATTTCACCATAAAAATTATAATAAAATATCAAACCACTTTTACACCTTATTACTCCTATTCTTTCATATAAAATAATGCTCAACAAAACAACCAAAAATTAAACACATGAATTTCACATATACACCTTATACCTCCTTCTTATGAAAACAAAAATAATGCACTTCAATAAGACCAAATAAATTTTCACTTCATCTCCCGCATCAACCAAGTATTAATAATCTAAAATTTTACCTTTCATCCCTTTCTAAAATAAAAATAAAATAACTTTACTAACCTTATAGCTTCTTAAACATAACATATCACAATGATAAATTTTATTAACCCTTATAGCTCCTTATACAAACACAACTTTGCATACCTTTATAAAAAATTAATTCTGCCTCCAAACACTGCCGCCACTACTCGAACCTGCGACCTCATTAGCCTCCTTGCCCTAGCACAAGGGAAAAAATCACATGGGCTATCCACACATATAAAACAAAGGAGCATGTACTCCCTCTTTTCCTCTACCATTGACACAAAACACAAAACATCAAGCAAAATCTTATCACCTACCTCTGTCATGTCTCGAACGAGAGACCTGTCTGTTGCCATGACCTAGCACTACGAATGTTTCCGTTTGGGCTACTTGCCCAGATGGAATAGAAGTTTAGAGCCCCTACTCCTTGTCATTTCCTCTACCTCAACTTCCAAAAATTAATGTCTTCTTCCTCTCTATAGTGAATAATGACAATCGAATGGGTGCACAAATTTCTCACACCAACACACCTTATCATCCACTTTAGCATGCAATATTTATATGCAATGGTTGCATTAACTTTGACGTCGATGCTTAAATTTTCAAACCTTTTTGGTGCCAGTAAAATAATATTTTAATTATAAAAATCTATATCCAAGGGATTTAAATATCATAATTTCTCTTAGGGCCTTTGCTTAGGTTAAAACTTTTGCCAGCATAGTTAATAAATTTAACCTTTTACTTTTGTAAACATACTACCAAGGTAAATCAACTTGACCCCTTTATTTTTTATACCATCATGAAGAAGGCTTTTGTTTCTTCTTGTTTCTTCATGCCTCATGTTCCATTTGAAGAATATTTTCATAAATATTTCCATCAACTTAGGACATTAAACCTTTTGACATCAAAGACAACACAACATGCTCAAATTTCCAACAATATTCGCATTTGTCATTGATGGCAACCCTTTTCTAAAATTCCTTTTTCCAAACCATTTGATTCCAAATCTAATCTCCATAATTCAATTCTCTCCCCCTTATTTAAATATCTCCCCCTTTGTCATCAATGGCAAAGGGACTCCTTTGGGGCTAAATATAAGACTCTTAGCTCAGCCCCCTCCCCACCACCTCTCCTTGAGGTGATTAATTTTGGGGTGGGAGTAAAACTACTCCCAATTTCCTTCTAAGATACTAATTTTTTTTTTTTGGAAGTGGCTTAGTGAAAATATCTGCAATCTGTTCCTTTGTAGTAACATATTCCAATTTGACTTGCTTATTTATCATCTGTTTTCACAAAAAATGGTATATGATCGAAATGTGCTTTGTCTTGGAGTGCGCCACTAGATTATTTAAAATGTTTATAGTACTTGTATTATCATATAGTATGGATATAGGATTATCATGCTCTATATTGAAGTCCTTTAACATTTGCTTCATCCATAACACCTGTGTACAACAAGCAATCACTGCAATGTACTCTGCCTTTATTGTGGATAAGGATACTGATGCTTGTTTCTTGCTTAGCCAAGATATTAAACAATCTCCAAGAAAGAATGCTCCTCCACTTTTGCTTTTTTTGTCATCAATACTACCTACCCAATCTACATCTGTATATGCTATGAGAGTGAAATTATCACTTTTGGGATACCAGAGTCCAAAATCCATAGTCCATTTTAATACCTGAGAATCCTCTTTACTACCATTATATGTGCTTCCTGTAGTGCTTCTTAAAATCTTACCACCAATCCCACTACCTGCATTATATTTGGTCTTGTAGTTGTGACATATAGTAATATAGAAATCATAGATCTATACAATATCTAATTTACCTCAAGAGATTCATTATCTTTACTCAGCTTGCATCTTGTAAACATAGGGGTATTTACTGGTTTGCAGTCTTCTAACTTAAATTTCTTCAACATCTATTTTATGTACTTAGTTTGTGATGGAAATACACCCTTATCTAATTATGAAATATGTAGTCCAATAAAGAAGGACAACTCATAAAAGCATTGATATTTCAAATTCATTTTGCATGCTCTTTGCAAATTTCTAACACATCTTATCATTATTGCCTCCAAAAAATATCATCCACATAAACAACCACAATTAGAAAGTCATTTCCTTCATTTTTGATGTATAAGTTACTATCCACTATTCCTTTCCTTAAACCCTATATTCCTAAAGATACTTATCCAACCTTGAATACCAATCTCTAGGAGCTTGATTTAGTCCATAAAGTGCCTTCTTTAATCTGCATACATAATCTAGCTTATCAGTTAGGCTAAATCCCTTGGGTTGCTCAATTTAGACCACTTCTTCCAAGACACCATTAAGAAAAGCTGATTTAACATCCATGTGATATACTTTGAAGTTTTTGAAACTTGATAAAGCTAAAAACATCCTTATGGCCTCAAGTCATGCAACAGGAGCAAATGTTTCATCAAAACCAATCCCTTCAACCTGCGCATAACATTTGCATACCAATATTGCTTTATTTCTGACTACCCGACCATATTCATTTAACTTGTTTTTGAAAACCCATTTAGTGCAAATTAAATTCGTATTTTTTGTCTTGGAACAAGTTCCAAGTCTCACTTTTTTCTATTTTATCCAATTCCTTATCCATTGCCTTGACCCAAAACTTATCTCCTCTTACCTCATTGAAATCCTTGGGCTCAATTTTAGATAGAAAAGAAAAAATTGCATGCTCACTTGTTCCTATTATCTTTCTCCTTGTATTTCATCTGGATTTCCAATAATTAGATCTCTTGGATGATTTTTCTGCATATACCTAGATGGATTCTTAGGTAGTGTTCTTTGTGTTTCTTATTCTTCTAATTCTTCACCTAATTCTTCTTGGCAACTTTCTTCTTCAATTTCTTGAGTTGGTTCTTTTGAACCTGTATGTTCATCAAATATCACATTTATACTTTCCACAATTGTATGTGTCCTCTTATTATAGCACCTATAGGCTTTGCTTTTAGTGGAATAGCCAAGAAAAATACCTTCATCACATCTTGAATCAAACTTTCCCAAAATTTTCTCTTCCCATATTATGTAGCATTTACTTCCAAATATTTTGAAATATTTTACAGTAGCTGATCTCCCTTTCTAGAGCTCATATGGGATTTTGTGATGATTTACTTTTACTTGAGATCTATTGATGATATACAATTGTATGAACTACATCTCTCCAAAAACCATATAAAATATTAGACTCATTCAAAATAGCTCTGACCATATTTTCAACAGTCCTATTTTTCCTTTCAACTACTCCATTTTGTTGAGGAGTTCTTGTTATTGAATATTCTCTTTTGATCCCATGTTGTTCATAGAAGTATATGAATTCACCTGAAGTAAATTCTCCTCTTCTATCTTATCTTAAACACTTAATCCTTCTACTTGTTTCATTTTATACCAATTATTTGAATGCCTTGAACTTCTCAAAGGCTTCTGACTTTTCTTTTAAGAAGGCTACCCAAGTCATTGTGGAGAAATCATCTATAAATAACATGAAGTAACTTTCACCTAGTAGACTCTTTGTACTTGTAGGACCACATAGGTCAATGTGAACTAGTTTAAAAGATTTGGATGTCATAAATTATTTTGAGTTGAAACTTGTTCTTTTTTTCTTTCCATGCCGACATTGTGCGCAAATTGTGTTTTATGGCCTTTTTATCTTGGGTAACTCTCTAACTGCCTTCTTGTTGCATATTTTCACTATGTTGTCAAAGTTCAGATGACCCATTATTCTATGCCATAAAAAAATCTCATATTCTTGTGATAAGAAATACTTTTATCCCTTAATCTCACTTAGCATGTAGAGATTATTTGTAGTTCTATTTGCATTTGCAATGAGCTTTCCAGTTTTTAGATTTTCTAATCTCACATTTATTTGGATGAAAAGTTATCGTGTGTCCCTAATCACAAAGTTGGCTTACACTTAGTAAATTGTGCCTTAATCCCTTGCCATACAATACATTCTCTATTTTTGTTTTTCCATTATCTAAAATCAAAGTTCCTTTCCCATAGATTTTTTTTGAAACATTATCACCAAATTTCATTGATCCTCCATTTATGTATTTAAGTTCAAGAAATTTATTCTTGTCCCATGTCATATGACTTGAATAACCACTATCAAGAAACCATTGTTTTCTCTTATCTTGTACATGAAGAGCTATTTGTACCAACATTGACTTCACTTTTTCTTGCTCTTTTCTCTCTCCCTTGATAGTTGAGGTTGTATTATTTTGATCCTTCTAATCCTATTTATTTTTGCTTAATTTGGAAAATACTATTTTACACCATTTGGCCTTGTGCCCAAAGTTATTGCATTTGTAACATATTATATTGTCATTCATGAGAGGTGCAAAAGACTTTAAATTTCTATCAACATTATCTCTCACATAAGTAGTACAATGTACAACTCTATGACCATGTTTTTTACATGAAAAACAATAGCCATGGAAGAAATTTTTGTAACCTATTAGAGTGCCTTGAGTAATATGGTCGCATGCTTCTTCTTTTTCTATTCCTATAATTGACTTTTGTCCATGGATATTTTTTCCTTCTTCCTTTGTGATGTTTTTGCCTTTCAATGCATTGGCATAATTCATGGGATCTTCTTCTTTTGATTTCTTTGTTTCTTGGGAACTTGACTCCTCTTTCTGTTTCCCTAACTTCATATCTTGCTGAAACTTATCCTTAGTATTTTCAACTTCCTTTCTTAGAGAGACAATTTTAGATTCCAATATTTCACATTCTAACACTTTTACCTTTAACTGTTCTATCATATCCTGTTCAATTTTCCTTCCCTCTTCAACTCTTACCTTGAGTTCTATGAGGTTTTGTAGAAGTTCCATTTTTGCTTTCTCATCCTCTTGGATTTGATTCTTCAAACTTGAATTCTTCCTTCTAACCTTTTCCAAGTTTCTAAGAGGAACAATGAATTCATCTTTTATGTCAATCATGACCTCTTCTCCATTCTATGAGGTCATGTATGTTCTTGTGGGATCTTCCTTCAAGCTATTAGGATTTTTACGAAGGAACCCGCTTTGATACCAATTGAAGAACATAATCTTATATTGAAATGGGGGGTGAAAAGTATAAGATAAAAAATTTTACTTTTCAATCCAAATTATAACAACAATAATATCAAAGTAGTAAATAGTGCACACATCATCACACACATGAGAGATATGATTTAACGTGGTTCACCCAATGTGGGCTACTCCATACGTGGTTCACACTTGTGCATTTGTTACTTCTTCCTCAAGTAACCTAAGATAAACTCCTAATTTAACAATATACCCAAGGTGGTACATTGACATGTACCTAAATAATGTAATATACTCTAACAATACAAAGGGACTTAGCCTAAGAAACATCAGGTGTAGCTTAGCACATTTGGTCCCAAAGGGACTTGGCTTGTCCCATAACTAAGTTTTCGACTTTTATATTCTGTATTGAAAGTGCATGGATGACCAATATATCACTTCTTCCTTTCATTGGACAAGATAAGTGGATCATGAATATAGAAAATATTAATGCTCTTTTTGTGAATGTTCTCTTAATCACTGTGCCTTCTTGACTCTTGCATATCACCTAATATTTTCTCTATCTTTTCTCTTAGAGTCCGCTTTTCACCAAATTAGGGAATGATTTATGGGAATTAAGTATGAGATGCTCCTTCGTAATGTAGATGAAATTGAATAGTTTTATGCTATTGGAGGGGATAATTCTTTGTATATATGGTAACTAGTGGACTAATTAAGACAAGATGGCAATTTGACACAATGACATGGATTATTGTATGGATTGGGTGGTAATGAATGATAATAGGGATTGAGAAAATAAATCATGGTGTTAGAAAAATGTGCTTGTGATGTGGTGGGATAAAAATATGGGTGTAGGGGGCATAAAATAGTTGGTAACAATATGCATTATGATAGTAAAAATTGGAGTAGAGGTAATATATGAGATGATTGTACATTTTTAATAGGTAAACTTAAGTGACCCTAGGACTTGGGCTATACTTATTTAAGGTGGGATGGGCACAATAAAATAATACAAGGGGAATAGAGAAGTGGGAGTATTAGAAATAAGAAGAAAAGAGAGAATATTTATGGAAGTAAAAGAAACAATGTATGGAAGTGAAGTTATGGTTGTAGGAAATATAGTGGAATAAATGTATGCTCCTAGATTAGCAACTTTCATTATTTCCACTATTTTCCTTACATGTAATACTTCTTATCTTTCAAAGCTTTTATCTCCAAGGTTACCTATCATTTCTATTTATTTTTTTATCCGTTATTTCCTTGATTCATCAAAGTTCTCATGTATTGAGTCATATTTACCAACATTCATGTTGATAGTCATCTTGTGACTATATCATCAAGGTTTATCTTAGATTCTACCTCATACATTGGGCTACAAATTCAAGAGGGAAAAAACTCCCACCTACCTTGAAATTAATCTAGACCTTAGATATTGCCTTCCTATCATCATATTACTAGGTTGGCATCCCATCTCATCAACTTTAGGGAAGAAACAAATTATCTTAGAAATATCTTCAACCAATATTAGAATGAAGGGATGTAAAGAAATGGGATCTTGAGTGTCTCTTGTCAGATTTTCACTCAAATTATATAGGGATTACTATTTCTCTTTCTCTAATTTATCATCTTCATTTATTTATTATGTTTAAAAAAAGAAATTGAAGGGGAATCAGAAGAGGGAATTCATAAAAATAAATAATTATCTCTTTGAGAGAAAGATAGTCCCATTCATATGATCAAGAAAAAAACTACCCACACTTTAGATGCAAATGTTCTAGATCAATATTTTCTAACACTTATGTAAACATAGATAACATTATTGGTGCATATGGAGGGCCTTTTTCCAAGGTGGATTACCCAACTTAGAGACTCATGGGTGCATTCTAGTAGATAATTATTTCTTCATGAAAATAATTAGAACCTTGAGTGTCATGGCCTAGGAAGTTAGAGCAACTTTCTCTTTTATCATTCCCTTCTATTCCACCTCTTAATTCCAACTATCTTGAACATGATACCTTCCTTTAACTATAAAGCAATGGGAAACATAGGTGGTAGATAGAAATTATACGACTGTGAAAGCCTCTTTACTACCTCATTCCATGATGGATTTTGGTGTTTGTTATCAGTTTTATTGACCACTTTTATGCAACAAGGCAATGTAGCATCACATAACAATAATGGATACTTTTGCTATCATTTATCAATCAACTCAATGTCATCCTTTAAAGCATTAGATTATTGGAATACGATATTTACCCTAGTATTACTCCCCAATATTATAGGAAAATTTCATATTTTTAGAATCATGGTCTCTCTGTTACTCAGTATATCCCATTTATCTAGAATCACTTGAACAGTCTCAAGAGTCATAGGTGAATATTTATCTATTTAATGAGTGGTGTTTGCTTCTATGCTTTCTTACTCAAAGAGAAATATTTATTTACAAATGGGGCCCCATGAGATTTCTCTAAACCCTAAAAGCTTAGATATCTTCAAATCAAAATTGTATGTTTTATATTCTAGCCTAGTTTCTTCCTTTATTTCACACTCATATCTAGTATCAATTCTAGCTTTGATAAAAGTGCCTCATGCTTTGGTTGCAAGCTCTCCTATACTTCTATAACATCCTCTTCCTCTAAAGAGAAATCAAATACCTCATATTATAGAAGAGAAAATATTTATATTCCTAACAATTTATAAGGATTGCATTGCAACATCTTGGATAGGAAGGCAACATTCAACAACCTTAGATGCCAAAGGTATCACAATGAATTAAATTTGAAGAAATTGATAGTTTTCTTCTATTTTTTTTTGTTAATGAAGTAAAATTCATTCATGAAAAGGTATTCTCATGTCAATTCTTCAAAAATTTTAGCATTTCCTTATCCTTCATATTATTTCCATTTCCTCTTTTTGTTGTTCTTAAATGGTCCAATTCATCATTTGAGAAAGGCACCAATGCTTGAGGATATAATTGTATATTTATCTTTGTTATATACAAGTAGGGCATCCTCAAAGGAGAAACCACATCCCTTCTATTTTAAAATTAACTTTTGATCCCACAATACACTCTTCTCCTTATAAGGGAAAAGTATACACTTAGAATTCTTCTATGGACTCAAAGTCTTAATCTATAAATTCAAAATCTTCTTCATCTTTTGATTCTTTACCTTAAGGATATTTGTTTTCAATCTCAAGTATTTGTTCAAATAATAGGAGAGATACCCCTTTATGGAAGGTTGGGGGTTTCTCCATATGAATAGTTGATCCATTATTATCAAAAATTTCCCTTATCACATTAGTTTCTTTTTAAATTTGAACTACTTCCTGGGTAGTACGTGGGTAGTAGGCTAAGGACACTTTGGAAATTTATCTACCATCATGTTTTGAGTAGGAAGGAAATAACCACTCATTTTAAGTGATCTAAGCATTTCATATGATTATTACACATTAAAGTAGGGTGTAATCACCTGATTTACCATTGGTTGGTTCATCATGGGTTGACTAATAATTATTGGTGTAGAAACACAAAAGTTGCACATGTCTACCTCTACATACTTGTAGATATATTCGAACACTTGTAGGTTTATATAGACCATACTAGACCCATATAGGATATTGTAGACCAGTGTAGACCATTGTAGACCACTGTAGACTACTCTAGACTAGTGTAGACCACTCTAGACCAGCATAGATTGCTCTAGATCAGTGTAGGCCATTATAGATCTTTGTAGACCTATGTAGACCGTTTCATTGGTATATAGGTACGAAACCCTTCTAAACTACACATTTTATGACCCAACCACCTTATATCTATCAAGATACAACTTACTAATTACCTAAGGCAACTTAAGCCCTTCAGAGACCTAATTAGGACCCCACAAGACTATTAGTTTCCAAAAAATCCTAATTAAGTTTATTGGATTTCTAATTTTAAAGTCACTTCACTTAAGTGCACTTTATGGATTAAAAAGGTTAATTAGGATTATAAACCCAAATTAGTCCTAATTATTCCCTCACATGTGTGTGCACCAAAGTAGTTAGGATATTTCCTAGGAAACCCTAACTCAACCCTCATCTAACCTAGGGACCACCTAACCCTAGTAAACCCTAATATCTCCTCACACATGTGTGAGGATGAGATATTTCTCTAGGGAATGTAGGAATGAAACCTCACAAACCCTAATATAACCTCATTATCTTTCTTTCTCTCTCATATTTTAGTTAACCTATAGAAATTATATAAAAATATAGCCAAAAGTATATTTTGATATATCTAAATCGTGAAGATAGTATAACATCATCTCAGGAGCCCATCTAGATAAGGATCTCCAGTAGAAAGCACCCACAGATCAATTCACCCCTTGCCCATGAATACAACTTCCAATTTACCCCTTGACCTATGAGTTGACCCTACAGAAGGTTTATCTCACCAAATCATTTAGGTATACTCGATTTCATGTTTTTACAGTCATTTCTATAGTTTATTTCAGTTTTATCACATATTTAGTATATATTTGTCTTATTCAACATGGGTCCTAACTAAGGCAAGCCCCCAAAAACACTAACTCTCTTTTGTAGGTTTAAAATAGGTGCAAAGAGGAAACATCAACAACAAAACTACTGGTGGCACACATTACACATGAAGCCCACCTTCATTGAGGAGCCCAAAATATAGCATCAGGATTGTTGTACATTTATGAAAGAAGCATGGTAATTCTTCCTATTTTTAACCTAAAGCATTTCTCTCATTAATAAATTAGAATTTTTGAATAATTTATATTATAGCAAGTTGTTGGATAAAATGTCGTCTTTTGTACATTTCATTCTGGCATGCCCGATGGGACCCCCACAAAGAGTTGTGCTAGACTAGTTTTTATTACAAATCTAACATAATTGTTTTATTGCAGGTACCATATCCAAACATTATAGAGACCCTTAAAAACCTGACAATCCCATTAGGTCATCAAAATAGGAGTTTCATGCTCCTATATCTGATTCACCCCCCACCTTGTGAATCCATATCCAATTCACCCCCACCCCATGAATCCTGATCCAATTCATCCCCACCCCATGAATTGAACATAACTACTCAAAAAACCCTCAAAATTGTAGATGTCAATAGCAAAAAGGCAAAACAATCCATCTAGAGCAAAAAGGAATTAGGTATTCCCCTTTAACTTCTTTGTTTTATCATTTTTGTGCAAGGAAAATATCACTAGAAAATACATCATGTCATTCAGTTAATTTCTTGTTTTAAATGCATTCATCATACTAAGATCATTCAATTCAACGCTCTATATTTCTCTTCCTATGTGTAAATTAGAGTTACATTCCTCTTTGCTTAAAGGTTTAAAATAGGCTTCCACTTCTAATTTTTTTTGTGAATCACCATTTTTTTAAAACCCTTTTTCTTGCAATAGCTAGACCTTTCAAATTTATTTCCAAAAACCTACATTAGATAAAAATTTCAGTTCATTTATATTTTTAAAATCATTTTCATTTTCTTGCTCAAATTGCATTTCAAATAGATTTTTCTTTCTTCCTTTGTGTCATTCCATCAATATCTTTAAAAAAATGCACCACAAATTCCCTTTTCAAAAATGCATTTAAGATTAGGGTTTTCAATATTTATTTTGTATCTTTTGCCAAAGCATTTTTGAATCTCTCCTCATACCCAAAAAAATCAAGTTCTAATTCCTTTCATGCATTTTAGGATTTAGATTTTCAAATCTCTTTTTGCATCTCTTTTCGCAAAGCATATTTTTACTTTCCTTTTTGTACAAAAGTAATTTCTAATTCCTTTCATGCATTTAGGGTTTAGATTTTCAAATATATTTTTGCATAGCTTGACAAAGTATTCCCAAATCTCTTTTGGTACTAAATTAAAGTAGGGGAAAAACAATGCACCTAAGAGTGTTAAACAATATGCATCTATATCTATATTAATGAAGCATTACAGGAAAAATTTAAGCAACCATAGAAGCCAAATAAGTGCAATAAAAGGTGTTTCTCTTTATTTCATTTGGTAAATCAGAATAATGGTTACATAGATATCCCCTTGAGGGCTCTTAGTGTGATACAATTATTTACAAAATGATGGGTGCCCAAGGATCAAGTCCTTTCAAACAAGCTCGTGTGCACTTCTAATGTTCTTCCTCGTACCCACAATTGAGGTGGGTGAACCTATGATGCCACCACTTCATTATTAATTGTTATGATCTTGTATTCCTTCCTCATGAACTGTACAACCTACACCTACACACAAGGAAGTGCATAGAATGTGAAACATGCAAAAGCCATACATGCAATTACAAGCTAGAATGTGTAAATATGAAATGCGCCTATTTAAAACAACTCCAAATGATATTAAATTTCATAGATATGTATAACAGATAATTTTGGAAAGATATAATTGAAAACATAACAAAAATTGCCTTCGAATTAGTGTCGCATTCGCAGTGCACCTACGAAGCCTACAAAACCCAAAACAAGCAATTTTTGGACCAAAACACATCTAAATCAAATAAAAATTGGACAGTGTGTATAAAATGATATTGTGAGAGGACCCATATGGTAATATTTACAACATCAGTTATAGTTTTATGTGCATATTCAGATGGTCCCCGAAAGCTTGCAAAAACTTAAAAATACAATATCTCACTCAATATAACTCCAAATTACATGAAATTTGGACAGGAGGTTCATATACTACCCTAGAATATGCATATAAAAAAATATTAAATAAATAATATACATATATATCACTATCAATTACAGGTATGGTGGTGACTATCACAGATTGGGGACCGTCCTGGGGTGGGATAGCCACCAATTTTGCTCTTATTTTGCAACCAATTCCTCTGTGAATTGGTTAGGAATATTCTCAATAGTGTTTTCATAAAATTTGGTAGTGAAATTCGCTCATATGATTTGGTTTTGCAAACAAATTGCACCTCCTAGATCACTTGCAAACCTCCTTCGCTAGGTAGAGTTTTCAATGGAAAAAGGTACAAAAAGGTGAGGGGGAATCTTGGCAACACTTCGTTACTATGTCTCAAAAATCCTCTCTATATTTTTTGTGGAAAATTGATCCACTTTATAGCGAAAGGGAGCCTTTGGAAAAATGGTCATGCAAGGGCATGCATGCCACTTGTCTAAAATGAGCATGCATTGGAGGGGGAAGAGAATATCCCATTTTGGCCTCCAGTATGTATCATGTCATAAGGATTATGTACCCTCAAGGCTCACATGCTCAAATAGGTAGGATAAATGGTAGTTTTTGGGTACCATTTGTCCAAATTTGAGTTTTTAGGAGTCAAACCTTGTGGTCGTCCCATCGAGGGATGATTGCTTTGCCAGCATCCTTGGGTGCGATGACCATGAACTCTGACCATATCAAGGTGGGAAGGTCATGCCTATATGGCCCAAAACCTCCCAAAAGCAGGATAGAGCCTTAATAGAGTGGTTAGGACCACTATTAAACCTTTGAGGGTTTACCAAGGGGGGAATATGATGTCAATTAACCAATGCTTTCAGTTGCTAAATCAGATTGACATGATTTTAATATCTAAAGATACCCCTTTTTGAGATGCATTATGTGCAACACAACACTGAGAAAAAATAGATGTCTAAAATGTTGAATAATTAGTGTTATTAAATAACCTAATCAACTTTAGATGCCCCAATCATGGAAATAGCATGCATTCTTGAATCCTTGCTTTTGATGAGCTAAGGAACTTGCTTCAAGTACAACCTTTCATGTCCGGTTTACTTGACCTTGGATTTTTTCATTCATGAAGTGGTGAAGCTTGGTTTTTCATGATTCTATAATACCAAGCATTTTTTTATTTAAATTTGTGCTTTTTTTTTTGTCCCAAGTAGGGGTGTGATTGTCTTTTTCAACGATTCATTGAATGAACATAATTTACATGATTGAGTGTGTGATTGTTGATTGTGATTATAAATTTGTTAAGTATGACTACCCCCTCAAGTGATGAGTTGATGATGGAATGACCAGTGATAAAAGTGATGAGTCGCTTGACACATATGACTTTGTTGAAGTTTCATCCATTTTTACTCATTGAAAATGGAGCATTTTTAGAGGATTTTGGTGACTTTGTTGATGTTTCATGGAAGAAGGGAGTTGAAAAATTTATTCCCATGGGGAGGTCCAGCCACAATGGCCTTCTTAGGGATTAAATTAAGGATTTTTTCACTTCTTCATGAGTGATTTAGGTTCATATGGATACCTATTGAATTTTGACTAAATTTAAGCTATTTTTGGTGGTTTTTGGACCCTTTTTGGTAGCGTGAGGTCTGAGGACCTACTTTATTGTAGCCTACGGGCAGCTCAAGGATTATGATGTATCTTTTTATCCAATACATATACATATACATACATACATATATATATATATATACATGAGCTTTTCTATGTTTATCATGATGTTTTTCCTTATTGCTTTGTGAGATGTATGCAATGTGTTTATTTGCTTTATGATATGATGATGGATGTTTATCATGTATGCATATGTTATAATGTGATTTGATTTGATGATATGTATATGCATGGATGCATAATGGGATGGATGGTGTATTTTATCTATATGATGAAATATGTATACTATATGACATACTATGTTAGCACCATAGACTGTATAGAATTCATCAATTCATGTGTAATATTGTCATGAGACTATGTAATGGATTTATGAAAATGTAAACTATCATACATGTTGTAAAATGGAATGAATAATAGGATGTTATAGGATATATTTGAGGTTTTAATGAGACTCAAACAATCTAGTTAACTGATCAAAAGTTATATACTAACCATGCAGACTTTTTGACAAGGTATGAAGATGTTAGGAAGACCAAGATACTCAATATCCCTGTGTGTGCAAGTGAGTTCATTTGTAATGCACATAAGATTACCCTAGTGCCAAAAAATATTGATGCAACCCATATGTACTGAAGATCACCCTATGAGTATCACAATCATAGGTTTTGTATGGAGTTGGATTAGACAACTATGTAGTATAGGCCACCAAAAGTTAGCTCATTTGCATGCAAACATTGGTCTGTATACACGCAAAATGCTAATATGATAGACATATCGTCATGCATAAGGATACCACCATTGCTAGGTAGGCTTGATGCCACCTAACCTATAATGAGGATCACCTTATGGTTTATCAAATGCTAAGAATTCCATGGATTCAAGTTCAATACTCCTTTAGTTTCTTTTATTTGAATTCAGGGATACTTGCTCATGCTTAGTGATGAAAATCACTATTTATTTTATATTTTATTTTCTTAGAGCAAGGGATTTTTTTAGTGATGAAAATCACTGTTTATTTTGCTATTGATTTTTACTTTGTGGGATTTTTCTTATTGGTAATGGTGAAAACCACTATTTATTTTGGAGAATTTGGTAAGGAAGAGCTTGTCCTTTTGTTAATTCTCAACATTTTTGAACCATTTGCATAGGGTAATGATCAAGATAAACTTTTCTCTTAAGACAACCTAGACCACTTTGTAGGTTTCATCTTTCCTTGTGCAAAACTTGGATTTATTAGTGTGAAAATATGTTGGGATTTTAAAATATACAAGATACAATCTAAGCAAGAATCTACCTCCTAAAAATTAGGATAGCTTTTTACAAAGTTTGAAAATAAAACTAGAGATGGTTGAGTGACCAAAAACTCTAACGATATTCTAGAAAAAATGGCTAGGTGAAGGAAATAGACACAAATATGAAAAGTGGGAAATGTAGGTGGAAATGATAAATAAAATATGAAATGATGTGAATTATGACTTTAACAAAATTGATTTTGAATGATGACTAGTGTATAGTCTTAGTGCTAGACACATATGAGAAACTCTAAAATTCAAAGTGCCATGATAAGTATACCTGATGCAAGAGATGATATAAAGCAATGGTATGCAATGTGGTGTGATGCAATAATTTTATAATTTTGATGTTTTGATAATGTTTTTGGATTTTTGATATATATATATATACATGTTGACCAATGGGCTTACTAGGTACCATTGGGGCTTTTAGGTGACAAAAGAGTTTATATATGTCTTTGGGGCATTCTAGGGTTGACCAAGTAGTATGTAGGTACCCTTAGAGCATTTTGGGGTGACCTAGATAGTCATAGACCATCTAGGAGCTTTTTAAGGTGACCTAGATGGTCATAGACTACTTAGGAGCATTTTGGGTTGATCAAGCCATACGTAGATATCCTTGGAGCATTTTGGGTGACCTAGATGGTCATAGACCACCTAGGAGCATTTTGGGTTGACCAAGCATTTTGAAGATACCCTTGGAAAATTTTTGGGTGACCTAGATGATCATAGACCACCTAGAAGCATTTTGGGTTGACCAAGTAGTTTGAAGATATCCTTGGAGAATTTTGGGGTGACCTAGATGATCATAGACTGCCTAGGAGCATTTTGGATTGATCAAGCAATTTGGAGATACCCTTGGAGCATTTTGGGGTGACCTAGATGGTCATAGACTGCCTAGGAGAATTTTGGGTTGACCAAGTGATATGTAGATTTTCTTGGAGCATTTTGGGGTGACCTAGATGGTCATAGACTACCTAGGAGCATTTTGGATTGACTAAGTGGTTTTAAGATACCATTGGAGCATTTTTGTGTGACCTAGACAATTATAGACTACCTAGGAGCATTTTGGGCTGACCAAGCAGTATGTAGATACATTTGGAAAATTTTAGGGTGACCTAGATGGTCATAGACCACCTAGGAGCATTTTGGGTTGGCCAAGTAGTATGTAGATATCCTTGGAGCATTTTGGAGTGACCTAGATGGTCATAGACCACCTAGGAGAATTTTGGGTTGACCAAGCAGTACGTAAATACCCTTGGAGAATTTTGGGGTGACCTAGATGGTCATAGACCATCTAGGAGCATTTTGGGTTGACCAAGCAGTACATAGATACCCTTGGAGCATTTTGGGGTGACCTAGATGGTCATAGACCACCTAGGAGTATTTTGGGTTGACCAAGTGGTACATAGATACCCTTGGAGTATTTTGGGGTGACCTAGATGGTCGTAGACTACCTAGGAGCATTTTGGGTTGACCAAGCGGTACATAGATACCCTTGGAGCATTTTGGGGTGACCTATAGCACTCTAGGCATGGAAAGGCCATAGATGAAGGATATTCAAGGTTTCAAGATACTTAATTTCTTCAAGGGAGGCTAGGTGGTAAGTTTTGAGTCCAATATAACTAGTGATGACCAAAGGACCTAACCAGTTTATTGTAAACTTATCCCATAGATGGAGCATCAAATTAGAGTTTTGCTGGTTCTCTTTTAGAATGAGGTCACCAACTTGAAAGTCTCTATGATAGACTTTCATATTTTAGGCTCTCTTAAGTCACTCTTGATAAACATGCAAGTGCTCAAGAGCATTGACCCATCATTCATCAAGCAACGTAAGTTGGTCTAGGCAAGCCTATCACATAGTATCATCATTGATGAAATCTTGCATGGATATATGTAAAGATGGGATTTATAAATCTAGAGGCATGACTACCTCGGTCCCATACACTAGAAAAAATGGGATTGCCCTAGTGGGCATCCAAATACTAGTGCGGTAGGCCCATAGAGCAAGGGGTATTTGCGTGTGCCAATCTGTATCGCTCCAAATTTTTTGCATCCTTACCTTCAGGCTATAGGATCCGTGCCCGAAAGGGGGATGCGAGAAGGATGGGAAAATACCTTAGACTGAGAGACCCTTTGAAGGTCGCGCCTCTCAGGGAGGGGGTATAAGGGTGAATTTTTGATGGATGGTGGGTTCACCAGGAAACTTTTGAGTGGCAGTTTCCATGCCTAGGTTGAAAATGGGTTTGATGTGTTCATTTTGTACTTTAATCATTCATATCCTAGGTTTTGCCAAGATGAATCTAAGCTATTATATATGCCAATGCTGATTTATATGGATACAAAAAACATGAACAAGTGCTAAACACAGAAAGTGTGCTAAATAAGATAGAATGTCCCTGATTTCGGATGTCTGATGAAGATTATGAGGTTTTTAGAAGTCCAGATCGTATCAAATCTTACATAATCATCTGCAATTGTACAAAATCATCTCAGATCATAGTAGGTCATCTGAGATCAGACGAGATCGTCATCGACCTGATGAATTTGTTAGACAAATTCATCAGAAACCTGCAATCATAGAAATAGATACCAAAGACCAAAAATGCAACTGCAAAAGCAAGGGGAAATGATAGGAATAACAGGAAACCTACCTAAATGATAGATCCAGATAATGATTAAAGGAAATGCATTAATTTAATAATTTATTTTAACTTTATCATGCATCTATGCTAAATGAGGTGAACTCCAAAATGCAGAAATAGAATAAACTAAGTTAATGCATAAGGAAATGAAGAGAGAAGATAAAAGAATGCAAACTTTAGGATCTGATTGCCCCCAATCTGGAATACAGTTGATATCACCTCCAATCATATGATATCATCCCTGATCTATGATAGGATCATCCGAAATCATTTGGAATCATCAAAGATGATCCGAGCTTTCTCCAACTGAAAAATAGTAAAATTCCTGCAAGAAAACTTGAAATACACAATGCAAACGAAGGTATAAAGGTGTTCTAATGCACGAGAAACTAAATTTGCAGGGAAAATCAGTCAGCTAGGGGGATAAACTAAGAAAATACTAATTTATATAGGATTAGGGGGAGGTTAGGAGGTTGGAGATCATCCCAATTTGGGAGATCTCCAACGAGGGAGACTCTAACCGCGTAGACACGCTTTCTACCCAAGTTAGAGAAGCTGTTGAAATAGAAGCTAATTATGAAAATTAGTTTTGGGACGAAATCATCTGGACATTCTATTCCAGACAAATTCGTCCGATCTGGGATGATTTTTTTGATCGGCGATGATATCGTCCAACGATCAAAACAACTCCTAAAAATGGCACAAAAAACAAGGGGAGTGGGTAACGGGCGGTTTTGGGGTTAAAATTCAAATTTTTATCTTTTTACTAAGGTTTAACTGCGCCAATTTTAGGGTGCTACATTTTGCCCCATATTTAGCAAATTTTCCGAAGAAAATGCATTAAAGACGAGTTCTTCCTATTTTACGAGAAAGCAAAAATTTACTCAATTTTTTAGACGATGATTCTAGGTCAAATCGTACGACTGCTTACTATGGTGCCCCCTCCATGTTTTTACCCAAATCGAACGTTTGAGGTAAAAGCGCGGAAAAACAAAATTAAAAATGTTGTTGGTTTTTAAAATAAAATTAAGAAAAATAGGGTAAAACCCTAATTCATTTTTACTGTTCATTTTTCATTGTTTTTAGAGCTCTGCAGACAAAATGGTCGAAATAGCGCACAGATCAACAGAGGTCCGAAATAGGCTACGGGTAAGGATCTAAAATTAGTGAATTATGTTTCTAATTTTATTTGTGTAATTTCTAATTTAAATCTAGACTATTTTGGGGCATCGCGGCCATTTTTAGGCCATCGATGACGTCGGGATGAAATCGTCCCCATTTCGTCAAAATTGTCCCTAGATCGTCGATTTCATTTGAGGGCAAAATTAGCGAAATAGGGGTGATCCCGTCCAACAAGGGACGATCCCCAAGTTGTGAAATCTGAGACGATTTCATCCTACAAAGGACGATTTGATTTAATTTAGGATGATATCATCCAATGGTGGACGATATCATCATTTTTATGAAATTAAGCTTGTTTGAATTGCATGTAATTTATTTTAATAATTGTTTTATTAATGAATTTTATTTTTTGATTATTTATTTTGTAGAGGGGATTACTAAAGAGTTAGGAGTGGAAATACGGGGGGCTGAGGGATGATGTGGCCGCGCTCGACCAGGCAGAGCGAGACCAACTGGCACAAGTCAGACTACAACATGTGGACGATATGCCATAAATACAGACAGACATGGGGCTACTGATAGCCCTAGAAGAGAGATGGTATCCAGGGTCATCCTACTTCTGGTTACCAATAGGGGATATGGTTCCCACACTAGAGGACGTATAGAGGATCTTGAGGATCCCCATACAAGGACAGTTTATGACTCTTGCGGCCAATCAAGGCCAAGCTATGATGAGACTGTGCAGATACCTGATCTTTGCCCTAGAGAAGGGTGAAGTGAACATCGAGTCTCTGAGGTAGATTCTTGGGGCATCTAGGTTGACTTAGGTTTTGGCAGGGGTGGTGGGTGGCCTACTGCTGTGCCACCAGAGCGGGTGTAGATTATCATGGCTCCTATCAGATGTGGTCTATGACATGAGAGACCATAGGTACAGATTTGCATGGGGTAACTTTGCAGTATGTCACTTGTATAGGATCCTACATGGGGTCGTATACAAGGGAGGCCAATGTCTAGTTTTGACATCACTATTGCAGGTTTGGTGCTGGGAGCACATCATAATGCAGAGGCTGGTATGACTCCCACTGATAGGGTTGATCAGGAGAGACCCTGGGTTTTCTATTGGTGGCTACAGATAGGGTCACAGTGATAGATAGATCTATCGATGTCATGGAGGTTACTAGATGACCTCATCCCAGACCAGATCACCTAGAGGCCATGGAGAGAGCATCCAGGGTGGGGAGAGGATGGATAGGAGCTGGCTCACATCAGGCGAGTCTGATGGCTGAGGATGGAGCAGGGAGAGGTAGAGCTCCATCGCTACGACCGAGTTTTATGATAGTTTGGTCTTCAGTAGGGGATCCCTTCTCTCAAGGATTATGAGTACTCCCAAATTGTCCAAGATAATACCACACTAAGCGGGGATCTAGATATGTAATGATTTTGGAGCCAAGATGTGGATGATGCCCCAATCTAGCCAGTGGATGGGGATGATGCTAGGGTCGCTGATGGATACGATGTATGGTATGTAGGCATCTACCCTCATCGGATGACGAGGGCACAGGGTCCGATGCACACGGTTGTGTAATGAATGGGGAGGCGATGTCAGGCTACCATTGAGGTAGCGTGGGGTCACAGAGGGAGAGAGCAACAACGGTCTCCATAGGAGAGATGCCAGAGGATGCCACAGGCTCCATAGAGACCGTAGCATACAGGGAGGAGGGAGGAGAGATTCCCTTCTCAGCAGGGGGAGAGGCCACCATTGCCCAATAAGGGCAAAGGTGTCAAGGTGGGGGAGAGAAGTGAGATGGTGGCTCTCCGAGCTAAGAATGCCCACCTCTGGGCTTAGGTGCAGACACTATAGGATGAGGCTACATGGATCAAGGCTTAGATCGAAGGGGCGAGCATGCAGGAGTTAGCATGGTATATGGCTTAGACCACATTTTATCAGGGAGTATACTTCCAGTTGGTTCCAAAGGGCCAGAGGTTGTAGCTGCCAGCTAGCATTATGGAGCTAATCAGGGTGGGATCATCGAGGACATCCTTACGATCGATGACAAGGACCCGAGACACATCCTGGACCTCTATGGGATCACATCCTCCACCTCAAGGTGGGAGAGGAGATGAGGCTGAGAGCTCGAGGGCTTATCGAGGCTAGCCACTCACTGCACTGAGATTGTATATATTATTATTATTATTTTTGAGAGGACTGAGTATCCCAGGGTATGGATTATGGCATACCAATCCAGTTTTGATATGATGTACATAATTTGTTGATATATATATGGTATTTTTGATGATATGACTTGTGTATATGTTTTATGATGCTTTAATTTTGGATTTGTTGATTGATTATTCATGTAATTATGTCGTTGGAAATAAATTAATTTTATGGCATGCTCTAAAATTTAAATGAAATAATCTGATGTAAACAAATTGGTTGTTTTGTGGTGATTTGATGAAAATAAATGGACTTCTAACAATAATTTCAAAGGACATTGTCGCTGTTATAGACCATTTCATAGAGTCGTCGCTCACTAAGTCGTCAAGCTAATCCCTGTATAGAAATATTACTAAAAGTAAAAGAATGTTTAAGAGATTGTCTTAAGGCTTTGTTTTGCGATGATGAAAAATGATGATGGTGATGATTTGTTTTCAGATTTTCATAAAAAAAATTATGCAAGAAATATATAAAAGAAATATGATTTTTGGTAGGCATAAATTCCTAAGTGTGATAAAATTTTGAACAATTCCTTAGAAATTATACCATGGTTGCAAAATGGAATGTTGACATAATGAATGAAATAGAAAAATGTGTTCGTTCTTTTTAAAGCATAATTGTGTAACATAATGATATAAGCCATATGTTTTTTATAAATAATAATGAAATGGGAAATAAAATTAGAACAATGGTTTGCGCTAGGCATAGAATTTTAGGTATAGACTTATACCATCATCGCGAAATCCAAAAAGGAAATTGATATAATAGTTTTATTGCATGATTGTTTTTTTTTATTTTGAGATAAACAAAAAATATATATAAACGTGACTTTATTGCTAGATTGTTGAATATGTTGTTGAAAGAATTTGGATTTTTTGAAAACAATGTATGTAATTTTTTATACTAAACAAATGTTCTTTAAATAAGAAGATAAAATTATTCCAAAAAGAGTTGCAGAAATATTTTAAATTATCTCAAAGACAAAATGTAGATTTATAAGGAATCCCATGTGCAGATGTGAGTTCATTACCGATCTTGATTTATCATAATGATACAAAATCTCTCAAATACAAATGTGTGTGCAATTTTATTGTTCATTCACCAATTTTGAGAAAGATAATTTGATACAAGTAATTTGAATTAACCAAATGAGTGTTCGTTGACCATGATTTATATGCATGTAACCATACCAGACTACTATGTAAGTCAGGTCATCAAGAGCTAGCTGATCCATAAGTAGACATAGGTCTGTACAAAATAAGGTCGCTAATGTAACAGACATATCACCACGCTAGGGATTACCCAAGGCCAAGCGGGTTGGGCACAAACGGCCTGTTATGGGGCTTACCTCACAATTTTCGAATAATTGAGAATTCCAGGGATTCAAGCTCATTCACCCTTATTTTATTTTTCAAGGGGTAGGGAAAGGTATTTTAATGCTTTTTGCTCTTTCTTTTCTCTTTTGCTTTTTTTTTTTTTTGTATTTTTGCTTGATACTGAGATAATGCTAAATTATTTGTTGGCAATTTTGGGTACCTTGGGTACATTGCATTTGCTCAAGTGTATAAGTTGTCATTGATGTCAAGAAGCTTTTGAAGGAATTTGATTTGATGTAAAATAATTTGTTTTGATGAAGGTTACGGCTTGACAGGTTTGAAAGAAAGCAAGTTAGAAAAGTGTCGCGATATCGCGACATGTCGCAGTTTCGCGACTCAAAGAGGAGAGAGAATGTTCGAGTCAGAAATGTCACGATTTCATGACATATTGCAAGGAAGGTTGAATAGACGAAAAAGTGTCATGATTTCGTGACATGTTGCAGGAGAGAGAGTCCGAAAGAAAAAGTGTCACGATTTCGTGACATAATGCAGGAGAGAGAGTCCAGGAGAAAAAGTGTCGCGATATCGCGACATGTCGGGTTTCGTGACCCAAAGAAAAGAAAAGCGCTAAGGAGAAAAAGTGTTGCGATTTCATGACAAGTCAGAAGACAAAGTGGAAGCAAGATAAAGTGTCACGATTTCATGACATGCAGCAAAGGGAAGAGTCTGAAATGAGAACCGTCACGATTTCGTGACAGGTTGCAAAGAAGACGTACAGAAGCTGAAAGCATCACGATTTCACGATAAGTTGCAAAGAAGACGTACGAAAGTTGAAAGCGTCACGATTTCATGACAGGTTGAAGAGAAAGAAATTAGATGCAAAAAGTGTCACGATTTCATGATAGTTTGAGATGGCAGCGTTTTGTTGGAGAAAGTGTCACGATTTCATGACAAAATCAAAGAGGAAGGCTATGAAGACAGAAGTGTCATGATATCATGACAGAAGTGAAGACAAAGTCTACAGAGGCATAAGTGTCATGATTTCATGACAAAAGCAGAAAGGAGGTCGACGAAGGGAGAAGTGTCGTGATATCATGACAAAAGCAAAGTTGATGCTGACTAAGACAAAAGTGTCATGATATCACGACAAGAGCTTAGTTGAAGTCGACAAAGGCTGAAGTGTCACGATATCACGACAAAAGCCAAAAGGAAGTGTACGGTTGTAAAAGTGTCACGATATCGTGACATGTTGTAGTTTCATGATAGAAGCTACAGAAGAGTTACAGAGGCAGTGAAGCCGACAAAGTTAAATGTGAGCCGACGATGATTAGGGTTTGTAGTCGACGTAGTTTAGGGTTTGTGTTAGGGTTTGCAACCGACGTAGTTTAGGGTTGTGCAACTGACTAAGATCAAGTTTTTGATCTTGAAAGTGTTAGTATAAAAGGAGGGTTATTTGGAGAGTTGAGGTGATTGGATGTGAGTATCGAATGCGTGGTTGTTGTGCGACGTTCATAGATAGTGTGTAGAGCAAGAAGTTCGATCATCGAGAGTAGAGTGTGAAATTCGATCGTAGTGTGTAGAGTGCATTTCGTCGAATCATTCTAAGTGTGAAAGATCACAAAGGAAGTAGAGTGTGCGAAGACGGTGCTGCTATGATTGCGTAGAGGTGCAAAGGTTGAAGTTTGATCAAGTGTGACTGTGATTGCGCAAAGAATGTAGAAGGCGTAGAGAGCACCAAAGGACTGTGTTTAGTACAGATTCGAGGACAGAGTTTAGTGCAGATTCGAGGATAGAGTTTGGTGCAAATTTGAGGATAGGTTTGTGCCAGACCAGAGACAGAGATTGAGGATAGATTTGTGCTAGACCGAAGGACTATGTTTAGTACATATTTGAGACAGAGCTTTGGAGGTGACAAAGTTGAAGACATAGATCTCCAACCAGAGCAGGGAAGATAGGTGTCTTCTATGGATAGAGTTCCATTTGCTAAGGGCAGTGGAGGCAGAGGTCTTCTAGAGGATCACCAGCCTGAGCAAAGTTAGGAGATTGGTGTCTCCTGTGGATAGAGATCCATGAACTTTGATAAGGGGAAGGTATCTCCTTTGAGCCGAGGCTCATAAACATTGTAATTGGGAAGGATTCCCAAAGAACTTTGAGATAACTTTTAGAGAAAAGTTTTGTGGACGTAGCCCAACCATTCTGGTGAACCACGTTAAAATTGATGTCACTTTGTGGATGATTTTGTGCATTGTTTTAATATTGCTTTGGGTATATTGCTTGACTATTTTAAAATATAAAGGAAAAAGTAAAAAGAGGTCTTATACTGTTCACCCCCCCTCTTAGTATAAGCTTGTGTTCTTCAATTGGTATCAGAGCGGGTTCCTTCGAAAATTTTAACAGCTTGAAGGAAAAGCTAGTTAAGAACACAATGGATTATTCAAGCGGCAATGCAAGCACCTATTCTTGATGGGTCAGATTTTGGTCTTTGGAGTGCAAGGATGAAGGTTCATCTAATGGCACTTGGTAATGAGGTATGGGAAGTAATTGAAGATGAGTACACTATTCCTATACATGGTCCAAATACTAAAGAAGAAAGGCTCCTACATCACAACAATTCAAAAGCAATGAATGCAATCCTGAAAGGCTTACGAAAGCAGATCTCACCAAAGTGATTCACTGCAAGACAGCTAGTGAAATGTGGAAAAAGTTGTAGGTGGTTCATACAGGTGATACAAATGTCAGAAAGGCCAAGTTGAGACACTTCAAAGGTATGTTTGAACAACTCAAGATGAATGATGATGAAAATATTAGTGACTACATGCTTCGTATGGATGAGGTTGTTAACTCCATGAAAGACTTAGGTCTTGAGCTTGCTGAAAATGATGTTTGTGATAAGATTTTAAGATCTCTTCCTAATAGATTTAGTGAAAATATTTCTGCTATTGAGGAAGCTAAAGATTTGGATAAGTTGAAAAAGGATGAGCTACATAGTATACTTGCAACATTTGAGTTGAGAACTCAAGTGAAGGTTGATGTCAAGAAAGAGGCAACTTTCAAGGCTACCAAGAAATCCAAGGGTAAACGACTTCAAGAGAGTGATGAGTCTTCTAGTGATGAAGAGGCATATTACGACAAGAAAGGCAAGTTCTCTAGAAAGCACAAAAGCATGAAAAATATAAGATGTTTCAATTGTGGAAAGTTTGGTCATTATGCTACTGACTGTACTGTTCTCAAGAATGAAAGTGATGAAGATAAACAGGATTCTAAGAGCAAGGATTCTGAAAAGCACAAGCATCACGGGAAGGACAAAGATGAGCACAACAATCAAGGAAAGAGGTATTCTCACAAGCACAAGAAGAGTTTTTACCTAGACAAAGCAAGTAAGTGTTCTAGTAGTGATAGTGAAAGTTCGTCAAGTGATAATGAAAATGAGATGTTGTTCATATCAAAAAAGAGGAAGAACCGAAACATAGATTCATTATCATGAAATGTCTTAGATGTGGAAATTTTGGTCACCTTGAGGATGATTGTACAAATAATGATTTGGTTTCTAGTATGTATGAGGATGCTTCAGAAAACTATAAGGAAGATGCTTGTATGGTTTTTGAAAAAGGTAGCACCTCTAGTGATAAGAAATCTGGAAAAGGCTTTGATGATTCAGAAAGCAAACAAATAAAGGATCTTGAAAGTGAACTTATTAATGCTCTTAGTGCTTTGAAAAAGGAAAGAAAGAAGAATGATAGACTCAAGGATAAGTTAGATGAATGTTGTATGGAGAGAGATGATCTTATAGAAAATCTTGATTTCTCTATAGCTAAGACGCAAGAACTCAAGGATGAGTTAGAGTCTAAGGTTCTTGAGTATAGTGAGTTAGAACAAAAAATGGCTTCTTTGAAAGAAGAAACTAAAGAGTACAAGGATAAGCTTTACAGGTTTCAAGATAGCTCCAAAAAGGTTAAGTCACTCATCAAAGGTCAAAGAAAGACAACAGATAAAACAGGCCTTGGTTTTGTTAAGCCGCACAAGGAACAAGTTGGAAAGTCGAGTAAGAGACTCCAAAAGGAAGAGAGTTCTGATGAGGAAAGTATTTCAGATCATGAGTCCTTGAGTGATAGATGCGCAGAAACAGAAAACAGATTTCAGAATGAGAAGAAGTTTTCAGGACCCAAGAGGTCGAATAAAAGAAAATTTCACGGCAGATGTTTTGCGTGTCACAGGTTTGGTCACATGGCTTTGCATTGCATGACTCAAGTAAGGAAGGTAAATGACAGTTTTAGAGGTGGTAATTTCTTTCAAGGGTATTGCTACTCTTGTAAATAGTTTGGGCATAAGGCAATTTTTTGCAAGGCTAATAACAGGAACAAGGTTAGTCAGAATAGGCGGATTCAAAGAACAGGTATGCCTAAAAGAAATAACATTGTTACTTGTTATAAGTGCAACAATGAAGGTCACACAACTAGACAGTGTAGAGCTAAACTTCCAAGGTACAGGAATAGGAAAAGTGGTATGAACAGGTCCAAGGATCAAGGCATGGATAAGAACAGGAATGATAACAGGAACAGGAACAGTGACAGGAATAGGAACAGGAATATGGACAAAGAGTTCAAGAGAAGGCCCGACAAGGAAATTATAGACGCTGATGATGATCAGTGCCTAATGGGAGTTTTACTCCCACCCCAGAATTAATCACCTCATCAGGAGGTGGGGGAGGGACTAAGCTAAGAGGCTCATTCTTAGTCCCGAGCCCCAAAGGTGACCCTTTGCCATTGATGACAAAGGGGGAGAGATATGAGTAAGGGGGAGAGCTTCAAGTGAAGAGGAAAGCTTCAAGTCGGGGGAGAAAAACTTCAAAGGAAGATTCTCAGTTGTGGGCATAGTTTCTCGGCTATTAGCATAGTTGGTTTCAATTTTGGCTCTTGAGACGTGTTTTCGATAAAGGTTTGCCATCAATGACAAAGGGGGAGATTGTTGGCAATTTTGGGTACCTTGGGTACATTGCATTTGCTCAAGTGTATAAGTTGTCATTGATGTCAAGAAGCTTTTGAAGGAATTTGATTTGATGTAAAATAATTTGTTTTGATGAAGGTTACGGATTGACAAGTTCGAAAGAAAGCAAGTTAGAAAAGTGTCGCGATATCGCGACATGTCGTAGTTTCGCGACTCAAAGAGGAGAGAGAATGTTCAAGTCAGAAATGTCATGATTTCACGACATATTGCAAGGAAGGTTGAACGGATGAAAAAGTGTCACGATTTCGCGACATGTTGCAGGAGAGAGAGTCTGAAAGAAGTGTCACGATTTCGCGACATAATGCAGGAGAGAGAGTCCGGGAGAAAAAGTGTCATGATATCGCGACATAGGTCGATGGGTTTTCGCGACCCGAAGAAAAGAAAAGCGCTAAGGAGAAAAAGTGTCACGATTTCACGACAAGTCAGAAGACAAAGTGGAAGCAAGATAAAGTGTCACGATTTCACGACATGCAGCAAAGGGAAGAGTCTGAAATGAGAACCGTCATGATTTCGTGACAGGTTGCAAAGAAGACGTATGGAAGCTGAAAGCATCACGATTTCATGACAGGTTGCAAAGAAGACGTACGGAAGCTGAAAGCATCATGATTTCATGACAGGTTGAAGAGAAAGCAAACAGATGCAGAAAGTGTCGCGATTTCGTGACAGTTTGAGATGGCAGCGTTCGGTTGGAGAAAGTGTCACGATTTCATGACAAAATCAAAGAGGAAGGCTATGAAGACAGAAGTGTCGCGATATCACGACAGAAGTGAAGACGAAGTCTGCAGAGGCATAAGTGTCACGATTTCATGACAAAAGCAGAAAGGAGGTCGACGAAGGGAGAAGTGTCACGATATCGTGACAAAAGCAAAGTTGATGCTGACTAAGACAAAAGTGTCATGATATCATGACAAGAGCTTAGTTGAAGTCGACAAAGGCTGAAGTGTCGCGATATCGTGACAAAAGCCAAAAGGAAGTGTACGGTTGCAAAAGTGTCACGATATCGTGACATGTTGTAGTTTCACGGCAGAAGCTACAGAAGAGTTATAGAGGCAGTGAAGCCGACAAAGTTAAATGTGAGCCGACGATGATTAGGGTTTGTAGCCGACGTAGTTTAGGGTTTGTAGCTGACGTAGTTTAGGGTTGTGCAGCCGACTAAGATCAAAGTTTTTGATCTTGAAAGTGTTAGTATAAAAGGAGGGCTGTTTGGAGAGTTGAGTGGTGTGAGTATCGAATGCGTGGTTGATGTGCGACGTTCGTAGATAGTGCGCAGAGCAAGAAGTTCGATCATCGAGAGCAGAGTGCAAAATTCGATCGTAGTGTGCAGAGTGCATTTCGTCGAATCATTCTAAGTGTGAAAGATTGCAAAGGAAGTAGAGTGTGTGAAGACGATGCTGCTATGATTGCATAGAGGTGCAAAGGTTAAAGTTCGATCAAGTGCGACTGTGATTGCGCAAAGAATGTAGAAGGCGTAGAGAGCAGGGGGGGGACCAAAGGACTATGTTTAGTACAGATTCGAGGATAGAGTTTAGTGCAGATTCGAGGACAGAGTTTGGTGCAAATTTGAGGATAGGTTTGTGCCAGACCAGAGACAGAGATTGAGGACATATTTGTGCTAGACCGAAGGACTGTGTTTAGTACATATTTGAGACAGAGCTTTGGAGGTGACAAAGTTGAAGACATAGATCTCCAGCCAGAGCAGGGAAGACAGGTGTCTTATGTGGATAGAGTTCCATTTGCTAAGGGCAGTGGAGGCAGAGGTCTTCTAGAGGATCACCAGCCTGAGCAGAGTTAGGAGATTGGTGTCTCCTGTGGATAGAGATCCACGAACTTTGATAAGGGGAAGGTATCTCCTTTGAGCCGAGGCTCATAAACATTGTAATTGGGAAGGATTCCCAAAGAACTTTGAGATAAATTTTAGAGAGAAGTTTTGTGGATGTAGCCCAGCCATTCTGGGTGAACCACGTTAAAATTGTTGTCACTTTGTGGATGATTTTGTGCATTGTTTTAATATTGCTTTGGGTATATTGCTTTACTGTTTTGAAATATAAAGGAAAAATTAAAAAGAGGTCTTATACTGTTCACCCCCCCTCTTAGTATAAGCTTGTGTTCTTCATTATTGCTACGATGGTACAAAATGATATTTTATTTTTCTCATTTTATTTGACTTTTCTTTTTCTTCCTATGCTAGGGATACTTGCTCGGATTGGCTGTAGAGCAAGGGATTTTTATTCTAGGCAGGGGTGAGCTTGTCCTTTTGTCAATTCTCAAATATTCTAGACCATGTGCATGATAGGATAGTAGGGGAAACTTTTCGCTCAAGAAACCATTTCTACTATGTAGCATCATATCGAATTTGCAATGAAATCATTTTAATGTGAAAAGATATGCTTGGATCAAGTAAATAACAAGATCAATTCTCTATGCTCAAAACTTTATTTAATTCAACTGTGGACTTTGATATAAGAGAGATTAATAATCATACCAAATAAAATCAAGAGATTTATTCATGTGAGTGTGAAAGTGCGAGATTCCAAATAAATGTTAATTTATCCAAAATAACTAAAAATATAATTGCAATACTTCAAGAATTGGCAAGTACAAAAATAAAAGATGTTTTTGAAGATTTTGATGATTGTGAAGTTTTTATATTTTGATTTTGATTGTTGAATTGAGAAGATACAGAATGTGATTGTTTTTTTTTGAATTTTTTTTAATATGAATGACTAAAATGAAACAAAATGCAAAATAACAATATATACCATTATGAAATGACCAGACTTTATGCATAATAGCGTTTAAGATGCATAATGTTCATAGGTTCTTTAAGATCTTTACCATCTAAGATAGCTAATATGTATGCTCTCGAGCCAAATTTAGCGGTGATGATATATGGCCCAAGCCAGTTAGGTTCAAATTTACCCTTAAGGTCTTTAGTTGCATTAGTATTTTTTTTATTTTCTTTCAAGACAAGGTCGTCGATCTCAAAGGATCGATGATGAAATTTTTTAAGGTATGCTCGCTTGAGCTTGTTTTGGTAGGCTCAAAGATGTTCCAAAGCATTGATGTGCTTCTCATCTAGGAGTTCCATCTGACTAAATCTACCAACACAATATTTATCTCCTACTTCAGTATCTTGAAGTAGTTGAGCCAAAGAAGTAACTTCTAATTCAAAGGAAAAAACTACTTCAGCGCCATAAACCAAAACAAAAGGTGAAGTTCCCATGGGAGTACGAACACTAGTTCGATAAGCCCACAAAGCAGGATATAATTGGATGTGCCAATCTCGGCCAGATTTATTGACCAATCTTTTGAGGATTTTGATTAATATTTTATTAGATGCTTCTGCTTGGCCATTACCCTGAGGATAATAGGGAGTGGACCAACGATGTTGAATTTTATATTTTTGACATAATTTTTTGACATCTTTATTTTTGAAACAAGTTCCATTATCTAAGATGAGATTTGCAGGAATTCCGAACCTACAAATAATTTGATTAAAAATAAACTTGGAAACTTGGGTTCCAGTGCAAGAAGTTAAGGGCATAGCTTCAACCCACTTCGTGAAATACTCGGTGGTGGTTATGATGAATTTGTGTCCATCAGATGACACAGGATTGATTTTTCCAATGATGTCTAATCCCCATTTTGAAAAGGGCCAAGGAGATGAAATAGCCTGTAGCTCTTGTGCGGGCGCATGGATAAGGTCAGCGTGTTTCTGGAACTTGTCACAATGGTGTACGTAATCGTGTGCATCATTCTCCATTGTGGGCCAAAAATATCCTATCCTAAGGAGCTTCTTAGCAATGGCGCTACCATTGAAGTGTCCCCCATAAGATCCATCGTGGGATTCACTCAAAGTTGATCTAGATTCTTCTAGATTCAAACATCATAGTAGGATACCTTCAAAAGATCTCCTATACAATGTATTGCCAATAATTATGAAGTGACTTGCTCGTCTATGTAATAACCAGCGCTAGTTGTTATTACAACCTTCAGGGAAGGTCCCATTTTGAAGAAAATTAAATATATCAGTGTACCAAGGTTTAGGAGTAGTTTCGTTGATTAGAAACACATCCAAAGGTTCTAGGCATGATTTATTTGAATCAGGTTCTTGGAGTCAACGAATAATGATGGTAGCATATTCGTCATCTAACTCCAAGGGTAAAAGGGATGCAGCTGCAGCCATAGCGTCAGCCGCACAGTTGCTAGTTCCAGGAATAAATTCCAAGGTAACATGATCAAATAAAGCTAATAATTGTAATACATATGCTTTATATGGATGTAATTTATCATCTTTGGTCTAATAAACATCATTAATTTGATTTATGACAAGTTGAGAATCATCGAAACCAATAGATTTTTAATTTTTAGTGCCAAGGAAGCTCGTAATCCAAGGATTAGAGCCTCATATTTAGCAGTGTTATTAGTACAAGCAAATGTTAATTTAAAGGACAGAGGTATAAGATGTTTCTACAAAGATATTAAAATAATACCTACACCAGCCCCACTCATGCATCGGGCTCCATCAAAGTATAGGGACCATTGCTCTGGATGGTCTGCCTCTATTGTAAGGCATTCATTAGGAAACTCAATGATGAGGGATGGATAGACTCTAAGGGTGCAATAGCTAATTGATATGCTATGATTTGACCCTTAAAAAACTTTTGTCCTATAAACGTGAGTTCAAAATTGCTTAGCGCAAGAACCCACTTTGTTGTGCGACCAGATAAGTACGGTCGACTCATGAGATACCGCAAAGGATCAAATTTAGCAATAACATATGTTTTCTGACTGAGCATATAATGGTGTAGTTTCTATGTAGAAAATATGACTGCTAGATATAACTTCTCTAATGCTGTGTAGTGGGTTTCATAACTGATTAAGGTTTGGCTAATGTAATAATTAACACGCTCTCTTTTCTCATCATCAAGTTGAGCTAACATAGCTCCTAAGGCAAAATCTGAAGCAGAAATATACAAGATAAATGGGCGATTAGATCTAGGTGGTGAAAGCACAGGTGGGTTAAGGAGATATTGTTTGAGGAGTTCAAATGCTTCCTGGCATTCATCATCCCAATGAAAAGATACATATTTCTTAAGAATCTTAAGAAAGGGTCCTTTTTTGTCCACCAACTTATCGATGAAGCGACGAATAGATTGAAGCTTACCTTGTAGACTCCATAATTCTGATATATTTGTGGGTGTGGGCATATCAATGATAGCCACGATCTTGAGAGGGTCAATTTCAATGCCATGTAAAGAAACTATAATCCCCAATAATTTATTGAACTTAACTCTGAATATACATTTTTTTGGATTTAGACGGATAAGATATTCCCTTAATCGATCAAATACTTTTCTCAAGTCATCTAAATGATCATATTCTTTGATGGAATGAGCTATAATATCATCTACATAATCATGTAGAATATCATGCATCATATCATGAAAGATATAAGTCATGGCTCGTTGATATGTTGCACCTGCATTCTTTAAACCGAATGGCATTGCTTTCCAACAAAAGTTCCCCCAAGGGGTAATAAAGGTTGTTTTAGCCTAATATTTAGGAGCTATCCTGATATGATTATAACCAGAAAATACATCCATTAAGGATATCATTCCACTCCCAGCAGTAAAATCAATGATCTGATCCATGTTGGGAAGAGGAAAATCGTCTTTAGGGCATGCAACATTAATATCTCTAAAGTCTATGCAAACCCTAACTTTGGTAGCTTCTTTCTTAGTTACTAGAACTACATTCGAGATCCATTCAGCATAATCAATGGCTTGTATAAAAATAACCTTCAGGAGTTTTTCTAACTCCCCTTTGACTAGTAAGGCCACTTTAGGATGCATTTTTCTAAGTTTCTATTTAACAGGTTTAGCATCCGGATGGACTACTAGGTGATGCATAACTATAGAAGGGTCTAATCCTGGCATATCTTCATATTTCCAAGCAAAGACATTCATATTCCTTAAGAAATACAATGTATTATCCTATTTTTCTTGACTCAATTCTGATCCAATGTTGATTATGTGAGGATTATATTTGGTTCCAATGTTAATTTTTATGACGTTTTCTACTTCCATGTGTAGATCTCTCTCAAAATTAGGTGGGGTGGGTGAAACGCCTAATTCTTGTAATTATTTCAAGGTTAGTTTAGATAATTTGTCTTGAAGAGTCGTGGTCTCAAGCTAGGCTATACTAAGTATAGAGCCATCCAAATAAAATTCATGATGTAATAATTCCTCAATGAAGACATCATGGAAGATATCTCCCTCCAGCTCATCTTCAGATTCGGCAATCATATTAGGGTAGGATATAGATAGCATATTGCATGTAAATGGTTTATTCATTAAACACAAGGCATAACGTTTATCCAAATAATCTTGGTAACATATGAGATGGTCAACATCCTCAAATGGGAAGGGCTGACCTTTACTAGGAAATAGACCCACACCACATCAGGCAGGCCATGGTTCTACCTTAAAAGGTTCTTTCATACCATTCTGGGAAGGTCCCAAACCTTTCCCTTTATATCCCAATTTAAGCATTATAGGCTTAGCTTTAATATACTCATTAGTAAAATAACATCGAGCATATCCATCATAATGTGTCTTAATGTTTCTAGGTATTCTTCCCTAGTCATATCCCTTATAAATAAAAGCGCAGCTCCCAACTTGGTAAATACTTCCCATAGGCTATGGGAGGCCCAAGGTATGAGGAGAGGGTGACAAATTATTTAAAATAAGGGAATCTTGCATAGCAGCGTTTGTTTTTTTTTATATAAGAATTTTAGATAAATAGGGTAAGAGCTCATCAGTAAGAGCGTAAGAGGTAGAAGGAACATTTCCTACATCTTCGGATGCATAAAATATGCCTCTGGTAGGTGTAGATGTTTTAGAGGTGTCGATGGATGAGTTTATAGGTATGGAAGTTATAGGAGTAAAACAACAAGTATTGGTTGTGGGTTTAGGATCTTTTTGAGGCCCTAACGTGGTTTTTTCGGGAGATGGTTGAACTATATATAGAGGTGGAGTTGATGGAGAAAAAGTAGATGATGTTATGGGTGTGTGTTTCACACATTTAGATGGATGATGAGAATTAGGATGTGTGGATGACAAAGCAGGGCAAAATTGAACTCCAACAGGTTCTACCAAAGCACACATATCAAAGGGTCTAGGATCACCATGATTGGTAACCAACTAATTTTTAAATTCGAATTTAACACACTGATGTAAAGTTGAGGGAACAACTCGCATCGCGTTGATCCAAGGGCGACCCAAGAGTATATTATACAATGTAGGGCAATGTACAATAAACACGGTCGTGTCTAATGTTCCTGGACCAACTTGCAATGGGAGAGTAATAAATCCACACGTTTCTTGTGTTTTGTCATTGAAGGCTTTTATGATCATATCAGTTATTTTCATTTCATCACTTCTAAACCCAAATATTTGGTAGAAGTCAAAAGTGCAAATGTTTAAAGATGAACCATTATCAATCAAGACCCGTTTAACTGCTACATATCCAATTAGGATAGTAATATATAAGGGGTTATCCTTATGTAAACTATGTTGCGGTATATCTCTATCCTGAAAGTCAATACAATCAACTTCTCAAGTTATGATAGTATTGGCCATGGATTCAGGTTGAATATTTTGTGGTACCGTCATTTGGATTAATGTGAGCATTAATTCATCCCTATGTGTAGGAGAACTTAAAAGGTCCAAAAGGGAAATTCTAGCTGTAGTATTTGATAATTGTTCATTAATATTATAAGGAGGTTTAGGTTGAACATTAGGCGCATGATTCCATTTATTAGGAACTTTCAAAACAAATGGAGCTGATCCATCATTCTGAGTTTGATCTTGTTGAGAATTTTGAGCCTGTTGTCAAGTAACAGCTTCGATGGTACCTACAATATTATTTTGTGGATGATGGATGGGTCTTGGTCTAGCCATAATGGTCTAGCATTTATGGCTTGTTCATTAGAAAGTAATTGGTGAGATGATGGTCGAGTAGTGACTCTTCTTGGAAATGGTTCTTCTGGAACCATAGAACTTGTGATAGGTTGAATAGGATTTGATTCATCTTCAGAGATATTTGATTTATTTGAGGTGATTTCCATGTCACTTTCAGTCTCATATTCTGTATCACTAAGATCAGGTGTCTGAATATTACATAGAGGTCTGGTCTTAACCATGGATAAAGTTGTGTCAAATATTTCTGAATCATGAGTAGGTAAATGCCCACTAATAGTTCCTATATATCAGGTAGGAGGGGGAACATTATGATGTTCAATTTGATTAGCCACTTCTTTACCATGCTTTGGTAAAGGATGTTGAAATGTGTCCAATGATTGATTGACATTTTGATTCTAATTTTGGGGGATGTTCTTTTGAGCATTATTAGGAGGATTTTGTTTAGGTTGAAAGGCTTGCACCTCCATCTCATTGTTGTCAATTAAGTCTTGTATTTTATATTTTAATATTTTACAAGAGTTGGTAGCGTGTCCAGGTCCTCTATGGAAATCACAGTGTAAGTCAGCTTTGTATCCGGGTATAGTTGGATTAGGTTCCCAGATATTTGGTAATTGGATCAAACCTCATGCTAATAATTGTGGGAGAATGGTTGATAGAGGTTGATTTAACCTAGTAAATTCTTGAGGTGGTTTATCAAGAGGTTTCAGTATAAAATTCTCCGTTGTTTTCACAGTATTAACATTAGCAATGTTTCTGCTATCAGTGACTCCATCACCCACAACTTTTTTATTTTTATATTTATTTTTGGATGTTTTCTCATCATATTTCTTTTTAAGCTGACCTCTCCTAATGAGAGAATCTTCCACTCTTCGAGCTAAGTATATATCTTGATCGAAGGTGGTCAAGGTAGCAGTTGATAACTCATAGGATAGTTGTTCTTGTAAATTATTGATAAAGATATCCATCATTTCTCAATAAGGTAACACAAAGTGTAATTTTCCTATCAACTGTCTCCACCGAGCTAGGAAGTCAGCAAAAAATTCATCTTTGTCTTGTTTTAAGTTGTACAAATCTTTAATGGTTACATGCCTTTCGATGTAGGAACTAAATTGATGAACAAAATACTCGGCTATTTCTTTGAAATTCCTCAAAGAATGAGTGGGTAATTGATAATACCACTCTAATGCCATTCCTCCTAAACTTTTTGGGAATATTTTTAGTAATAACAAGTCATCATGTGATATATCATGACATGCTATCCTAAACATACGAAGATGCTCTATGGGATCTTCGGTTCCTTTGTATATAGGTAGGACAGGCATAGGAAAGTGTTTAGGATATGGCTATGCTACAACTATAGGATCTAAATGTTGACTACACATCTCTCGATAATTGTACAAGGGACGATAGGGATCTATCTGGTCCATGTGGGAGACTAACTGTTTCACCATGGCTTCTAAATTACTATTTTGTCCTCCATTTTGGTTCGGTGGTATGTGAGCGTATGATGGCGTGACGTAAGGATTAGATGCTATATTGCTATTATGCAAATGGTTGGTGGGGAGAGTATTATGAAGAAGATTTGTAGTAGCATTATGTTGTATCCCAGATTGTTGGAAATTGGTGTTTGGTTTTGTTTTGGGCTTTTGTTGATTTGAGGTATGTTGATCAATATCTTGGAAAAATAGAGCAATGAATGAAGGTTTATTTTATGTGGGAATAACTCTAGGCTTGGTAATAGGCACTCTAGGTGGTTGGGTAACCTGTTGTTGTTGCATGTTCTGGATTATAGCGACCATATCCAAATTGGATGGTCCAGCTTGATCACTTTCTTGATCAACAAAGGACAAGGGATTAGTGTGTGTGTGATATATTTCTTCTAGGGTTGCTTGAGTGTTACTAATTTGATCCTTATCCATATGGACTACTCTATTAAGGGCACCAATATTAGTATTGAGGAACTTCCAAAAATGTTCGATGTTCTCAAAAGTAACAGCTCCTCCCAGAGATATTTTAGGGGATGAGGATCCTTCCTCTCTAACAGTTTCTCTTTGTTCATTTCCTTCAGTAAACTCTTCTTCTTGTTGTTCTAGGGTTCCTTCTTCCTGAATTAGGTCTTCAGGAAGGACATTTGGTTTATTTATTGGTTTTCCTAACCAATCTTCTTCTACTTTAGTCTGTTTTCCATTCCTAAGTCTAGTCATTATGCTTAAACTTAGATTTTAGCAAATATATATATATATATATATATATATATATATATATATATTTGCGACAAGTTTGGGAGGTATATATTTTAATTATATACCTACTATAATACTTAAAAGAAAACGTTTTACTTTTTGTTATATTTGTTTTTTTGGTTTTTTTGTTTTTATTATAAAGACAACAAACATCATACTAAATGCAAGAAATAATAATAATAAAATAATGGCTTAGTTTTCTATAAATAGTTTATGGATGTCATTGATGGGATCAAGTTCATCAGGAGTCATGAAATGCTCCTCTTCAAATTGGAAATGGTTTTTCAGGAATTTGACAAAGTGTGCTATGGTGATATTATCTGTTTTAGACTCTGACCTGTAGAAATAAAGTTCATGGTAATACTCTCGATATAACATAGCTCTAGGAACTCTATTCCATCTCCTTCTATCTGTAAGAACGACCTCTTGATCCTCTATACGAGATAGAAAGCTATGTACTACAACTATGTTATTGAGGTATTCCTCAAAGGTGTACAACTCAAAAGACACAAGTGCTCTTTTATCTGCTAACCACCTATGGCAAGCTATCTGAAGTTCATGATATAAGGTTACTTGATCAGAATACAGGATTCTATCTAGGAAAAACCTCTTGATTTGCTTAAGTTCGATTGATCTAGATTCAATGATACCCAATATCCTATCAAGTTCATCCCACAAAGGTTGAACCCTATTTGTTTGAGGTACTCTAAGCACAGAAGTAATCTCTATGGCTGCTAATTGATTTTCAACATTAATGGTGATAGCTCATATTTTATTATAATATACCATCTAAATATGATATGCAATCTTACTTGTTTGTCTGATGATTCTAAATGCATTTATTTTGTATTATTTTGGATTATTTTCAAAAGGTTTTAGTTTTCACGTCGGGTTCACCAAAATGTATCACTCCAATTTTTTTGCATCCTTACCTTCAGGCTATAGGATCCGTGCCCGAAAGGGGGATGCGAGAGGGATGGGACAATACCTTAGACTGAGAGGCCCTTTGAAGGTCATGCATCTCAGGGAGGGGGTATAAGGGTGAATTTTTTATGGATGGTGGGTTCACCAGGAAACTTTTGAGGGGCAGTTTCCACGCTTAGGTTGAAAATGGGTTTGATGTGTTCATTTTGTACTTTAATCATTCATATCCTAGGTTTGGCCAAGATGAATCTAAGCTATTCTATATGCCAATGCTGATTTATATGGATACAAAAAACATGAACAAGTGCTAAACATAGAAAGTGTGCTAAATAAGATAGAATGTACCTGATTTCGGATGTCTGATGAAGATTCTGAGGTTTTTAGAAGTTTAGATTGTCTCAAATGTTACATAATCATCTGCAATTGCATAGAATCATCTCATATCATAGTAGGTCATCTGAGATCATACAAGATCATTTTCGACCTGACGAATTCGTTATACGAATTTGTCAGAAACCTGCAATCACAGAAACAGATACCAAAGACCAAAAATGCAACTACAAAAGCAAGGGGAAATTATAGGAATAATAGTAAACCTACCTAAATGATAGATACAGATAACAATTAAAGGAAATGCATTAATTTAATAATTTATTTTAACTTTATCATGCATCTATGTTAAATGAGGTGAACTCCAGAATGCAAAAATAGAATAAACTAAGTTAATGCATAAGGAAATGAAGAGAAGATAAAATAATGGAAACTTCAGGCTCTAATTACCCCAAATCTGGAGTACAGTCGAGATCGCCTCCAATCATACGATATCATTGCCAATCTACGACAAGATCGTTCGAAATTGTCTAGAATCATCAGCGATGATCCGAGCTTGCTCTAGCTGAAAAACAGTAAAATTCTTGCAAGAAAACTTGAAATACACAATGCAAAAAAAGGTACGAAGGTGTTCTAATGCACAAAAAACTAAAGTTGTAGGGAAAATCAGTTAGCCAGGGGGATAAACTAAGAAAATCCTAGTTTATATAGGATTAGGGGGAGGTTAGGAGGTTGGAGATCATCCCAATTTAGGAGATCTCCAATGGGGGAGACTCTAACTGCGCAAACACGCTTTCTGCCCAAGTTAGAGAAACTGTTGAAATAGAAGATAATTATGAAAATCAATTTTGGGATGAAATCGTCTGGACGTTTTGTTCCAGATGAATTCGTCCAATCTGGGACAATTTCGTCTGATCATCGATGATTTCATCTGATCAGCGACGATATCGTCTGATCAGTGACGATATCGTCCAACGATCAAAACAACTCCTAAAAATGGTGTGAAAAACAAGGGGAGTGGGTAACGGGCGGTTTCGGGGTTAAAATTCAAATTTTTATCTTTTTACTAAGGTTTAACCGTGCCAATTTTAGGGTGCTACACAATCGGTGTGATTTTCTTTAAATATTTTCTTCAAAATGGCAATCAACATTATGTTTGATGCCTCTGATTACCTATTTTCTTACGGATAATAGGGAATCAAAAAGCTATGCTGGATATTATACTTTGCTATCAAAGCACACACATATTTGTTCTTGAATGATGTCCCATTATCAAAAATGATCTTGGATGGAATACCAAAATGACAAATGATATTGTGCAATATGAACTCTGCTATGTGGGGTCCTATCATAGTGGTAAGGGAAATTGCTTCCACCCATTTTGTGAAATACTTGGTAGCCATAATGATAAATGTGCAATAGCCTAAGGAGGTAGGTGATATTTTCTCGATTAAATCAAACCCTTATTATGATAATGACCAAGCCGATTGAATCGGTTGTAAGGCTTGAGAGGGTGCATATTTCAAGTTAGCATGGTATTAAAACTTTACATACTTCTTAACATAAGTGCAATAATTTTTCTCTAAGGTTGGCTAGTAATAGCCCATGTGAAGAATGTGCTTAGCAATAGCCATGTCATTGAAATGGCCTCTGCATGTATCGTCGTGTGCTTGGGAAATTGCCCAAATTGACTATTGATGCTCCAAGTAATGAAAGAGGATCCCTTCATATCTTTAATGATATGAAATATCTCCTAGAAATACATACTCTACCACTTTTGTTTAAATATCATTTTGGTAGAATGCGATAACCCAAAAGGGAGACTACCAAGCTTTAGGTACTCCTTGATTTGGGTAGACCAGTCCTGTTGTGAGAAGTCTCGATTGCATGAATTGCTTGTTCCTTTTGAATTTCATCCCGAGAAAATGCTTATTAGGAAAGAAATTGTAAGAATAGAATTGTACTACTATCAAAAGGGGTTTGAGGGAATAGAGTCCCCCAAGCAACATGATTCAAGCACTTGTGAATTTATGAGAACCTATCTTGATGAGGTTCAATCCAAATCAAGTGGACTTCTAGCATGGATTGAGTGCTCTCACACTCAATCGTATATTGTGACAGGGTTTTGACCTGAATGGTAGTAATATCCTCCATAGGGTTCTATGGGATCAAGGACCCTAGGGAGGCCATTGTATCCACAAAATTATTAGATGATTGAGGTAGTGCCTTGATATAATACCATTCAAAATTTACCAGGAGTTTATTCACAAGGGCTTTATAGGCTTGCAAAATTGGACACTTACATTGGTAAATCCCTTTGACCTAGTTTACGATGAGCAAGGAGTCACCAAAAATGTTGAGCTTGGTTATTTTCATAGCAACGACTGTTTGAAGACCTATGAGCAATAATTCATACTCGAAATTTTTGTTAGTGCATGGGAAATTGAGTTTGAAAGATAAGGGTATAGGATCCCTTTGAGGTGTGAAAAACATGATTCCTGCACCACCCTCTTGCTCACATTTGGAGCCATCGAATAATAGAGTCATATCGACCTGTGACTCAGGATCATGATAATAAAGTGATTTTGATATGTAGAAGATTCCATCATGAAAAAAATCCATTCTAAGAGGCTGATCATCCTAAAGAGGAGCCTCTATGATTTTATCGATGATGACCTGACCCTTAATTGATTTTGTCTAATAAATTCTAGGTCAAATTTTATCAACAACATGATCCATTTCACCGTTTTACTATAGTGATAAGTATGACTCATCATGTATCACAATGGATAATTTTTTGATACAACATACATGGTATGAATAAGAATGTAATGGTGTAGCTTCTTGGTGGCAAAAACCATTGCTAGGCATAACTTCTCAATGTATGCGTACTTGATTTTGTAGCTGACCAAGGTGTGGCTAAGATAGTAAGTAGATTGTTCCTTATGCAATTCGTTATTATTGGCTAACATGGTTCCTAGTGCAATCTCGGTGGTTGAGATGTATAAGTAGAATGGCAATCCTGGTCTAGGTGGAGCTAATACTGGTGATGAAGCAAGATATTGTTTGATTGTATCAAAGGCAGCTTGACACTCATCATCCCAATGGAATGCAAACCCCTTGTGTAGTATCTTGTTCATGGGTTAACATTTGTCTAATAATTACGCTATGAAGCACTTGATGGATGTGACCTTACCCTACAGGCTTTAGAGCTACTTAATAGTAGTTGGGGGAGGTATCTCAAGGATTACATTGACCTAGTTGGGGTCCATTTCGATACCTTATTTAGAGACTATAAATCCCAAGAGCTTTCCATATGTGATGCTAAAAATGCACTTCTTGGGGTTCAGTCTCATGTTATGCTTAATAAGGTGATCAAAGACTTTGTGCAAGACATCGATATGCTCATGGTGTAATAATAATTTGGCTAGTAAAGTCATCCATGTAATCTTCTAGAATATTATGCATGTAATCATGGAAGATGTATGTCATGGCGCACTGGTAGGTAGCACCGAAATTTTAAGACCAAAAGGCATGACATTATAGCAAAATGTCCCCAAGGTGTTGTAAACATCATTTTGAGTTGATATTCTAGATTAATAAAAATCTGGTTGTATCCAGAAAAACCATCAATTAGGTATAAAATTTCAAGGCCCACTATGGCATCTACCAGGACATCGATGCTCGACAAAGTAAAATCATACTTAGGACTCACTTTGTTTAGGTTTCAAAATTTGGTGCAAATGTGAATCCTCCTGTTGAGCTTCTTGATGGGAACCATGTTGGACAACCATGGTGGATAGTCTATAGAAATGATGAACTTGGCATCCAAAAACTTTTATAGCTCATATTTAACCATTAAGACTACTATCAGATGCATCTTTATTAGCTTTTGGTTAATCGGCTTGGCCTTGGGGTCAAGCGTCAGATTGTGCATGACTAGATTTGGATCTAGTCCCAACATGTCTTTGTAGGACCATGCAAAAGCCTCCTTATTCTCTGTGATAAGGGCTATGTAATTGGCTTAATCTTTAGGGGATAGGATTTTCCCTAATTTGATATATTGTAGATTCTTAGGATTTGAGCTGATATCTTTGTCAATCATTGGCTCAATTGATATATGCAACCCCTTCTCCAATTGGTGAGGAGTAGGGATAAGGTGGATATCATCTGTTGGGCTTAGATCAAAAATTGGAACCTCAGGTTCCTCCTCAACATGAAAGACATCATGAGTAGGTCTTGGAGAGAAATGAAATAGTTGTAACATCTCATTTCAAGACCAGTACTCAGAAGGCGATGGGGGAGAATCTCCCTGATCAATGTTAATTACCCCTAATTCAAGGTGTAGTGTCTTCAATGGGTTATTTAGATATCACAAGGGCTCAAAAAAATCTATGGAAATCATGTTTATGGATGGATGATTTCCCATAGGTGGTTGGTGGTGCCTGGTGACATCAGTATGTTGCAAGACTTAAGGATGTGGTTGCAGTAGAGGCAAAATAATCAAAGGTGGTCGATGTGGTTGTGGGTGGACTTGCCTTGTACTAGGGAGAAACTAGCACCAGATAGGGTCATTCAATAGGAACATACATAGATAAACCTTATGTTCATCGTCCAATGGGATGATTCATGCATACTCAACATGCAAATTAGAAGAGTCAATGGATACCACTTCATAATATGACTATCATAGGATGTCCACTCATAGGGAGACCCTTGATATTCTTCCTCACTATCATGTGGAAGGGTATGTGAACTTTCATCCCATTCGTAGGATTGGGGGATATCACAAGGTGTCTCTTGATTACCCACGAGTGTGGGGAAATAGTCTTCCAGTGAATATATTGGTGTAGGGATCACACACAAGCTCATCTCTAAAGTCCAAATTCATGTGCTCTAGACTATCCATGAGGATGTCAAGGGGCACATGATTGTTTTATCCCAAACCAGACTTATCATAGGGCATTTGATACTGTGACTAGTAAGGAACTCAAGTACCTTGCTCATACAAGTCAAACCTGTAACTGTGCCAATTATAGAGATAAAGATACCTCATGGAAAATTCAAGGTTGAACATGTAGTTTATGTCCTCGATAAAGGGCTCTTCATCCTCTTCCTTCTATTGATAAGGCTCAATACCATAGTCAAGATCCCCATAGATGAAATTTTCTTGATTAGTGGGAAGACCAAGAGATACGATAGTGACTATGGGAAGATGAGGTCAACCCATATCTTGCATCGACTCGATATCAGGAGTGGTTGTGACATTCCTAACCATGTACTCTCCCAAACTAGTAGATGCTAGCTACATTGTAATCTATGGCTTTGGATAAGGAGGATATGAAAGTGAGGCTTGAATTGATTCAATGTTTACCTCTTGAGATAGCTCCTCGTACACTGGGTTAGAAGTCTCACTTATGGAGATGGTTGATATGGTTGGAGGACTCTCATAAACAAGCCTTTTCCCCATGTCCCTCGATAGAGGATTCATCGATGATGAAGGCATGTCTGTGGGTGTCAAATATGAGGATGGTATGGCATGAGATGATGATGGATTTAATGAAGGTGATGGTGACAGAGTTAGAACTTGGATGGATTTGTTCAATTGAAAATCCAGATGGGTGGACAACAACGCTAACTCAAGGATCTGCTGTACCATGTTACAATACTTGAAGGGTTCTAGGTCTGTGGAGATGACATGAACTTACCATTTATAGGTGTATTTTAAGCACTAGTGAGTGATGGAAGGGATACACTTCATGTCCCTAATCCATGATCTGCCCAGCAAGATATTGTATACCATATCACCTTCCAAGATGTGGCACAGTGTCAATATGGTATTTTATCCTACCTGAATGGGTAGGACTATCATACCAACTATTGATCATATGAAATCATTAAATTATTGAAGGGTGTAAGTAGACGCAATAATATGGGATGCTGAGAGCTTCAAATGCCTGAGAGCTGTTGTAGTGATTATGTTGCTCAAATATTCGATGTCTATAAACACTCTCTTATAGGGTGTTCTATTTACACATGCAATGATGTGCAAGGGATGATCCACCATATCATTGAGAACTAGTTTAAGCACATCTTCTCAAAAGGTAATCACTAGTTCCATGTATTTTTGAACATGCCCCATAAAAGTATTGAAGGATTTTGACTCCTGGGGCTGTAGCTCGATTGTCTTAAGGATATCCATTAGAGTTTCTCTATGAGGTGGAGATTTATGAATGAGCTCATAGATGGAGAGTTGGGCAAATGTCTTTCTCAGGCTTTGGGTGAGCTTGCTCTTAATCATAACCATAGGTCAAGATGGGAGACTTGGCACTAGAGGTGGTAAAGGCTGTGATATCAAAGGAACATTGCTTTGAGCCACCGGTGGTGTGACTAGACTTAGGTACCACCTATTTCTCATTACAATGCTTATCATACCAACATAACCTTGCTTAGGGGTTGCATGATGAACATCATTTACCTAGGGTACTGACTTGGCCTTCTTCACATGGCCAAGAATTGGGTCTTAAAACACCCATATGTTGGTTATTTGGTGCCATTGGGTTGTCAAACTAAAGGTCATTCCTATCAATCCTGTCTTGCACCAGATGCTTGAATTTATAGCACATTTGCATGTCATGCCCATTTTTCCTATGAAACTTACAATATATGTCTTCTCAATATCCTTTGGGCTTCGATGCATTCGGGTCAATAGATCAACTCTCAGGTAGATTGATTGCCTTGGCTGCACAAAGGCACTCAAACCAAGAGTCCATTAAATTTGCAATGGACATGAACTATTTCTTGGGGTGACATTGTTAATTTTGCCCTTGATTATTCTCTTTGTCCTTGTTATAGTTCTCAGGTGTGGCCTGATAAATATGCTTTTGAGGCAGCGTGGGTTGCGTTGGACCTAGGATGCTAATAGCAACCTGATTGACTACTGCTAGCTTAGGTTGAGATGGGAAATTCTTTGCATTCTTGTTCCACTCATTCTTGTGAGGATTTACAATTTTTCCCTCTTGAATCTTGATGTCTTCAATTGTTCTAGCTTACGCTAGAGCATATTCAAGAGTCAAATATTGTTGTATTTGCAACAACAAGGAGATCAAATTTAGGTAGCTCTTGGTAAACATATGAGTCAACTTCAACATGGGGAGTAGATATGGTATCTTGGCAAGCAATTCTCACCACATATTGCCATATTTTTCTATTGAATCATCATCATATTATTTCAACCTAGCAATATCAGCCAACATCACCTTCCTCTTGGTATTGAAGGTGAAGTGTTCTAGGAACGTGTCTACAAGTTGATCCAAATTATGGATGTTATGCTTTGGGAGTTGGGTAAACCACTCTGTGGCTATGCCAAAGAGGGTAGTCATGAATATACACAAAATTAAAGCATCGTTATCCTAGATGCCAAAGCATTGACTCACAAATTTGGTAACATGATCATGCGCATCTTCTTCTCCCATAAACGTAGCCAACTGAGGTATCTTAAAATGCTCTGGATAAGAAGGGGTAGGAACTAAAGGATCAAGGGTATGACTATTTAGCTAGCACAAAGTAGGATTTTGAGATCTAGATCTATAGGTCTTGTTCTCTACTGACTCTAAGAGCTCTAATAGTACCCTATATGCATAAGAGGATTTGATCTCATCTTCTTTGCTCTTATCCTTTGATGGAGGGTGAGGATCCTTAGGCCTATTTCAAAGTGCTGGTATGTGACTACCTAGCTTGGTAAGGCATTTCTAAATATTATACCTCTAGCTCATGCTTAGCATAAGACCCATAGGGCATAGCTTGAGTCGGTCTATAGATAGGGGTAGCTTCTTGTTGTGGGCACCCTATGTTTGGCCTGGGAGGCAAGTCTTGATTTGACCTAGGAGGTCATGGAGGTAACACTGGATAAGGCCTAGGATATCTATCTTGAATGAGAGAAGTTTGCCTCGGATGTACTTCTTGTATATATGTTCTAGGGATAGGGACTCTCTCATTCAAATTTTTCTAGAACAACTCATTGGTATGCTATTTGATTCTTTCTTTCTCAAGTTGATGCAAGTAGTCTAGTTGCTCTTTGTCTCACCAAAGCTACTTGAACTATGCTTGATGTTCTGAATATATTGCAACTTCTTGATTGATATGTTCCATTATACGAGGTCTAGGAGGCCATGGATTCTTGCCTTGAGGTCTACCTCGTTCAAGATAATATGTAATATCCATCCCTCGATCGAGGGTAGTTGCATTTACTTAAGGTTTAGGCTAGAACAGATGCTCATTATACTTAGCATGCACAAAGGTACATCATGATTGCATGGTATACTACTCTTGAGGATAATCAGAGGTTTCCTCATGCCTTCCTTCATGGATTATGAGGAGAAGGGCAGATTTTGCTAACCCTAAGTGATGAGTTTTGGACCCTATCATGGAAATGTAGAGGTAAATTATGATCAATCTACTCTGCCCAATGTGTGAAGTCATGCTCTAGCCCATAAATGAGTGTGTTAGACCTATCAGGTACACGGATGTATGGCACAACTCTATATACTTGTGCCTCAATTTGTTGTTACCTTTCATCAAGGAAGGCATGTGATGTGTCTACATACCGAGAACACTCTCCTAGATAAGGTCCATCACCCATAGGGGTGTCTTGCATAGGGCTCCCTTTTAGGTGTTGTTCTTGGACTTGGGTGAGTAGAGGCTCATTATGAAGGTATGACCAAATACTTGGGGCTAAAGCAAATATGACTCATGTCTCCTAGTCCACTCTTCATAGCTTTGACCCATGATTGGGCTTGGTTGCGGGTGCACACCATTGTTACTCTATCAACCCTAGATGATTATCTCCTTTACAAATTGTTAATGAAAGAACATGCAAGAAAAGGAAACACTCAATAAAATAAGTTGTTTATCTCTTTTAAGTTTTAGATGTGAGTCCCTAAACTTTTTTGTGTGTTTCAGATGTGTTGTTTGTAAATATGACCTTGTGTCACATGTTTGAATTTTATTGGATGATAATCTTGTGTTTGATTGGATTTTACCTGCATGCTCGCAACTCAACAACCAAAAATGAAAGTCATGGTCATGTAAACCCACCAAAGTATGGAGATGAAATGCATACCTGGTCAGGGAGCACAGGCCCTACCAGTCCTCACCCAGTACTCACTTGATCAGTGTTATACCCTCCGAAGAGAAGTACTGTAGACACCCAAAAGTTGCACACTGCTATACCTACGTACTTGTAGATCCTTCTGGACACTTGTAGGTTTACATAGGCCATCCTAGGTACCCCTAGGCTATCGTAGACCAACGTAGACTATTGTAGATCATCCTAGACATGCGTAGATTGCTGTAGTCATGCGTAGTCATGCATAGATCACCATAGATTGTCATAGCATCGTGTAGACTCCCATATACTACTTCACTAGATTTCAGGTCCTAAACCCTCATAAGCCTTCCAAATTACATTCGACACATTAAAATATCATTCGACGGTCTATTCACATGCAATTGAGGCCCCCACGGGGTATTAGTTGGCCAAAATAATTAATAAGTCAATACCCAAATTCTAATTTAATGTTGACTTCACTTAAGTCACTTTTTAGGGTAAATTTGATTAAAAGAACCCTTAATATTGATTAGCCTTAATCAAATCCTCCCACATGTGTGAGATTAGGGTTTGTTGAGATATTTCTTTAATCATGTTTAAATTGGCTTAAGCACCTCCTAATCAGGATTAGCCCTAATCCATCCTCACACATGTGTGAGGATGAGATATTTCTCATAAGGAATGTGATGTTGCCACATAGCATTTCTTAACCTAACCCTAGTCAGAATCAAACCTAGGTTTAGTCTATCTAACCCCCCCCTGCACCTTGCCTTTGCCTATAAATAATGGGTCCCAAACCCCTAATTAAGTCTGATTCCCAAATTCAACAAAGCACAGTTACTCTACTAAAATGGAAAGCCAACATTGAATAGTCACTTCCCGACGCACACAATCGGATTTCAACGGTACACAGAGGCACCCCAACTACCTAGGAGTCGACCCACCGAAAGGATTTTACAGAAGAAGCATCATAGCTCAGATCGCCCCTTGCCCCGTGAATCCGGCCTTAGTTCGCCCCCCGGGTGGCAAATTGGGTCTGTAGGCCCCAAATCACTCCAGATTTGGGTGGTAAGCTCCCTTTTGCTATATTATTACTTTTTGCATAGTTTATTTCATGTTTTATTATGGTTTTACAGTCATTTCATCTTTATAAATATGGGGCCTGACTAAGGCAAGCCCCCCAATGTATTGACCTCTTCTTGCAAGTTTCTTTCAGGTTATCCAATAGATTTGAAGGAGAAGAACACCAAAAAACAACAACCCGATGGTGGCCCACATACAAAGAAGCCCACCTACACTGAGGGACATCAGAAGAAGGCATCAGGCCTATAGTGTATTCATGAAAGGAAAAAGGGGAATTCACCCTATTTGTAACCGATATCAAATTTATCATGAATAAAGCATTATATTTCTGAATGACTTGTGTTATTACTTGTTGTTAGATCAAATGTCAACTTATGGTCATTTCATTCTGGCACGCCTGGTGGGACCCCCACAACGGATAGTGCTAGATTCATTTTCTTTGTAAATATGACATTATCCTCTATTTTTGTGTATTGCAGGTACCAAATATATTGTTCACAGAGACCTCCAAAGCCCTAGGAACCATCCTAGGCCATCAAATTTCTGATTTGAAGCCTCTAAACCTAATTCACCCCCGGGTCATGATTTGGGTCAAATTCACCCCTCAGGTGGTGATTTGAGCATAGAAGCCTCAAAAACCCCCAAATCAGCTGGGGTGATCTCTTCAGGGGCCAAGAAAACCCCCCTTAGCATCATAATGTAGGTATTTTCATTTTTTTTGCCTCTGTTGCAAGTTTTGGAAGTAGAAATACATTGACTAGTTGAATGACCATTACTAGGCCTAGTTTTGGGTTCATTGCAAAGTGGTTAAAGAATTAGGGTTTCTAAAATTTTTAGGACCTGCAACTTTCCAGCAAGTGTACAAAATTTATTTCTCAAATAAATTTGCATTTGTCTTTTATTTTTGCATATAGCATAAGCCTAAGTTGTTCTTCCTTCATTCATAGCTTCCATTGCTAAAAGGAACTTTACATCCTAAAGTAAAATCAGGGTTTCTAATCCCCTCTTACATTTTTGAAATAATTTTGCATTCTGAAAGTTCAAGTTAGGGTTTCATAATCCCCTTTACTCCACACACATTTGGATTGCATGTTTCTATGTTTTGCAAAGTAGATTAGTTTGCTTCACAAAGGCATTTAGGCTAGACCATTTCTTTACAAAGATTGTAAGCTATCTAATCATTTGCTTTCGAAAAGGCATTAGGATTAGTTTTCTTTTGAAAAGGCAATTAGTTAGTTTCTTACCTTGCAAACATCGTTAGCAAAACACAAACCCACACACACTCACGTGGTACCTTAAACAAGTGGTGAGATTGGACTTCATCCCCAATCCATCGCTCGAGACTGGTGTGGATCGAGTTGCACTCTCCATCAGCTCACCCCCTAGACACCTAGCAGCCCCATAGGAGTGGTTTTCTAGATTTCATCACCAAAAAATCCCCCACTTTTGTGATTGGGCCTTGGATTTCATCACCAACGGTTACCTACAGAGTGGGACAGGATTAGCGCCTTCATCCACAAGGCTTGTATAATTTATGGAATTGGTAACTATCGTTCTTGACTAAGCCCACTCGAGGGTGAAGCGAAAGCATGGGTATGCTAGTAGCAGGTCTCAGATAGTGCCACCTCTTCTCGTGAGAGGATATTGTGAACTCGCTTCAGCATAGTGAGTTCCACCCCTTTAGGATATCATTTTACTGCACCTTCCATACAGGTCACCATTCGCACGTTGTGGTACCATTCTATCTTGTGCATCTTTGGGTGTTGTAGGAGGTTTGATATTGATGACATTCCTAATTTTCTAGAGTATTCACTCCATTACCCATGATTCTACATAGGGAGTATCAACATTACAACACACAAAATGAACATAACACTTTTATTTTCTCAGCATTTAGAATTGATTCCGGTCTACCATTGTTTGCATGATCACAGACCGGTCTCAACACACTACACTATATATTGTTTTGCTACCCACAACACACCACTTACTTCACACTTACATTAGACACACTTGAGTCTACATCACATAGGGTTTATTCTTAAAAACCCCTTTTACACATGCTACTATGCCTATGGTCACCCGTAGTAGAGCGCATGAGAAATCACGCTCTATGGAGGAATGGCCTCCCCCTTCCTCTAGTCAGTCCACTCTTACTCCTTCGATCATGAAGGAGAGGATTATAGACACATCTGATTCATGCATAGAATCTGATGCACAATTCACACACATGATGCCTCATGAGGAGATATCAACTTTGAGTGAAATTCTCGCTACTTCACTCATAGAAGATTACCCACTCTTTTTAGCCCCATCCTCACCTAATCCCTCGACCACATTCTATGACCATGTGATCTACACAACACCAGGACAATCTCCCCCATCCTTCACCATAGATGAGGAGGTCATGCCTACTTCACCCACCTTTGCACATCCCTTCTTCCAGAATCTATCTCAATCCCTATTTGAGAATGATTCCTCCCTTCTAAATCGTACCCATCCTGAGGTCGCATCATTCACCCCTACCATAGGAATGGTGTCTGACCCATCCTCCTCCACTGTAGGAAGCCAAAATCCATCCTTCCAAACCACAAGCATTCCCTCAAACCTCACACCCATACTCTTCACAAGAGTACCAACCATCCTCTTCCCAAGAGTCATTCTTCACCATATCTGAGGGTACCTCCCAATAGCCTCTTCAGGAGCAAGAGGTACAAACCCAAGTAGGAGTGTACACCTACACTTTCCCCTCAACCCAAGCTCCTACCTCGATAGCTTATCCCACCTTTTCGATAGCTTTCCCACCTATCTCCCAGGTATCTGGAGTGTATGACACCCAACCCTTGGAGCCACCTTTGCCTACGATGACCTTTAGGATACCACCACCTATTCCTTTTTAGGCTCCCACTACCCATATCCATCCTACCTATGGATCGACACCAATAGCTTATGCACCTACTCAACCAAATTATTCCACATAGTTTAGCTTCCCTACTTCCTACCCTCCAAGGTAGAGATAGATCCCATATTTTGATACCTCATCTCGACCACCCCTAGCACTAGTAGCACCAACACCTACACTACCACTAGCTACACCTAGCTTCTTTATGCCTCCTCTAATTTGGTCATCACCACCCATGGTCCAACCAGTATAGCAGGCTCCAAACCAACAAGTACCCATGCCACAACCACATGTTGCCCAATCATAGTATTATTATCCTCAATAGACACCTACCCCACAACCTAGTGTGCCCATAGACACGACAACACATGTCACCCAGTACCCACCTTATCATGATCAGGCACAATAGTATTCCCCATAGTATTATGAAGAACAACAATACCAATATCCACCACATCCACAAGGTCAACCTACCATAGCTCAACCCTCAACTCCTATGACACCCAAACTTCAACTCTTGTGAGATGAAGTCAAAATGTTGAACCTACGCACCTCTAGCTATGGGCCACAAAAGCCTTGCTATGATGAACTATGCAATGAGCTAGTTCATCCATCAGTCCCTATCCCTCCTTATCCCTATCACTTCGAAATACTAAAATTTGACAAGTATAGAGGTAAGGAAGATCCTAGAGAACATGTGAGCAACTACCGCTCATCTTGTTACCAGCTTCATAGTAGTAACCCTCTTATGTTGTGTACCTTCTCCCTATCCCTCATTGGGCTAGCATTGGATTGGTACAACATGCTACCATGCCATAGCCTATACACCTTTGAACAGTTGGCCAATTCCTTCTTAGAGCACTTTTCCATCAACATCAAGAAAAAGACCACATTTTTTGATGTCTACGCCTTACGATAGGTGGACGATGAACCCATTACTAAGTTTGTTTCTATATGGAGAGCGATTATCCATGATCTCACCCATAGCCTCCCCACCTCAGAGCTTGTGACACTCTTTTCCAAGAGCTACCACAAACACATTTCCACATCCCTCCAACTTCACCAAAGTCATACTTTTGAAGATGCTATCTCACAAGAAAAAGTGATCAAAGATATTAAGGTCCAGTCTAGGAAGATTAAGTTGAGAGCCAAATCCAACTATAACTCCAACTTTCACTTCAATAGACCCACACCGAATCAACCTTACCCATGACCACAACAAACCAACCAAGTCATAGTTGCTACCCTAGCACTAGTACCGACTCCTCCACCCTATACACCACAACCACAAGCACTCCAAGCTAATGCACCTACCCCACCTCGACCACAAAAATACCATGGCATGCACCCATAGGGTCCACCATGCAACTTTACACCCTTATCTAAACCATTACCAGCCCTATTCCATAGATTGTATGAGGGCAACCATCTCGTTCTACCCGATATCCACCCATTGGATCCAAATTCACCTAAATATCATGACTATAATGAGCAGCTCTTCTATCCCTTTCATAGGTAGCATGGCCATAATATCGATTCATGTCACTCCTTTTGGGGGCAAGTTCAAGACCTAATCGATAGGGGCACTATTTAGGTAGCAAACCCTCTAGCCCCATAGAACCAAAACCTAGGAATTTTCCAAAACCCTCTATCGGATCATAGAGGACCCAATCCCCCTAGACCTCCAAAAAATCCTCTAGTACCCCCTCACCAAGTCAACAATGTCTAGCATGATCCTCCATCACGTGGAGTAGTAGGCATGATCAACCTTACTACGAGAAACCAACGGTACCCATCATGCCAGACAACACCTATTGTTTCTCCCCCTATCTAGTTTACATCCTCGCAAACACCCCAAATGCCTAATATCATACCACCACCACCTCAAAATGTGATTACCATCCATGGTAGTCTAACCCATCAACTACGCAATGCCCCCACTTGGCTATCCATATTCGACCTCCTACAATAGTCTCAACCCCATCGTGAGGCATTGAATGACATCCTACGTTCTATTGACTTAGAGACACATGACACAAATGCTTTTGTCAATTTTGTAGGGAACATCCCACGATGCCTTCAACCTTCAATTAGCTTCCATGACCATGAGATAACGAAACTCATTGGTGAAGGAGCTGACCCTCCCCTTCACATACAAGCTAATATCAATGATATTACCTACAAGCGGGTACTCATTGACATGGGCTCATCCATCAGTATCATATCCATAGTAGCCCTGCATCACCTACACCTCCCTCCAGCACATTTCGCCACACCTTCCCTAGACCTACGTGCTTTTGATGGTTCCATGAGACCTACCATAGGATCCATAGTTCTGCCCATTTGCGTAGGCATCCATATGATCCCCATCCTCTTTCACATCATTCAAGGAGAAATGCAATACAATATTCTCCTTGGTCACCCTTGGATCAGAGACATGCAGTGTGTCCCATCCACATTGCACCATTGCCTCAAGTATGTCCACAATGGACTTGTTCATTATGTCCCAACCGATGGAGACCCCTTTAAGTTTTGTAATGTCATAGATCTTCCCCCTACACCTTCATTCTCATCTTCCCAACTATTCCCTATATCTTCTCATCAGTCAGTAGGAGCATCGGTATCCTTCCCAATTTCCACCCCAACATCCCAGTGTTCATCAACAACACAAGCCTCGATATCTGCACCATTAGCATCATCTACCGGGGACCTAAAACTGATACCATGCCTTCCTCACCACCATTCTTATGGCCTCCACAATCCTCCCAACCTCTACCATTCCAATTTCCACCCACAGTGTCGCAACCACCATTGCCACCCATCACACAACCGACTACATTACCTCCTCCACCCTTGCATATGGAAGCCCCTATCCTTCCTACACCGTAGACACCACCTCTTCCCTTTCGACCAAAACCTAAGACATTCATGTCTCCATGCATCCCTGCACCTCCACCGATGCCATCCCCTACGTAGAACAAATAGCCTATTCAAGCCACAACAACCGAACATCATGAACCCGAACAACCAACACCCAACTCGGATGAACCTCCACACCCTTCAGCTACCACCATTAGAGAATCCCAACTTTCTCCTTCATCATCTGATTCGGATACACCACCCCAATCACTAGAGCGTGCCACGCCATGCATATCCATATTCATGACAAACAATGGCCTAGGAGACTATAACGTATGTGACACCCATGTATGTGACACCCCTATCCAATCTACCTAATATTTTGGCCATCCCTCAGCCTCGGTGTTGACTATCGGAACCATCATACAGTTAGGAAGTCCTAAAAACCACACCAACTTTGTGTATGCAGGAGTAGACTCTTCGATCCCCTCACCAACTTCTTCACCACCACAATCTAGCTCTGGTGATGCAATTACACACCTAGCCAACCCTCAATTTGCCTTGCACTACCTACAATACTTTCATTGGCATGGGTTTGGGTTAGGTCATTATGAGCAAGGCCTACGTACACCCATTAACCCTCATGTCCGATCACCTACCAACAAAACTAGCCTAGGTTATCACCCAACTACCATCTATACATTAGAATATGAGATCCAAGATCTCTCTTTACATCCTCCTCCACATCCAACACACACCTTGGAAGAGTACATTGATATGGATATACTAGAAGATACACCTTCACCCACATCAACCATCATCATCCCCTATGATTTCTTCCAAGAATATCCTATGCCCGATACCTCCTTGTTCTGTGATGTTCAGATATTGGCAGAACACTTTGCTACCTTATCCCTGGCTACACCACCAATAGAGTCGGACACACTCCCACCTGATCCACCATCGATAGAGCTGGACTTGATTCCACCTGACCCACCATCGATACGCCTACCTGTATTCCCGCCTATACATAGATAGTTATAGAGAGTAGCCTCTCATCCTCATTCACCACCAGTCATCCTATGACCTCCCTTGAGCCTCTTAGGATGCGCACAACCTATCCAACCTCCATCACCAGATTCTACCCCACCTACTTCACCTACAACATCGATTAACATGGTTGAGGTAGACTTACATTCTCCCCTCCATTACAGCCACCAGCAGATTCGAGATGATACCCCAAACCCAAAATTTATCGATCTCGCACACATCTCACACATACCAGCACCTGGAGACTTTCTTCTCTCTCCTCACATCTTATGGGTAGCAAATGCCCCTTCCTCATCCATGTCATCCCAAACCCCTCAAGTCCATCACACAGGCATTTACATAGATGATGAGTACGAGTTCAGTGAGGCCATCGATGACTTCAATCTCATTCCTATCCTTGAACAGTTGCGTGATGGATCTCACATGCTCATCAAGGACACGATCGATGTAGACATTGATGATGATCCAAAAAATCCACATATCCTCAAATTAGCTACTAGCCTCTCACCCAAGGAGTGCATCACCTTCATGAACTTCTTATGCAAGTATATAAAAGTGTTCGCATGGTCTTACAAAGACATGTCGGGACTTGACCCTTTTGTAGTAGTGCATAATCTTATACTAGATCCCAATGCCAAACCAGTAAGATAGAAGTTGCGATGCATGCATCCAACTATCACATTGATAGTAAAATCCGAGCTCCAAAAGCTCCTAGACATTGATTTCATAATACCCATTGACTATCCCGAGTGGGTATCCAACATGGTCCCTATCCCCAAACCATCCGATGACGTTCACGTTTGCATAGACTTTCATGACCTAAACAAAGCTTGTCCCAAAGACAACTTCCCTTTACCCAAAATTGACTCCCTCATTGACTCCATCGTAGGTCATGAAATGATTTCCCTCATGGATGGATTTTTTGGATATAATCAAATTAGGATCAACCCAGCTAATCAACACAAAACTTCCTTCACAACACCTTGGGGGACCTTTTGCTACAAGGTCATGCCCTTTGGCCTTAAAAATGTTGGGGCAACCTATCAATGAGCCATGACCTACATATTTCATGATCTAATGCACAAAAATATGGAAGACTATGTAGATGACCTTATAGCCAAATCAAAGAAATATGTTGACCATCTCGAAGATCTTCATCAGATTTTTGATCGACTACTAGAACACAACATGTGCCTCAATCCAAAAAAGTGTGTGTTCGGTGTTACATCAAGAAAAATACTAGGATTCATTGTCTCCCAATGAGGCATTGAAGTAGATCCTAGTAAGGTGAAAGCCATCATCGAGATGCCTCCTCCTACCACCCTAAAGCAATTGCGCAGCCTCCAGGGCAAGATTACCTCTATTCATAGATTTATAGCGCAATTATCGGATAAATGCCAACCATTCAATCATCTCCTACAAAAAGGAGTACACTTTAAATGGGATGAAAACTATCAAGCCACATTCGATGCTATCAAAACTTACCTTACATCACCACCGGTCATGTCACCACCACACCCACAATTACCACTGACTCTATACATCTCATCCATAGAACTTGCACTAGGTACACTCCTAGCTCAAAAGAATGCTCTCGACAAAGAGCAGGCTATCTACTACATCAGCCGCACACTAGTTAGTTATGAAATGAGATACGGATACATGGAGAAGCTATGCCTAGCAGTAGTATTCGCCACCCAGAAGCTAAGACACTATATGTTAAACCACACAACTTTTGTCATCGCCCGAGATAATCCCCTTCGGTATATGATGAACAAGAGTTATCACAACTCACGCACAACCAAATGGATCATGCTCCTAACCGAGTTCGACCTAGAATTCGTATCTCAAAAGTCTATCAAAGGGTAAGTCATTGTTGACCAACTAGTTGAAGCCCCTATAACTGATAATCAACCCCTACTCATTCAACTCCCCGATGATTCCATATTTCACATAATCGAAGATGAGGAATACGTCAAACCAGAATTCATGGCTGACCTCACCATGTTCTTTGATGGTTCTAGGTGTCTCCACACTAGGGGTGCAGGCATTGTCTTCTTTACACTTGAAGGAGAACCACTCCCATTCTCATTCAAACTTGATTTCCCTTGTACCAATAACAATGTAGAGTATGAAGCCCTAATCCTAGGACTGAAACAAGCACACTCTATGCACATCAAATGCCTCCACATCATAGGCGATTCACTTTTGATAGTCAATCAAGTGCAGGAACTTTGGCTATGCAATTGCCCAGTTCTCCAACAATACAAGAAAATCGCCCAACAACTCCTATCCCAATTTGAATGGTATTACCTCGAAGCCGCTCCACGCTCATCAAACCATTTTGTAGACACTATGGCCTCCTTAGGGTCCCTCATCCCACAAAACCCAACGTCCAACACAACATCTGTATCCATTCATACACTTACACAATCTGCTATATCACCCACACCTCCCATAGATGATGGTGGTGTATATGTGGTAAACACCGAACCTCACGACCCATGGTTCTCATAGATCAAAGAGTACATCAAACTAGGTTTCCTACCATGTGATTTACCCCATGCCCAATGTCGAACCTTTAAACAAAGAGTGATCCACTACACCTTGTTGAGGGACATCCTTTACCACCACAACTATGATGGTATACTCTTGCGTTGCCTAGAACCACAAGAATCATAGTGGGTTGTACAAGAAACCCATGATGGTACTTGTGGTGGCCATTTTAGTGGCATGGCAATTACCAAATGCATTCTCTGTATGGGCTACTACTAGCCTAAAATGGAGCAAGACTACTGTGAGTATGTCAAACATTGCATCAAATGCCAACAACATGCCAACCTAACACATTTACCATCCCAAGCACTTCAACCAATCTAGTCCATGTGGCCCTTCTCCCAATGGGGCCTAGATCTAATTGGAAAAATTACACCTGCTTCCTCTAGCAATCATAAATTTATCATCACAACAACATAATATTTTACAAAGTGGGTCAAAGCCATCCCATTGGTCCAAACTATAGGAGCCAAAATTGCAACATTCATCATGGAGCATATCATATGCCACTTTGGAATTCCCTCCCAAATTATTTTAGATAATGGGAAATATTTCAAAAACAAGACTTTTCAAGCCCTGTGTGATAGATTTCATATACACCATAGCTTTTCAACCCCATATTACCCTCAAGGAAATGGCCAGGTAGAAGCCACTAACAAAACCATCTGTTCTATTCTCCATAAAATTATAGTAGAGTCTCACCGGGACTGGCATAATCAAATACCCCTAGCCTTGTGGGCATATCATATGAGCATCCATACTCCTACTGGGGCAACACCTTTTTCACTTGTCTATGGGGTAGAAGCTATCATGCCCCTTGAGCTTGAGATACCCTCCTTATGGATATCTATGAAATATTTCATTGACGATGACACTGCTCGCCAAGCTCATCTAGATCAACTAACACTCCTCGATGAACGTCACATCCATGCCATCGAGCACACATGAGTATATCAAGATCACCTTCATCATGCCTACAATAGTAAGGTACATCAACATGAATACCATATTGGCGACTTGGTTCTCAAGGAGAACCAACAAATCACAAGTCAACCTCACTAGCAGCATGATAAATTCACCCCAAACTGGTTGGGCCCATTTATTATCACACACAAATATGGTTCAGGAGCATATCATCTGGCCAATATTGAAGGCCTTAATGATCCTGAACCCATCAACATCTTGCACCTTCGTGCATTCAATGCATGATGCATAAACATAGTCACCATCACGAGTGTCACATAGTGTTAGAAGTAAATCACCAAGCACATCACCATGTGAATCTGTTATTTCTACTTTATTATTTCTCTATACATGTACATTTTACCTTTCTACCATTTTTATGCTCGGGGTATCTATTTTTCCTTTTGTAGGACTCACATCATCAGTAGGAGAGCTCTACAATGGCCTCACCTACCACCATGCAGGACCATCTACAACCACAACAAAAACCCATTACATCATCCGATCTCGCCCAACCACCAGTTGCCCTTCATACCAGGCGCTCCTCGCATTCATCCCATTTAGGTCACCACACCTCACCTCGACACCATTCCCCTCGCTAGTGAGGTTCATCCTATTCACCACACTCTAGCGATAGCCAGATCACCATGTCCTCTTTCGATGATAAAGAGGAATCCACCCAACCTCAAGCACATGGATCATCCTCCCATCCGTCTGATGATCTCAGATGTCACTATTCACCTACAAATCACCCCCATCATCCCATAGGATCCTACCACCCACCTAATAGGGAGTACACACCTCATCAACCTCACCCTGCATTTCTACCCGCTCCCCTTCCCAATGGTGAGTCTACCTACGCCCAAGCTTTGCAAGCCCATGCAACCCAAGCTACTCAAGCTGGTCATGCAAACATCCCTCCTTCCCATTCGCATCACCACTTAGGGCCATCACCTATGCCATCGGTCCTCAAGACACCACCTTCACCACTATGAGGCTTACCACCCTAGCCAATTTTATAATCACCATAGTCATTTCACTCTGTTGCTTCCTCATCGCAGCCTTATCCTTTTTCTACCATACATCGAGCCATTCCATTCACCTTGGAATCTCGATCACCCCCTTCCCCAATACCATCACCACCACACCATGAGATACAACATCTCATCTCCCGTATCGAAGCTCTAGAATTGTATATGAGCCACTACCATTGCCACATTCACCCATGATAGTCTCCCATGACCCATCCATCCTCACCACCATGTAGATCCCTTCCCCGACCTCAAACTCAACCCATGCTAGAACCCAGACCCATGCCTCCATTACTAGATCATCTTTCACCCAGACCTCGCTCACCTCCAGTAGATCCATACGTCTATCCTATGCCTATTCCACACACGCCCCTTTTCGAAATGTTCCATCATCTCATGCATCAGGGTCTTATTGACCTACCTGAGATTCGACCTATTGATCCCTCACATCCTAAACCATGCAATTACAATGAGAATCAATTTTGCATTTACCATCACCATCCAGGTCATGATATCGAAGAGTGTAGATCATTCGAAACCCTGGTGCACAACATGTTGCATGGTGAGCGTACCCCATCACCAGAGCATTCTTTTCCATTTAGCCAACTTGTCAGTCCTCCACGCCGCACCACTCCCAAGACTTTACCACCCCATAGTACCCTAACAATGCCCACCCACTATATTCATAACATTTCCAACTATGGCTCCAACCACAATTCTAGCCATGTCATCACTTCACCATCCCACTCCCACCCAGATCTATGCCATTTCACCGACAGTAGTGTTAGTTACTCTTCTTCTTCTATCTCATTCTTCTACTTCTTACATACGTTGATTCATTTCTTCTCTTCTATCTTTGTCGGCCTTTGGTGATCCCCTTTCCTTGATTGGTTACCAATGCCTATTTCTTCTCACTTCTTCCACCTGTACATTCCACTCTCACATCTTCCTTCTTCTTGGTGACTATTACATACATTTATACAACTCACAACTTATACATCTACTACACACACACCCCACACGCTGGGGCAACCATGATCATAGCATCATGCTTTTTGTCATCATTACACACTTTACTCATCTGTAAATAGGTTCTTCTAAAATTCTCCTTCTACACAACATAACTTTCTTCTTGTAAATATCGCATTCCTCCACTTGCATCACTTACAGTTACATTCATTGCACATATTCATATGCTTTATAGTTAAAATTTTAATTCATGTTTGTACATTCTCCCCCAAAATGCGCCTCAGCAGGAATAATACATGCACTTGTTAGCATCACCACCTGGATGTCCATTCCCCCTTTTCAGGATCAGGGTATACATAGGTGTCATGTTTAATTTTGACTACTCTATAGTTTAGGCAATCAAGTGTCACCCATAGCTACTGAGTCTTGTACATTCTTCTTATGGTCTTTTAGGCTGGTTCAACTTCTCTCATGAATCACTCACAACAGGTTACACATTAACAATTTTGAGCCTAGGAAAGAGGACATCTTGAGTAGATATCACCATCTAGCGAATGGTATCCCCTTCTCATCCTATCACCTGCATGGTCAACATATGACCTAGGGATAAACAAAGGGATCAAGCATAAGCAAAATTAAATAATTGGGTAGAAAATAAACTTCATCGCCCATACAAAAAGAGAAAAAAAAAAAGATAAAAGAAAAGAAAATAAATGAAAAGAGCACTACCACAATCAGATAGGTTAACACTAGAACAAGGGTAGAAAACAAAAGGAAATACCTCTTGATATCACACATGTTATGCTTATCACCTTTGGTCCTTAGGTTCAACATAACACCATGGGATGATTCCAAGAACCTGCCTACCAGTGGAATAGTCTTACAGGTGACAACACATCTCTTACATTAGCATCTCGCTTTTGTAGAAATCACTATTGTGGATGGATGAGCTAGCTAGTCCGGTAGCATCTACAATGGGTTAATCCTACCTCCCTCAAAATGGATAAATGAACCTTACACATTCACACACATAGGTCCAAGATAGACTTTGAACCAGCCTGATCATGTTATAAGTTGCCACAAAACTTGTATAGCTAAGGGTTTGAGATTTGATTGTCATAACTATGTTAGTCAAAACCATTACACATGCCTTACATTATACATAATCCCTAAAATCATGGAATGGATCACATCCATACAGGTAAATGCCATGATACAAGTGCTTCCTTGGCGCATTTCAGTAAGTCCATACATGCACCTATGCATCTATGTCATATACGTTTGCTACACCTTATAGTTATGCATTTGTCTTACATACATTCACATAATTAACTTACATTATGCATTCATGCTACACACATTCCAAAATCAAATTATAACATTGCATTTATTCTATGTACATTCATTACAACATCACATTCGATATCACATCATACTGCATTCGAAACATAATCATGCATAACATTCTACAATTCATCCATATGAAAGAACCATAATAGATCTAAACCATTCACACACATGTATCTACTAATCATACATACCTATGAATTATATTGTGCTATCTATGCAAACATAAACACAATACATTTCAAACCATCAAAACAACACATGTATATATAACAACCAAAATCAAGAGGTATATATATATATCATCATCCAAAAATACCCAAAGGCTACAACCTGGGACCATGCCCATCACATATAATATCCAAAATTCCCATAGGCTACAACCAAAGATATAACTCCTAAATATCATCATGAGTCTCCCCATGCCCCTCCCAGCTCATGCACCTCTCTACTGCCTGACTCGACTCTGCAAAGACCTCTAGAACTAGATCTACTATAGGCTGCTCCATAGTAGGTAGATCCTGTACCTCAACTCTCACACCAACCTCTACTATCGAAGCAACACTACATTGACTCTGATGAGAGGGCACCCACACTCATGATTGTGTCCCAGACTATGACACCACCTATGTATAGTCAGGGAGAGGAATCCCATGCACTGTTAGGGAAGTCTCACATAATAACCTCCTAGTAGTCTCTACACCCAGCTGACCAGTCAGGTTCATAATCATCTGAGCCTACCTCATCACCATGACCCTCATCTACTCCATCTTGGTCCCCTGCCTGACCATATCAGCCCGTAGCTACTCCACCTCAGCCTCCAACTGATGGACTCTATCCTGTAGTACCTGTGCCTCATCCATTGCATCCCCCCTCATAGGGATATCAATAGGAATCTATTCTACTGCATCCACAAATACATCAATGTCAATGGTGTCATCTACATCACCCACAATAGTATCAACACCTCCCTCCACCTCAGCTCCAGTGGCCTATCCCATACCACCATCTACATCCTGACTACCTGCTCCACCCTCACATCTTGGGTGCTCGCTCCACCACCCAAGTGGCATCATGAATGCCATAAAGGAACCTCCCCTGCATCGATAACCACACCCTCATCCCGAGCTCTCCTACCCATCCTCCCCATCGATGGAGGTACCCCAACATTAGGTGCCACCCACCGATCAACCATACCCCTACTAGGCACCCAACTCTACCAAGCCCACCATGCATCAAAGGCTGGAGTCATCCCAACATTCCCTATAACTAGGATATCCATAGGAGGATCTCTCTCCAACCCATGGTGGCATGATAGGTCACTCTCCTCTATCACCCTACTCGCCTGAAGTAAGTCACAGGAGCCCCTGGGACATCCTGTTGTAAACCAAACTACCTCCTCACTCGATCAAATTGAAAGTACTCAGTCTATCGAGTATACCTCCCCACCAACCATCTACCCCACCTGATGGCCCATAGCTACTCATCATCCTCATCCCAACTCACTCCACCCAACCAGGGTCTCCACCTAATGTCCTCAGGAGTAGCATCCTCAAACTTACCCCTCCAAAATAGTGGGTCACCCTCATGCGGCCTCTTAATGCCCTACTCTACCTCTGTACTCCATCTAAGAGCATAAGGCAAATACTCTTGGCCCTCCACATGTACAGGGTTAGGCAACAAATATGGCCTCTCAATAGCAATGTGTTCCCATGCCCATACCTGCAGCAAAGGGATCACACTCAACCCTGTCCTCCTGCCCCGAACAACCTCGTACAACTCTCGATAGACTTGAGCCAACAATGCAGGCACCCAAGCGAACACAACCCTATGCTCCACCATGTCACTAACCAAGTCTAGCATGTTTTAGGTAAAGCATACGTGGAGATCATCATCATCACCACGCACTATCGATCTGATATCTTATCTCGTACCCACAACCACTCATAATCTATCTTAGAGATATCAATTTCTCTCCATGCTACCCCAAAGAATCTCTCCAACACAACCTCCTTCCTATCAGCTACGGTGGCCCTCACAGGTACTCCCTCAATCGATAGCTAGTAAATACGATATACATCTTCCAAAGTCACAGTCATTTCCCCAGTGGGAAAATGAAAAGTGTTCCTGTCTGCATCCCACCACTCACATAATGCAGACACATACGCTCTATTAGTATGGATAATCTTACATTCCCATACACCTCAAAAATGTATGTCATCCAACCACTGTAACTCATCATCAGTCTTCATCAATGCCTCAAAACCCTCCTTGAATTTCCTCACCCGATGACGGGGCTCAAGCATCTTCACCTATCCAAAACACAACAAACCATGCATCAATAACTCACATAACAATACAATCAAATCAAACTGCATCAATCAAAATTTGCAAATTAAAGATATTTAATTTGACACACACTTCAATGTTAGACAATGCACAAAACACATGACAACACACATCGACATAATAGTCACACATTTGGACACCCATTTTGACATTTCATGGCAAAAGTTCGAACTGACGTGACAAACAACATCATTTGGACTCCCAACAACCCAGTTCAAATTTACAACTACCTATTAATTGACACGCACATCAAACATAAGTCAAAATACAACATCTACAAAAACAAATATCACTTTTGGATACCCATTTGCCCACTTATCAGTAAATGTGTCGACAAAATTCAAAAACAATATACCAATCTACACAGATCTAACAGTCAACTCTATCATAAATACACCAAAACTGAACACACATCTAGACACACAATCTAAAAATAACAGTCATATTTTTAGATACCCATTTGCCCACTTAGCGGTGAAAGTTCAAATAGACGTTGAGTACAGTCTAAATCAGGCTCTCTATAGCTCATTTTCAGTTTACCACTACTCTACACCTTGGCACGCAAATCAAAGGTAGACCAAATGAAGTCAATCATCAAAACAACTAACATTTTTGGACACCCATTTTGCCCTTCTATGGTGAAAGTTTCATCGGTTTTCCAAAATTTTACGCCTAACATGTCAAATCTAACAGCCTAGGTTTGATATATTACTCCTAAAAGCGACAAATTCAAAACTCACATCAAACGAAGTCAAAAAAATAAAACAGTCACAAAATAGGATACCCATTTCCTACTTTAGCGGACAAAATGCAAAAACATGTTAATGTCAGTACACCGTTACTTCAAAAACTGACAGTCAAACTTCATATCGACTCTACCCATTACCCGATCAAATTAATGACAAAACAAGTCTAATTTTGAAATGGATCACATTTTTGGGTACCCATTTGGCTCGTCTACCACTACGTGTTCAAATTTCAATTAAAAATTACCAAAATTTTTAAATTGGGATGAAAACCTCCCCCCTTCATTCACATTTCCTAAGAAAATTAAAACAAAACAAAAACAAAGCCAAAGAACACTTACCGGTGGGTCCCCATGCCTACTGCCAGCTGCTCTGCATCCCCTCATCATTGTCGCTCCCAAACTCATCACTTTCGTTCTCCTCATGTCGTTGGATGCTTCCGCAAATCACTTCTCACCGTCGTGCAAAGTCAAAATGAGCCCATTCCAAGCAAATTAGGGCTTAAATATGCATTTATCACCGATTCACCCCTCAAGGGGTGAAATGAACCCAATTCACCCCTTGGGTGGCGATTTAGGTCAAATTCACCCCTCGGGTGGCGAATTCAGCAAAAACACCCCAAAACACCTCCAAAACCCTAGGAAAGCAGGCATTTGTCTCATAAAACCCTAGGAACCTTTCAAACTTGTATTTTAACTTCATTTGCATTCATAATCATCATGCATTGATATTTATTTATCAATCGTTGCATCATCAATTCATCACACTTCATTCACCTCATTGTTGATTCCTCGTTTGAGGGGGTATTCATATCCAAAGTCAGCTTTGCATGCAACCACAACATCAAAAATCCAAAAGCACGGTTAGCACATTTGTCTACGAAATTTTTTGTTGAAGATTATCATACGATTATAATCTCAATCCCAAACAGACATGGGTTACATCATGAGAGTTACGCGTTACCATGGAGAAGTCAATCTAGCATTCATGTACGTCGAGTACACAATGGATGATACATTTGATCAATCCTAGCGCAACATTTGGAAATGGACTTCGCGACCATGCTGATATGGTCACGAGTTGATGATCCAAATGTTAAACTAACTCAAATGGTTTGACACTTGTCGCCATGTTCTCATCAATCAATCAACAACAAATATTTAGTTAGGCTTTTGTCCTAATCATACTTTTGGACCACGCTGATCTGGTCGCAAAAGCAAAGCAGTCAAAAGTTGTCATTCTCAAGCAACTGGTATGGCATCGTAAATGTCATACGGACTCAACAAAATCACATCATTGCATTCATAATCATTCATTTTCCCTTACCAACATTGTTTTTATCTCTTTCCTCTTTTCCTTCTTTCCTTCCTCTCTTCTTCCCCTATGGACATCAAGTTGATGTTGTATGGTCACGCTTCGAGCGACTACATACCTTCGATTAGATTCCATTATTTCTCTTCTTTTCCCTAGATACCCGATTGATTTGTATGGTCACGCTTCGAGCGGCTACATACCCTTTGATTGGATTCCATTCCCCTTCTATCCCTTTTCCTTCTACACAAACCCTTCACATTTTTGTATTAAACTATGTTCTACACAGTATAGTACAAAAAGGGGTAAATGTAGACACCCAAAAGTTGCACACTGCTATACCTACGTACTTGTAGATCCTTCTGGACACTTGTAGGTTTACATAGGCCATCCTAGGTACCCCTAGGCTATCGTAGACCAGCGTAGACTATTGTAGATCATCCTAGACATGCGTAGATTGTTGTAGTCATGCGTAGTCATACGTAGATGACTGTAGTCATGCGTAGATCACCATAGATTGTCATAGCATCGTGTAGACTCCCATATACTACTTCATCAGATTTCAGGTCCTAAACCCTCATAAGCCTTCCAAATTACATCCGACACATTGAAATATCATTCGACGGTCTATTCACATGCAATTGAGGCCCCCACGGGGTATTAGTTGACCAAAATAATTAATAAGTCAATACCCAAATTCTAATTTAATGTTGACTTCACTTAAGTCACTTTTTAGGGTAAATTTGATTAAAAGAACCCTTAATCTTGATTAGCCTTAATCAAATCCTCCCACATGTGTGAGATTAGGGTTTGTTGAGATATTTCTTTAATCATGTTTAAATTGGCTTAAGCACCTCCTAATCAGGATTAGCCCTAATCCATCCTCACACATGTGTGAGGATGAGATATTTCTCATAAGGAATGTGATGTTGCCACATAGCATTTCTTAACCTAACCCTAGTCAGAATCAAACCTAGGTTTAGTCTATCTAACCCCCCTGCACCTTGCCTTTGCCTATAAATAATGGGTCCCAAACCCCTAATTAAGTCTGATTCCCAAATTCAACAAAGCACAGTTACTCTGCTGAAATGGAAAGCCAACATTGAACAGTCACTTCCCGATGCACATAGTCAGATTTCAACGGTACACAGAGGCACCCCAGCTGCCTAGGAGTCGACCCACCGAAAGGATTTTATAGAAGAAGCATCACAGCTCAAATCACCCCTTGCCCCATGAATCCGGCCTTAGTTCACCCCCCGGGTGGCGAATTGGGTCTGCAGGCCCCAAATCACTCCAGATTTGGGTGGTAAGCTCCCTTTTGCCATATTATTACTTTCTGCATAGTTTATTTCATGTTTTATTATGGTTTTATAGTCATTTCATCTTTATAAATATGGGGCCTGACTAAGGCAAGCCCCCAACGTATTGACCCCTTCTTGCAAGTTTCTTTCAGGTTATCCAACAGATTTGAAGGAGAAGAACACCAACAAACAACAACCCAACGGTGGCCCACATACAAAGAAGCCCACCTACACTGAGGGACATCAGAAGAAGGCATCAGGCCTATAGTGTATTCATGAAAGGAAAAAGGGGAATTCACCCTATTTGTAACCGATATCAAATTTATCATGAATAAAGCATTATATTTCTGAATGACTTGTGTTATTACTTGTTGTTAGATCAAATGTCAACTCCTGGTCGTTTCAAGTACATGCAATTTTTCCAAGCTACGTCGGATCTTAGAGCTGGTCTTGGAAAATAATAAGGGTTCATGGGAGTTGAGGCAATGGGTGGAGATGAAAGCCACCATCATTGACCTCTACTAGTGGTTGGTGATGAAATTCAATTCACTAGCATTCAAGTGGAACATGGTGTGTGTGGTTCTTTTTAAACCCAAATAAAGTAAACAATGAAGCTTTTGATGATCTTTCACTAAATGCAAAGAAATGACATGATCCTCTGTGATTCTCTGGTGGTCTTCCCTACGACAATCTCCTTCGTGCTTCTCTAGTGTGAATGTTTATAGAAAATATTTCACTGCTCCTCATTTGTTATTTACAACTAAAAACCATCCCAGGGGCACATTTCTAGCCCATCACAACTCTGTAGGAGGACGCTTGATTTGTAGGCTTAATCCAGCATTGATCTAGACAACAGTAAAAATATTATGGATTGAATTCATAATTTTGGATAGCATTATTCGGATGCATCGTAGGGATAGCATTGTATGGATTCATCGTTTGTGTGCTAGAAATGTTTACCCTATTGTAGATATTCTTGAACTGATCATGATTGTGTATGCATATGAGCATTGAGCCGAAGTATCCCCCTATTTATAGATGTTGTCATAGAATTTGTATATTTATTATGCAGACGAGTACTAATTTACCTTCACAAGGGAGATTTTAACCTTGCTATGAATGTGAAATTTATTGGCATCGAAGAGCTGCTATTGTAGATGAAGAAGCAGTAGCATTGCACCACGAGAAAAGGAGCAACACCCGATGGATGCACCTCCTAGTGGTGGCAGAGCAGCCGAGCCACCCTTTCTTACCACCTAGTGATACATCAAATTGGGGATCTTCCCCTTTTATTACCACCATTAGTGGTAGCTAGGGTGGTATTCCACCCGACGCTAAGACGCAATTCCCTCGCAGGTCGCGGGTTCCAATCCCACCATAATCGAGGTATACATATTTTTTTATTTTTTTGTTGCACAATTTATTAAAAAATTTCAAAATTATTTTTAAAAATTATAGATTTTTTTATTTCACAATCAATTTTTATTGATTTTTTAAACAAAACTATGTTATTATTAATTAAATTTTTTGTTTAAAATTTTATTTTTTCACTAAACAACAAAATAAAACAAGAAGGAAGCTCAAACATTGTTCAAAGGCATTCAGATAGGCATCAATCATCAACATAACCATTCTCTTTTTAGGCTTCATAAATAGCAAATTATTTTGTTTGATGTATTTATAATACAGGGGGGATTCTCTCTTTTTAGGATTCATAAATAACAAAATTATTTTGTTTGAAGTCCTTATAATTAAGGGGGGATTTTTTGTGGTGAACTTGTTTGCACCTTTCCTAAGAGGAAAAATTTATCCTTATTGGCTTCCTAGTTGCCATTTTCTGCACATAGGGGAGGATACATTATTTTGCAAAAACAAGGGGGGATAACCTTGTAAAGGTGCATTTTTGACAGAGATCAACACTTTAGCCATTTATTTTTGCAAAATTTCATTGTAAAAGGTGCATTTTAGGTAGATACCAACACCTTAAAATATGGGTAGATCAAAGAAGAAAAATACCCCAAAATCAACTGATGTTGCTAAATTAGTTAAAGACCCATACTTTTCCCCATACATGGATGGGATAGATTTTTATGAGGATGGCACATTTCTCACACTACGCAATGGTGTAGATGCCATACTCAATGATTCTATGTCTTGTGAAGACATTCATAAAAATGGTGTTCTAATCCCTATTGGCATTGTAAGGGCAATATACATGTCATTGGTTTCTCTTGACATTGCTCAATGTAAAGTGAAAAGGGACATTAGTGAGGAAACAAAGGTCAAAATGGTCGATGCTTATTGTGACACAAGTGACCTTCAGCCCATGGTGGTGAATGCTTGTTATGACACATGTGACCTTGAGCCCACTGTGGCCAATGCTTGTTGTGATACAAGCAACCTCATACCTTCAATGGTAGATATCAGTTGTAGCATAGGTGATCTCGTCACAACAACAAATTTTTATTGTGACACCAATGACTTAAAAAATGAAAATGGTTGGTACTCAATATAACTGAAATTCTGTAAAGAATGTGAAAATATTTCTACTTTTCAAGCAATCAAAAGAGGCAAGAAAAACCAAATTTCAGCAGTTTTGAACAACATAAATGAAAATAGAGGGTTTTGGTACTTACCTCAATGGGATATAAGCCTACTATTTTTTGAATTTGGAGCAAAAAAAATCCTAATTTATGATCATCCTAAGGTGGGATGGTGGCCAGTTTGATGGTCGTACTAGGGTGGGACAGTTGTGTGGCCATCCTAGGGTGGGACAATCAATAATCCAGAGGTTGTTTCAGGCCAGAAGGGCTAATACCTGCAATAAAAGGTAAGAACAAATAGGGTTAAACCTTCAATCAAAGTAGTAGGGATAGGGTCCCACCATGATCACCACTAAAGTAGGGAAAAATTGGTGCACCTAAGAGTGTTAAACAACATGCATTTATATTTGTCATTGATTAAGCATTACCAAATGACATATTTAAGCAACCATAGAAGCCAAATAAGTGCAAGAAAAGGTGTTTCTCTTTAATTAATTTGGTAAATCATAACAATGGTTACATAGATGTCCCCTTGAGGGCTCTTAGTGTGATACAATTATTTACAAAATGATGGGTGCACAAGGATCAAGTCCTTCAAACAAGCTCGTGTGTACTTCCAATGTTTTCCTCGTACCCACAATTGAGGTGGGCGAACCTATGATGCCGCTGCTTCATTCTTCACTATTATGATCTTGTATTCCTTCCTAATTCACTATAAAACCTGCACCTACATACAAGGAAACCAGATTTGTTAAATAACAAGTGCATAGAATGTGAAACATGCAAAAGCCATACATGCAACTACAAGCTAGAAAGCATAAATATGCAATGCGGCTATCTAAAAAAACTCCAAATGATATGAAATTGTAGAGATATGCATAATATATTATTTTGGTAAGATCTAATTGAAAATAGAATATAAATTTCCACCAAATTAGTGTCTTCTTCGTAGTGCACCTACGAAGCCTACAAAACCTAAAACAAGTAATTTTTGGATAAAAAAACCTCCAAATCAAACCAATATTTGAAAGTATGTATAAATTGAGATTTTGAGAGGACCATATGGTCATATTTTCAACATAATTTGCAGTTTCATGTGCATCTTCAGATGGTCCCCGGAAGCCTAAAAAAACTTAAAAATGCAATATCTCACTCAATATAACTCCAAATTGCATGAAATTTGGACATGAGGTTCATATACTACCCTATAATATTCCTATAAAAAATAGTAAAGAAATAATGCATATATCTATCGCCATAACGTGTAGGTATGGTGGTGACTGTCACATATTGGGGACCGTCCTAGGGTGGGACGACCACCAATTTTGTACTTATTTTACCACCAATTCCTCTATGAATAGGTTAGGATCCTTCTCAATAGTGTTGTCAAATTTTTTGGTGAAATTCACTTAGATGATTCAGTTTTACAAAAAAATTGTGCCTCCTAGATTACTTGAAAACCTCCTTCGCTAGGTAGAGATTTTAAGGGGAAAGGCACAAAAAGGTGAGGGGATATCTTGGCAGCACTTCATTGCTATGTCTCAAAACTCCTCTCTATATTTTGTGTGGAAAATAGATAAACTTTATAGCCAAAGGAAGCCTTTGGAAAAATGGACATGCATGGTAGGAGGTGCCACTTATCTAAAACTGAGCATGCATTGGAGGGGGAAGATAATCTCCTATTTTGACCTCCATTCTGTAGTATGTGATAAGGATTTTGTGCCCTCAAGCCTTGAATGCTCACATAGGTGGGATAAATGGTAGTTTTTGGGTGCCATTTTTCCAAATTTAACTTTTGGGAGTCAAAACTTATGGTCATCCCACCCAGGGATGGTCGCTTTACCACCATCCTTGGGTGGGACGACCATGAACTATGATTGTCCCAAGGTGGTACGATCATGCCTATGTGGCCTAAAACCTCCCAAAAGTGGTATAGAGCCTTACTAGAGTGGTTAGGACCACTGTTAAACCTATGAGAGCTGCCCAAGGGGGCCATATTATGTTAATTAACCAATGCTTTCAGTCGCCTAATCAGATTGACATGATTTTAGTGTCTACACAAGCATCACTTTCCCATTTATTTCTTACACCTAGATTAGAATTTCAAATTTCTTTTAGCATTTCCTTATCATAACAAGTCATTTCCCTTTAATAAAAAGTAAATTTCATATTACTTGTCTTTAGCTTAGACTTCCCATTTCTTTGCCAATCACATGCTTCACTTGGACTGCCTGTTTATTTCATATGCATAGATCCTAGATTCTTTTCAAAAAGGCACATATGACTAAATTTACTTTCAAAACACATCTTAATATATATTTTCTTCCAAAAGTGCATCTAGGGCTATATTTTCATTTCAAAGAGGCATTTAGTTATATTTCTTACTTTTTACATCATCGTTAGATAACACAAACCCACACACATATGGTTTAAAATAAATGGTGAGATTGGAATTCATACCCAATCCATTGTTAGATATTGGTATGGTAGGATTTGTACCCTCCACCATCTTGCTCCCCTAGACACCTAGTAGTCCCACAAGAGTGTTTTTTTGGATTTACTCATCGAAAACCCCCACTTTTGAGACTAGGATTTTGTATTTCATAACCAAAAGTAACCTTTAGAGTGGGATAGGATTAGACGCCTGTGTTCATGAGGCTAACATAATTTGTGAACATGATAACTGTCATTATTGACTAAGCCCACCCAAGGGTGAAGCAAAAGCATGGGTATGCTGGTAGCAGGTCTCAAACAGTACCACCTCTTTTTGTGAGAGGATACAGTGAACTCATTTTAGCACTTTGAGTTCTTCCCCCATAGGTTATCATTTTACTGTGCCTTCCATATAGGTCACCATTTCACGTCATGATATTGTTCTATTTTGTGTACCTTTGGGTGTTGCAGGAGGTTTTGTACCGATGACACTCCTAATTTTCTAGAGTATTCACCCCACTACCTATGATATTATCTAGGAAGTATATTTTCAACATCAAAACACACTCAAACAAACAAAACACTTTATTTTCTACATTTAGAACTAACTCTAGTTTCACATTGTTTGCATGATCACAAAATAGTTTTAGCATATTTTATCGTTCAACACTCTGTTGTTAAGATATCTATAGTATCTCACCTCTTTGATTTTTTCTTAGTTACAAGTTGAGTCTAAACTTCACAAGGTTGCTTCAAAACCCCTTTTACACTTCACACCCAAAACCTTAGATTTCAATCTCTATGTAATTTTGAATCTTCACGACATGATATACACCATCATGCCTATTATTACTTGTAGTCGAGCATGCAAGTAGTCATGCCATATAGAGGAGGCTTATAGTACCACTTATAGTAATTCTACCCCTCCTTCCTCACTCACAAATGGAAAATCCACATACACACCCGATCTGCTCACAGGGTTTGATCCACATTACACACATGATGTCTCAAGGTGAGACATCCACTTCAAGTGAAGACCTTGCCACCTCATTCAAAGAAGATAACCCACTCATTTCCTTGTCATAATTTCCTAATATCCCTTCTACATTCTATGATCATGTGATCTATACAACTCTAGGACACCCTGCTCCTTTCTTCACCATAGATGAGGAGTCCCCACCTACATCTCCTACCTTTATGCACCCCTTATTTTAGAGTCTATCTAAATACTTCTTTGAGAATGACTCCTCCTTATTACATCGTACTCACTCTAAGGTTGCATATTTTTCCCCTACTATAGGTATGATTTCAGATACCTCCTCCTCCACACCAGGCACCTAGATGCCATCATTTCAAACTACATAACAACAACCCTCCTTGCAGCAGTAGCAAGAACCAACTCCACCATCATACCCACACTCTTCTCAAGAGTCACAACCATCATTTTCCCAACAACTATTTTCCCATACTTCAACACATATTAGCCACCTCCTCAAAATCAACCGATACAATACCAACAATATCAACCAATCACCCACACCCCATCCAGAGTGAACACATTTATCACTCCACCTTCCCAAGCTCCTAATTTAGAAGCTTATCCTTCATTCTACTCATATTTCCTATCTACATCTCAGGTGTTTGGAATGTATGATACCCAATATTTAATTCCACCTTCATCCACATCTACCTTCAGATTACCCCCTCCTCCTCCTTTTTAGGCCCTAACTGTTGGTATTGTTCCCACCTATGGACCGAGACCTACAACCTATACCTCTACTCCTCTAGGATATTCCATGTATTTTAGTTTTCCAAAATATTATCCCTTATGATAGATGCAAATACCATCCTTTGATATCTCATCTCATACACCTCTCGTAACATCAGCCCTAATACCTCCACCATTGTTTGCTAGGTCTTCATTCTTTACATCTCCTCCTTCTTGGTCTTCACCTCCTATGGACCAACCATTACCATAGGCTCATCCTCAATAGATTCTCATGCCACAACCATACACCCCATAATCACAATACTATTACCCTCAACAAATGCCCGTTCCATAGCCTAGTGTTCCATTGGCCACGACACCATATGTCACTCAATAGCCACCTCAATCGGATCAGTTGCAATAATTTTTCCCTCAATACTGGGAAGAAAAAAAACTCTAATATCTGCTACATTCATAGGATCCACCCACTTTAGCACCTTACTCCACTCATTTAGCACCCAAAATTCAAATTTTGCAAGATGAAGTAAAGATGCTAAACCTTCACATAGCAGGATATGGACCAAAAAAACCAACATATGATGAAATTTACAATGAGCCAATCCATCCATCAGTTTCCATCCCACCTTATCCTTATCACTTTGAGATCCCAAAGTTCAATAAATACAAGGGTAAGTAAGATCCTCGAGAGCATGTGAGCAACTACCATTCAGCTTTCTACTAGCTTCATAGTAGCAACCCCCTTATGTTATGTATCTTCTCACCTTCACTTTGGGGATAGTCCATTGATTGGTACAACATGCTCTCACACCATAGCCTGTACACCTTTGAATAGTTGGCCAAATCCTTCCTAGAGAATTTTTCTATAAACATCAAAAATAAAAATAACTTTTCAAATGTCTACACCCTACGATAGGCTAACAACGAACCTATTACTAAATTTTTTTTACAGTAGATATCTATCATACATGACCTCACCCATAGCCTCCCCACTGCTGAGTTAGTAACACTCTTTTTCAAAAGTTTTCATAAACACATCTCTACATCTTTACAAATTCATAAAATTCATACCTTTGAAGAAGTCATTGAGTACATCAAGGTACAATTGGATAAGATCAAGTTGAGACACAATCCAACCTACAATTCCAATTTCTATTTCAATATAAATACACCTAATCAACCTTTCCTAGATCACCACAAGCCAACCAAGTAGCGATTGCTACCTTAGCACCTTCATCGATCCCATGACCCCCTCTTCCACAATAATAGATCTTCCATACCAATGCACCCCTCCCTCCTAGGCCTTATTAGCCTTGTGGATTGCGATCACAGACTCCACAGTCTGACATAACACCACTCTTTGAACCTTTGCCAGCCCTATTTCATATATTATACAATGTAGGCCACATCATCCTACCTAAAATGTGATCACTTGATCTGAATCAACCTAAGCCTCAAGGATATATCAATAAAGCCTTCTATCCATACCACCATTAACATGATCATGATATAACATCCAATGAGAACCCCCTTCACATGGTGTTGTGGGTAAGATTAACCTTACAACTCGTACTCAATGGTACCCCTCATGCCAAACCACACTTATCATCTCCCCATCGGTATAATTTACATCTCCATAGTCTCATATGACTTCTAATGCCACACCTCCTCCACCATAAAATGTCATCACAATATGTGGTAGCCTTACCCACTAGTTGCCTAATATTCTTGTCCAGTTATCCATATATAACCTTATGTAGTAGTCCCAACCCCATCGCAAGGTGTTGAATGTCATCCTACATTCTATTGATCTTGAGACTCATGACACGAATACCTTCATGAACTTCATTGGAAATATTCCTCGTTGCCTTCAGCCCTCTATCAGTTTTCATGACCATGAGATCATAGAAATCATAGGATAAGGAGCATATCCCCCTCTCCATATCCAAGCGACCATCAACAACATCACCTACAAGCGTGCCCTCATTGATAAGGGTTCCTCCATCAATATTATCTCCATAACTCTACATCATCTGCATAACTCACCCGCTCATTTTTTACCCCATCACTCAATATACGTGCATTCAATGGATCCATGCAACCCATAGTAGGATCCATTATCCTACCCATTTGGATGGGTATCTACACCATCCCCATTCTCTTTCACATCATCCAAGGTTAAATATAGTATAATATCCTACTTGTTCATGCATGGATTAGGGACATGTAGTGTGTTCCCTCTATATTGCACCATTGTATCAAATACATCCACGATAGACTTGTCCATTGTGTTCCTATTAACAGGGACCCTTTCAAGTTTTGTAAAATCATAGACCTTCCACAAACATCTTCATCATATTCCATCAAAATCTTCCTTGTTTCCTCCCATCAATCTGTTAGAGCATTGACATATTCCCCCACATCCACTTTATTACCACAATATTCATCAAGGACATACACCTCAGTGTATGCACCACTAATTCTAGCCATCGTGGTACCTAATCCTACTGCCATACCTTTTTTACCATCTTCCTCATGGTCACCACCACCATATTAGCCATCATCTTCCATAAATCTATCCATGGTGTCGAGACCATCCTCGTTACCTGCATCATGACCTACCACTCTAGCTTGCCTAGTTTCCTCTACGAAACCTATGCTCCTTCATACACCTCAAACACCTCCCCTTCCTTTCTATCCATGACCTAGGTCATTCACATATCTGCATAGCCCAACACCAGCTCCCGCTCCTCCTTCCCAAATTTTGCATGTGCATCACCCTATCCCAGCTACCACAGCTGAATGCCACGAGTGGGATTAGTGAGCTTCCCACCTTGATGATCAATTGTTACACCCCTCTACTACTACCATAAGATATTACTAGATTGCATCCTCATATTCTAATTCAGATTCATCTCCTCACTTGCCATAGCATCCATCACCTCACATTTCTATCTTTATGATGAATTTAGGTCTAGGTGACTACAATGTGCATGATACCCACGTACACCCACATATAATCTAGTCCACATGTGACTTCGGCCACTCGTTAACCTTAGTTTTGACTATCAGAACTATCATACAATTAGGACCTCCTGATAACCAAACTAAATTTGTATATGTAGGAGTCGATTCCTCACTCTCGCTTATAATCCCTCCACCACCACAATCCAATTTTTGTGGTACATTGGATCATATGGCTAACCCTCATTTTACCTTATGCTACCTTCGACATTTCCATTGGCATGGATTTAGTATTAGGTTGTTACGAACAAGGGTTACATGCACCCATCAATCCACATGTGCAATTACCTACTGACAAATCTAGCCTAGGCTATCACCCTACAACCGTTCACACACTTGAGGATGAGCTTCAGGTTCTCTCTCTACACCCTTCCCCACTTCCAACACACACCTTGGAAGAATATATTAATATGGATATTTTAGAAGATAACCCATATCCTCATTCTACCATCATGGTTCCATGTGATTTCTTTCAAGAAACTTCCTTCTTCTGACACTACATCGTCATGTTGTGTTGATGAGTTAACAAGCCAATTTGTTGCCTTATCTCTAAACGCTCATTATCTAGAGCATGACATGGCATATCCCCCACCGTCACCAACACATTTGGCCACATTCCCGCCTATACATCGGTAACTCCATCGCTCCATTACTCGACCACATTCTCCACCTGTTGTCCTGCACCCTCCATTGAGCCTCCTATGATGTTCATAGGTTATTGAGTCTTCATCATCAAACTCTTCACCGCCCACATCCCCCATGACATTGGTTAACATGGTCAATGTGGATCTCTTCTCCCCACTTTGGTATACACACCAGCAGATTCGTGATGACACACCAAATCCAAATTTTGTCGATCTCACACACATCTCACCTATACCTTCACCCCAAGATTTCCTACTTTTATCCCATGTCCTACATATCGCTAACGCTCCTTCACCTTCTACACTACCTCACATTTGGTGCGTTCACCACACAAGCATCTACATAGATGATGAATATGATATCCCAGAGGCTATCGATGACCTACACCTTATTCCAATTCTAGAACAACTTCATGATGGTTCCCACATGCTAATAGAGGAAACCATTGATGTAGACATCGGTGATGATCCCGAAAACCCTCACATTGTTAAACTAGTCACTAGCCTTTCACTTAAAGAGTGCATTTTATTCACCACTTTCCTCAAAAATTATATCAAAGTCTTCACATGGTCTTACAAGGATATGCTAGGCCTCGATCCCGCCCTTGTAGTCCATAATCTCACATTAGATAAATATGCCAAGCCTATCAGGAAAAAATTATGATGCATGCACCCTACAATTGCATTAGTAGTAAAATATAAGCTCCAAAAGATCCTAGATGTAGATTTTAGTTTCTCCATATATTATCCTGAACGGGTTTCCAACATGGTTCCAATGCCAAAATCTTCAAGTGAGGTCCATGTATACACTGAATTTCGTGATTTAAACAAATCTTGTCCCAAGGACAACTTCCCTTTACCTAACATTGACTCGCTCATCGATTCCATAGTAGGCCATGAGATGATCTCCCTTATGGATGGATTCTCTGGCTACAACCAAATCAAAATCAACCCCGCTAATCAACACAAAACTTCATTCACAACCCCTTAGGGGACATTTTTCTACAAGGTCATGCCCTTTGGCCTTAAAAATACTGGGACAACCTACCAATATGCAATGACTTACATATTTCATGATTACATGCATAAAATTGTGGAAGATTATATTGATGACCTCATCATGAAGTCCAAGGAATGCTCACAATATTTAGATGATCTTCATAAGATCTTCGATCATTTACTAGAACATAATGTGTACCTTAACCCAAAGAAGTGTGTCTTTGGTGTTACTTCAGGCAAGATCCTAGGGTTCATTGTCTCTCAACGTGGCATTGAAGTAGACCCTAAAAAAGTAAAATCCATCATCGAGATGCCCCCACCTACCAACCTAAAGCAATTACGCAACCTCCAAGGTAAAATCACCTCCATTCATTGCTTTATCGCACAACTATCAGACAAATGCAAACCATTCAATCATCTCTTACAAAAGGGAGTCACTTTCAAATGGGATGACAACTATCAACAAGCCTTTGATTCTATCAAAGCCTACCTCACTTCTCCACCAGTTATGTCTCCCCCACACCCACAACTACCACTTACTCTATACATCTCAGCCATATATTTTGCACTAGGTACATTATTAGCCCAAAAGAATACGCTCAAAAAAGAGCAAGCTATATATTATATAAGTCGTATGCTAGTCAGCTACGAAATTCATTATGGGTACATGGAAAAACTATGCCTAGCTGTAGTATTTACCACCCAAAAACTTTACCATTACATGCTAAACCACACTACTTTTATCATCGCTCGAGACAATCCGCTTTGATATATGATGAACAAAAGTTACCACAAATCTCATACAACAAAATGGATTATGCTTCTAACTGAATTTGATCTAGATTTCATTTCACAAAAATCCATAAAAGGATAGGTCATCGTAGATCAACTTGCAGAGGCTCCATTACTAGATGATCAACCTCTCCTTATTCATATTCTTGATGATTCCATATTTCACATTATAGAAGCTAAAGAGTATGTCAAGCTAGAAACACCGGCTGATCTGAATCTATTCTTTGATGGCTCCCGATGCACTCACGCTAGGGGTGCATGCATTGTTTTCTTCACACCCAAAGGGGAACCACTCCCATTTTCATTCAAATTAGACTTCCCTTGCACAAACAATAATGCAGAATACGAAGCCTTAATCCTCATATTAAAATAGGCCCACTCCATGCACATCAGATGCCTTCACATCATAGGTGATTCCCTCTTGGTAGTAAACCAAGTGCAAGATATTTGGCAATGTCGTTGTCCAGTTCTCCAACAATACAAATAGATTGCACAATAGCTTCTTTCCCAATTTGAGTGGTATGCTATCAAAGCCACTCCATGATCATCAAACCATTTTGTTGATACAATGGCCTCCTTAGGATTATTAATCTTGTAAAACCTCCTATCAGACACCACATGTGTATCCATTCACACCCTCACTCAATCTGCCATATCGCCTATGCCTCCCATAGATGATGGTGGTATTCATGTGGTCAATACCGAACCACACGATCCTTGGTTTGCACAAATTAAGGATTATATTAAGTTAGGATTCCTACCATGTGATCTACCACATGCTCATCATCGAGAATTCAAACAAAGGGTGATTCTCTATACATTGCTAGGGGACATCCTCTACCATTGTAGTTATGATGGCATCCTCTTGCATTGTTTAGAACCATATGAATCTTAGTGGGTTGTACAAGAAACCCATGATGGTACTTATGGTGGCCACTTTAGTGGCATGGCAATCACAAAATGCATCCTTCGCATGGGCTATTACTAGCCCAAGATGGAACATGATTGTTGTGAATATGTGAGGCATTGTGTCAAGTGCCAAAAACATGCAAATCTCACACATATCCCATATCAAGTGCTCCAACCTATTCAGTCCATGTGGCCTTTCTCTCAATGGGGCCTTGACCTTATCAGAAAATCACACCCGCTTCATCAAAAAATCACAAATTTATCATCACTGCCATAAAATACTTTACAAAGTGGGTTAAAGCCATCCCACTTATCCAGACCATGGGAGCCAATATTACGGTATTCATTACAGACCATATCATATGTCACTTTGGAATTCCCTCCCAAATCATCTCTGATAATGGGAAATCCTTCAAGAACAAAATTGTTCACACCCTCTGTGCCAAATTCAACATTCATCATAGTTTATCTACCCCATACTACCCATAGGGTAATGGCCAGGTAGAGGCTACCAACAAAACAATATGCTCCATACTTCATAAGATAGTAGTAGAGTCTCATCATGATTGGCATAATCAAATACCCTTAGCTTTGTGGGCCTACCATATGAGCATATGTACTCCCATTAGGGCAACCCCTTTCTCATTAGTCTATGGTGCCAAAGCCATCATGCCCCTTGAACTTGAGATACCTTCCCTACGAGTATCTATGAAAGAATTTATTAATGATGACACCACTCATCAAGCTCATCTCGATCAACTAACACTCCTTGATGAATGTTGCATTCATACCATTGAGCACACACACATCTATCAAGATCACCTTTGTTGTACCTACAATAGTAAGGTACATCAACATGAATTTCAAATTGGCAACCTAGTTCTCAAAGAGAACCAATAAATCACAAGTCAACCCCACCAACAATGAGACAAGTTTACCCTAAACTGGTTGGGCCCATTCATAGTCACACACAAATTTGGTTCAGGCACCTATCGATTGGCTAATCTCGAAGGTCTCACTGAACCTAAACCCATCAATATCCTTCACCTTCATGTGTTCAATGCTTAGCCCACATAGGTATTCACCACCATAAATTGTACATAGTGCTATCTACACACACATCACTCACTATGCACATCACCATACACACACGGTATTTATTTTTTGTTACACAATAGATGCACCTTTGATTTTTATGTCATTTATATGTTGTTGGTATCTATTTATTTTTGTAGGGTTCACATCATCCACCGCTACATCTTTAGTAGAGATACATGATCATACACACACACTATCAACATATCACTCTATCACTATGTAGGATCCTCCCACATAGCCTCCCATCCTGATTATACCAGGCAACCTAGACAGGTCACCTGACTCTGTACATATTCAATAGTCCTCACCATCCTCCCATTCAGACCACCACACTCCACCCCGATATCGTTCACCCTACCATAGAGGCTCATATTATTCACCTCACTCAGGAGATAGTTAGGTCTCCCTATCCTCCTTTGATGAAAATGAGGAAAACTCCCATGTCATCACACAAGGGTCTCCTCCCCCCCTCTTGATGATACAATGACCCCTTACTCACCATCCGCATCTGCTCACCACTTGTTAGGAACCTATCATCCCCCAATAGAGGATACACACCTCATATTGCATGTCCTTCATGCTTACCTCCCCTAATTTTGAGTGGGATGTCCCCCTATACCCAAGCCCTTCATTTGCATGCCTCCCAAGCCACTTCTATGTGTGTACCTCCATATCATACATCGTTACCCACAACCATCTCCTACACCACCCATACTTAGAACACCTCCTTCTCCACTTCAAGGCTTACCATTTTAGCCAACCCCATAATTCATAAATTAATTTCACTCCCCCTCTTAATCTTATCATACAAATCCATATTCACACCCATATCATACTCCTCCTTATACATTGGAGTCCCACTCTCCACCTTCCCCAATCCCATCACCCCCACATTTTGATATCCAACATATCCTCTCTCACCTCGATGCTCTTGAGCTACACTTGAGTCATTGTCGCTACCACACCTCTACCCACCAGTCCACCATGGCCCATATATCCTCACCTCCTTCTAGGTCTATTCCTCATCCTTAGATCTAACCCGCATCAGATTCTTGACCCACACCTCCACCATTCAACCTCACTCCATATGCTTCCCGCTCACCTCCCTCATAGCCTTACATCTATCCCATGCCTCTCCCATCCATGCCATTATCTGAAATGTTTCATCACCTCTTTCACCAAGGCCTCCTTGTGTTACCCAAAATCCACCCTATTGACCCATCGCATCCTAAACCATAAAATTATCATGAGAATTAGTTTTGTATATACCATCCGCTAGCCAAGGTATGACATTGATATGTGTCGTACATTTGAAACCTTGGTAGATAACATATTGATTGGTGATCACATCCCATCCCCTAAGCACTCATTTTCATCCAACCAACTCCAGAGTCCTCCCCATCGCATCATCCCTCACACTTTACCACCATGTGAATCTATGATAGCTCCATCATGCTATATCCATCACATGTCAAACTATACAAACCATCAGAGCCCTAGCATCATCATTGCCTCACCTCCTCGTTCATGACCTGACCCTCATCACTTTGCCCATCATTAGTTTCTTTTCATCCTCCCTCTTCTTTCTTCCCTCTTCTTCTTCTTGCTTCCTCACGTAGTTGTATGGTCACGCTTCGAGCGGCTACATACCTATGTTGATCTAGTTTCTTTCTTCTCACCCTTCCTTCTCTCTGGTAATCCCCTCATCTTGTTGGTTACCAATTCTTATTTCTTCTTGATAGTAGTTTACACCTTCAATATTCTTCCTCTTTTTGTTTTTATCACATGCATTTCCACCAGTTACATCTTATTCTCCTACTACACACACACCCCACATGCTAGGGCAACCATTATCACAACTTCTCACCTTCATCATCATCACACCATATACTCCTTTGTAAATAGGTTTTTCAATATTCCTTCTCTAAATTTCATGGTCTTCCTCTTGTAGATATTTCATTCTTATAGTTGCATTTATTACATTACACCCATTGCATATATCTATTCAGCTTTTATTACGATCTCATTTCATGTTTGTATATTCTTCCCTCAAAAATATGCCTTTGATAAGGAATAACATATGCACTTGTTATCATCACCACTTGGATGTCCATTCCCCCTTTTCAGGATTAAGGCGTATAAATGTGCCTTGTTTAGTTTTGACCACTCAATAGTTTAGTCAATCAAATGTCACCTCTAGTTGATAGGTTTTATACACTCCTTATAGTTCTTTCAGGTTGGTTCAACTTCTCTCATGGACCATTCACACAGGTTACACACTTAAGCAAATTTTAAGTCTATATAAGATAACACCTTGTGTAGATATTACCATATAGCGAACGATTTCCCCTGCTCATCCTATCATTTGCATGGTTAGCATGCGACCTAGGGATAAACAAAGGGATAAGCATAAGAAAAAATCAGACAAACGGGTAGAAAACAAAAGCCAACACCCATATAAAAGAAAAATAATAAAAAATAAAAAGAGAAAGAAAATAAAAATAACAAGAAAAAGAAAAAAGAAAAAAGAAAAGAAAAGACAAGAAACAAGGGGTAGAAAAAAAAAGGAAAAGCCTCCAGATATCACAATTGTTATGCTTCATCACATTTGGTCCTTAGGTTCAACATAACATCATGGGATGATTTCCATTGCTAGCTATAGGCCCTAAGCACCTGCCTACCAGTGGAATAGTCTTACAAGTGGCGACACATCTGTCACATTAACGACCTTCTTTTGTATAGATAACTACGTGCTTGTGGATGAGCTAGCTAGTATGGCTATGTTTACAATGGGTTAATGCTACCTCTCTCAAAATGGATAAATGAACCTCACTCATTTGCACACACTGGTCCACGATAGACTTTGAACCATTTAGATTAATTATGAGTTGTTGCCAATGCTTGCACAATTTTTGTATGATATTTGATTACTAGAACTTTAACTGTAAAAGTTATTACATATGCCTTATACCATCCTACATCCCTGATATTATGGAATGGATCACATTCACATCGGTCTATGCCACAATACAAGTGCTTACTTTGCGCATTTCACCCCCCATACATGCATCAATGCATCTATTTTACATAGTCATAAAACATATCATAATTGCATTTATCTTGCATTTATCGATATTGCATCATTGCATTTATGTTACATGCATCTACCAAGATTCTAACATACATCGTTACACTTGCATCACATCACATAGTATTGCATCTAATCCATATTTCTTCATATCATTCTACAGTGTATCTATGCTACAGTGTAATTCTTGTCCTATACATTACCACATACACATATATTAATTCACCACACATTTACCCACATATAATTCTACGCTATCTATGCAAAATAAATTCAAACACATTCAACTCAAAAATCATGACACATGTCTATATAATAGCCGCAACCAAAATGTGTATATATAATCCATAAAAAATGCTTGAAGGCTACAAAATGGGACCATGCCCACTACCATCATCCAAAATACCCATAGGCTAAAAAAATCATATATATCACACCTATCAGTGCTAATTGCTACTAGGAGTCTCACCGCTCCCCTCGCAGCTCACCCTATCCTGTGCTCTCATACATGCTGATGTAGCCCCATTGGACTCTATTCCTATACCACCTACCTAAACTTCTACTGAAGATACGACCCTCTCCAAACTAGAAGTTCCACATATGCCCTACTGTGCATCATGTACCTTTGTACCCATACCATTTTGAGCCTTCAAATTTGTACTCTAATGAATCATTTGAGAACATATCGGTACTCGTGATCATGATCTCGATCGTGATCGCACCTGACCATAATCCAATATTGGAATCCCATGCATCAGAAAGACAAACTCACAATTCTCCCACTTCATTGCCTTGTCGGCCAACCACCCTCTCACATCCTCACTACCCTTCTATAGCTGCTCTATTGCCACCCTCAAGTAAGCCACATATATAGGCACCTACCCTATCACCTTGGTCTGCTTAGCCTCCTCTCATGCCTACTGCTATCTCTCCACCTCAACGTACAACTCTGTAATCTCCTCCACCATCTAGGTGAAAGCACGAGGATACGGAAACAAGAAAGGAAAAACTCCAAGTACGATGCAAAAATGGAACTAAACTTAACGCTACGAATTAAAAATGCATAAAATGGAGAAAGCATAAACGAATTGAAACCCAAATGAAACAAACAACCCTTTTCTTTTATTGATGTATTTCACAATTCGGTTACAATTCGCCTCCTCCCTTTTCAAGGGCGAGGAGCGTTAAATTCGTCTCTTGGTTACATCCATGGATAGCCATCCTTCTTCCGCGTGCCCACATGTAAGATGGGCGGACCAAAACGTCACCGCCGCTTGTGTATACGAGTGTCGATTCCTTGCTGCTCCTCCGATGTTCCGATCCTGCGTTCAAAGAAACAAAAAGATATTCAATAGCACCTGCAAAGAAGATCAAACATGCAATCTCAAAACCCAAAAACTAATGCATGCGAAGAAATAAATAAAATGATAATCAAAACAACTCCAAATCGACTGAAATTTTCACAGAAGCATGGGGACATCACCGGGAAGGCATTGCAAAAAGAACAGTCTACAAATTCATCGTGGATTCGTATTCGTTCCGGGGCGGGACGAATATACCTGCAACAAAACGTCGAATAGAACCGTCCCAAATGTCACCTCCAGATGGCTCCAAATTTCTTGCAAAAGTGGGGGTTAGCTAATTGGGGGCATTTTGGGACGACCCAGATGGTCGGATTTCCCCAATTCGGCCTCTAACACCCGGATTTCGATGGCGCCCTCTGCAAGTTAGTGGAGGCGAAAACATGATAAAACAAAATAGCACTTGATCAAAACGATATGGAATTGAAATTGCAAACTATCTAAGCAGCATAAAGATCGAATACAAAATGAAAATGATAGAAAGAAAATCTGCCATAGATTCCCAATCGTTCCTAAAAGGGACGATTAGACCTGTAGCAGTGCGGGGGCGCCGGGCAGGCCGCCCACCATTTGGGGCCTGATTTCGGCACCAATCCACTTGGGATGGGTCCAAAATCTCTTACAGGGTGTTGTCGGCAAATTGGGTGGTATACTGTGGTCAAGTGTCGGGTTTTGGGCTCAAGATTCATCCTTCCAATAGTCACCCAATGACCTCCTCTCTAAAAGAGATCAAGGATGTGAAAGGCACAAATCGCACAAGGATGTATGGGGAAGTAAAATGGCAGCACTTCGTTGCTCAAAAATGCTCTTACTCTCTATTTTTGGGGTGAGAAAGCTCACCAATTTATAGACCTGGAGGTCTCTTGGGATGAACATGCAGAGGCGCCACTTGGCAGCCATGCCCTTCCGAGGGAGGGAAGATTCCTCCCTGATTAGGGGCTTCATGACTGCCCCTGTAACAGCCTCTAACGCTCGAAAACGCTCACCCATGCTCCCTTGAAATGAAGGAGGCGTTAAGTGGTGAATCCGAGCTGCCATTTGTCATGAATTGACTTTTTGCTCGTCAAACCCGCTATTCGCTCCACCCCGGAGTGAATACTTCTATTCATCCCTAGGCGGGGCGAATACCAAACCGTATTCGTTCCTGGGTGAAATGAGTATGGAGCAAAGTACCTGAGGGTGCCAAATTGACTTTTGACCTTCAAAAACTATTGAAAGAGTGGTTAGGACCACTGTTTAACCTCTGGGGGCTGCCCTGGGGGCTGTGTGTGTCAATGCGATCAGTGTTTGCAGTCACATAATCGGATTGGTGTTGTTTTGGTGTCTACAGATGCCCCTTTTTGGGAAGCGCTGTGCATGGCGCAGTGCTGAGCAAAAATAGATAACCAAAGCACTAATGATTAGGGTTTCTCAGTAACCTAACCAACTTTTGATGCCCCAAGTATGGAAAGGGCATGCATTCTTGAATCCTTGCTTCTGACGAGCGAAGGAACTCAATTCAAGTGTTAACCTTTTTTGGTGAGGTGTTACTTGAGCTTGGACATTGATCAGTCATGAATAGGCAAAGGGCGCAACCTTTTGTCCATGGGAACCTTGAGTTCATGATTCATGAATGCCAAGTGTTTGATCAGCTTGTGATTATTGCTTGTTTGCTGCCCCAAGCAGGGGCGTAATTGTCTTTGTCAATGATTCTTTGAATGCATGTTGTTTCCATGATTGGGTGTGTATTTTGTTGATTGGTGACTAAGTGTGACTACCCCCTCAAGCGACGAATCGATGAGGGAATGACCTGCATGAGAAAAGTGACGAGTCACTTGACCCAAGATGACTTAGGTAAGGGTGCCTTCAGATGTTTGATCTTTGAATGTGTGTGCAGTTTTCCCGACATTTAGACCTATTTTTGGTGGGTGTTAACCCTTTTGGTGACGTCGTGTTAGGGATGAAATTCTCGGCAATCCGGTCTCCCGTGGAGCGGTCCGGCTATGGTAGCCTTCTTAGGGAGTAGGAGAGCGAAGAGTTGCAATCCCGACGTCTGTTTTGCATGCCCAAAATATCAAGTGTAAAAGCACTCTTATTGGGCAAGTTTATTGCTTGTTTTTGGTCATTTTGTGTTTTTTGTTTTTCTTGCTTTTCTTGCTCTGTAATCGTTCCTGGGTCGGGTGAATACCAGGCTGGTAATCGTCCCAGGGTGAGATGAGCGCAAACCAGAGTGCTCATCCCAGGGTGGGATGAGCGCAAACTAGAAGTTCTATTTATAGGCCGAAATCAAAGTTTGGGGTCATTATCATTTGCTTTTTCTGGTGAGTTTGGAGCTCTGGGGAGGAGGAGGTTGATTCTGTGAAGCGAAGCATTGCTGAATTTTTTTGCCACCATGAGTTCACATACCGGATCTAGCGGCGGAGCCGAAGCGAGACCAGTAAGTGATCCTCCTCGTTTATTGTTTGTGTGTTTGCTTTGTTTTTGTCTTTTGTCTTGTTTATTTGATTTTATTAACTTAAAATGAAACCCTAGACTAACAAAACTGTCGTTGAGCTGAAAACTTAGTTAAACTCTAGTTTAACAACAATCAAAAACTCAGGTTAGAAACGTAGGGTAAAACTGAGCGTTAAAAACGTAGCTTAACCCTAGTTAAGTTTGTTGAATTTATCAGTTAAAAAGTTAAACTTAGAACTGACAAACCATTGTTGTTGATTTTTGTTTTTTGTTTTTTTGTGTTTTGTTGTGTTGTTTTTGTTCAATTGTTGTATATCCATGTTTTTGTTGTACATTTTTTTTAATGTTTTAATGTTTTTGTGTGTTTTCTTTTGCAGGTTGTGAAGAGCCGGTATCGGGTGCCTACGGTGTTCACTGAAGCGTGGGAGGCGCTGACCTTGGTGGACTGGGAGTGGCTTGATGCCCTTGGGCTCAAGCAGGTGACTCGACTGGAGCCGGTAGTCGGGGATCGGGCCTACTTGACGGCCCTGATCAACTTGTGGGATCCTCGGACTAACACCTTCCATCTCCCAATAGGGGAGATGACAGTTACGTTAGAGGATGTCTATCAAATTCTATGGATCTCGATAGACGGCTTGCCGATCAGGACGATGCCACGAGACCAACGGACAACAGTGTTGACACGCTACTTTGGGCATGGGGCGGAGGTGGGTGTGGATAGCCCAATGGAGAGGGCGGAGCTCGACTGCCATATTGGTGGCATTCTGGTTAGATGGTGGCTTGAGAGGGGGGTGTTGGGAGTGAGGCACGCATTGCTTATGGGCCTCATTTCCAACATGTTGCTGCCCGACTCTTCGGGCATGAGGTTCCCATGGAACCTGTTGGAGGTGGTGTTTCGGTTGGTGGAGTGCCCGACGGAGGCACCAATGATCATGAGGTGGGGGCAGACATTGCTGGCACAGCTCTATGATGAGTTGTACGAGGTCCGCTATCGGAGGCGAAAGGGTATTGGGTGCAGCTTCTTGTTGCAGTGCTGGGCATGGTAGCACATAGCGGTGGAGAGGCCAGCGGGGTTACCATGGATGACCCGGGCAGAGATGGTGGATCAGGATGTAGGGTATGCGGCTCTGTGGTGGTGGTCTGAGGAGCAGGGATAGAGTCGATGATGGGCAGGTGTCGTAGGGCACTATGCGGATGCCTTCGCTTGGTTGACTCTAGGGGAGGTGTTCTGGCGCCCCTATCGGGACTGTCCAGCCTGGCTTGAGGTTGGAGAGTGGCTCCGATGGGTACGGAGGGGGCGATGGCTGATTGGGCACCATGGGATTGAGCAGGAGTTCTTCCCATATGGTTGGGTCACACGATAGTTTGGGGTGCACCAGGGGTTTCCTGGTGAGCCCATGATCTATCGGCATCGGGGGCCGAGAAGACTTTAGCCTGGCCAGTTATTGCGCCACTAGGTGAGGATTCGGATGCGGTGATTGACGTCCTGGATGTGGATGACGTCGGGACTACCGTGGAGTATGATCAGTGGTGGACTCTACGATGATGGCGGGGAGAGGGACCACTGGGAGGCACGGAGGCAGCAACAGGAGGGGATGAGGGTGCAGAGGCACCAGGTGAGGGTTGGGGAGCTCCGCTAGAGGATGCGAACATGGTGGAGGTGGATGACTTGGGCATGGATTTTGGGGCTCCGGATCAGCCGGAGATGCAGGACGTCCCGGAGCAGTGGGAGCCAGAGCAGGCTATTGTTCCAGAGTCGCCTATGCATCAGGCCATGGTGGAGGACATGGAGGTAGGGGTGCATGCTGAGAATGCATGATTGGTAGAGCTACTATGGAGGCGAGATGAGGAGCTAGGGGAGGCTTTGTAGGAGAGGGATCTCCTACGGACTCAGCTGGCGAAGAAGGAGAAGACATTGGTGCAGCATGATGATGCAGTAGCTTATTACCATCGATGGGAGGTAGAGTGGTTGCGGTGGGAGACAGATTGGTCTCGGCATCGGATGGATATGGAGGGAGAGATTATCCGCCTCGGTGGGCGGTTACCTGAGCCCTTGGGAGGTGGATCTTCGCGTCGGATGAGGGCAGTGATACTGAGCTAGTCAACATCATCTCATCGTAGGTGATTGGATGAGGGAGGGGGTAGTAGGCATGATGCGAGGGCTAGTAGCAGTCGCCCTGAGGGGTCCCATAGGACCCACACCATGGGGGGTAGTTCCCGTCGCACCGATCCTATGTGATCATGGTGGCCGACGCCTTAGGCTTGGGGGTTTTTGAGTTTTTGGCTTTTTGCGGGGTCAGAGGACTAGTTATTGTAGCCTACGGGCATTTTTGATGATATATATATATATAGATGACTTTATTGTATTTATGCACATGTCATGATTTGATGTTATGCACGATGATGGATGAATATGGATGTATGCATGTTGATTTATATTGATGGATGCATATGTGTTGATGAATGCAAATGTTTCTAATTTATATGATATGCAAATGGAATGGATGAATTGAATTTGTGATGGTTGGTAGTCGCACCATAGACTGTTTAGAACTTTGTGGCTTTTTGTCCTAGGCGATTATTGGGTGACATGACTGTCTTTATGCATATGGGTTATTTTTTGGATTTTTTTTTTTTTTGGCAGTGTGAGGATGAAAAGATAGCAAGTTGGTCTAGGATGTATGTAGGGTTTTTCAAAACTCAGATGTTCTAACTATCTAGCCAATACTGTATTTTTATCTTACAAGACTTTTGAACAAGGTATGAATCAGACTTGTCTTTGACCAAGTTATTTCACATCCTTGTGTGTGCAATTGAGTTCATTTATGTGGTGTTTGTCAGGATACCGCCAGTGCCAGATAGGCTATCAACCAAACTTGTACTGAGGATCACCTGATTAGCTCCACTAACTCCTTTGTTGTATTAAGTCGGATTAATCTGCTGTGCTATCGTAGGATACCATAAGCTAGCTCATCCACATGCAAACATTGATCTGCACACAAGTTAATGTGACAGATATATCGTCATGCGGGAGGTTTACCACCAGTGACCGATAGGCTATCCACCAAACCGGTACTGAGGTTTGCCTCATGACCCGTCTGAATGCTGAGAGTTCCAGGGATTCAAGTTTGACTCCCTTCTTTTCTTCAATTGTATTGGGATACTTGCTCTTTTGTAGTGATAAAAATCACTGTTTATTTTGTTTGTTTGTTTCTTTTGAGCAAGGGATTTGGAATAGTGAGTGATGAGAATCACTATTGTTTGTGCTTTTTGAGGTAGGCACTTTGAGATGTCAAATTTTGGAGTTTTGACTTTTGCAAATTTTTGATGTTTTGCAACTTTTTGAGAACTTGGGATTCTTGGGGAATTGGGTAGGGAGGATGCTTGTCCTTTTGCCAACTCTCAGCATTCTTGGGGTCATTCGCACAGGGGGATGAGCAAGATAACCGTTTCGCTTATGGTGACCTGGATTGCTTTGCAGGTTTCATCTTTCATTCACACAACTTGGGAATTCTGTTATATGTTTTAACTTGTGTTGGGATGCTACGTAACAAGGTGTGATCCAAGTAGAATTCTACCTGCGTAAAATCTGTCTGACTTGGTACAGTACGTGGCTAGAAAGCTACTGATGACTGAATGACGAAAAACTCTCGATACATTAGAAAACAACTGACTATGATGTGGGAGAATAACGTGAATGGCGGTTATGGGCGATGAGTTATTGATAAAGTGGAAAAATGTAGAAAATGATGGTTTTGCCAGGTAATGACAGTCTATGGTGCTTTGACCTTTATGACCACAAATATGCAATGTATGGATGCGATGCTTAATGCGGCTATATATTTTTGTGTTTTTGATGGCTTGATTTTTGTGAATATGCAGATGAGATGCAAAAGAACTCTGTATTGTTATGATGATTTTTGAGTATGCATGGAAATGAGATGCAAATTTTGTTATTTTTGATGATTTTATTGTTTTTGAATTTTCTTATTTTTGACCAAGCGATTAAGGTAATCCTTGGAGCTTTTGGTTTGACCAAAGGGGTAATGGGCACCTTTGGGGCATTTTTGGGTTTGACCAAGCGATTACGGGAATCCTTGGAGCTTTTTGGGTTGACCAAGCGATTGTGGGAATCCTTGGAGCTTTTTGGGTTGACCAAGCGATTGAACTGGACCTTGGAGCTTTTGGGTTGACCTAACTGGATTGCATGAATCCTTGGAGCTTTTTGGGTTGACCAAGCGATTGGGAATCCTTGGAGCTTTTTGGGTTGACCAAGTGATTCGGGGAATCCTTGGAGCTTTTTGGGTTGACCAAGTGATTACGGGAATCCTTGGAGCTTTTTGGGTTGACCAAGCGATTGGGGAATCCTTGGAGCTTTTTGGGTTGACCAAGTGTGGGAATCCTTGGAGCTTTTGGGTTGACCAAGCGATTGTGGGAATCCTTGGAGCTTTTTGGGTTGACCAAGCGATTACGGGAATCCTTGGAGCTTTTTGGGTTGACCAAGCGATTGTGGGAATCCTTGGAGCTTTTTGGGGTGGGCTATAGCTCTTTTAAATATGGAAGGGCCTCAAATGACTGATGTTCAAGGGTTCTAGTTCCTTGATTCCATCAAGAGAGGCTAGCCGGTATGTTCTAGGTCCTATTTTACTTTCAATGACATAAGGACCTAACCAGTTTGCCGTGAACTTGTCCCTTAAATGGGGTGGCAAGTTAGAGTTCTGCTGGTTCTCTTTCAAGACCAAGTCACCAACCTGAAAGTCCCTTAGGTGAACCTTCATGTTGTATGCTTTCTTAAGTCGCTCTTGGTAGATACGTAAATGCTCAAGAGCATTAACGCGTCGTTCATCAAGCAACGTAAGCTGGTCTAACCGGGCCTACCGTGCAGTGTCATCATCGATGAACTCGTGCATTGATATGCGTAGGGAAGGAATTTCCAACTCGAGAGGCATGACTGCCTCGGAGCCATACACCAGCGAAAATGGAGTTGCCCTAGTGGGTGTCCGAATGCTAGTGCGATAAGCCCACAGGGCAAGTGGGATCTGAATGTGCCAATCCTTATGATTGTCTGTGACTATCTTTTTGAGGATGGTGACTAGCATCTTGTTTGATGCCTCTGCTTGCCCATTTGCCTACGGATAATAGGGTGTCAAAAAATTGTGCTGAATTTTGTACTTTGTAGTCAAAGCACGCACATCTTTGTTCTTAAATGACGTCCCATTATCCGAGATTATCTTGGATGGAATACCAAAATGACATATGATGTTATGTAAAATGAACTCCATAATGCGGGGTCCAGTCGTAGAGGTCAGCGAAACCGCTTCCACCCACTTGGTGAAGTACTCTGTGGCCGTTATGATAAACGTGTGATGGTCGAACGATGCAGGGGAGATCTTTTCGATTAGATCTAGGCCCCACTACGAAAATGGCCAAGCCGACTGAATCGGCTGCAAGGCCTGAGAAGGTACGTGTGTCAAATTGGCATGATGTTGACACTTCATGCACTTCCTCACATATGCGCAACAATCTCGCTCTAAAGATGGCCAATAATAGCCCATGCGAAGGATGCGCTTTGCGATGGCCATACCACTGAAGTGGCCACCGCATGTACCATCGTGCGCTTGGGTGATTGCCCAAGCGGACTCCTGTTGGTCCAAGCAATGGAGGAGAATCCCTTCGTAGCTCCGATGGTACAATATGTCTCCTAACAAGACATGTTTTGCCACTTTCTATTTGAATGATCATGTTGCGGCATGCGTCAATCCAAGCGGGAGGTTACCTAACTTGAGGTAGTCCCTGATGGGTGTATACCAATCCTACTGATCGAAAACCTCGATAGTCTGAACGGCCAATCCCTCTTGAAGTTTATCCCTAGCAAACGTTGAGCGGGAAAGAACTTGCAAGAATAGCATTGTGTTGCTATTAATGGGAGTAGGGGAGAACAAGGACCCCCAGTTGGCATGATTCAAATGATCGTGGATTCGAGAGAACTTGTCCGTGGATGGCTCAATCTGGATCAAGTGGATTCCTGGCGTTAAATCAGAGCTTGCTCGCTCCATCGCTGATTGCGATAGAGTTTTGACTTGAATGGTTGTCATATCACCAGAAATGTCTTGCGGGATTAGGGACCCCAAAGAGGCCATAGTGTCCGCAAAATGATTCGATGATCGAGGGAGTGCCTCGATGTCGTACCATTCAAGCTTCGCCAAGAATTTGTCCACAAGGGCTTTGTAGGCCTGCAGAACTGGGCATTTGCATTGGAATACCCCTTTGACTTGGTTGACGATTAACAGCGAATCACCAAAGATGTTCAATCATTTAATGTTCATGGTGATTGTTGTCTGAAGACCTATGAGCAAGGCTTCATACTCTGCATTGTTGTTGGTGCATGGGAAATTTAATTTAAATGACAGGGGCATTGGAGCACCCTGCGGTGTGAAGAATACGATTCCCGTGCCACCACCTTGCTCACATTTAGAACCATCAAAAAATAGGGTTATGTCAGCCTGAGACTCAGGCTCATCAGAATCTGGTGATTCTGAGACATGGAAGACCCCATCATCGGGTAGTTCTATAGTCAGAGGCTGATCGTCTTCGAGAGGAGCCTCTACTAGTTGATCGGCTATGACCTGACCTTTTATGGATTTTTGTCCGATAAACTCTATGTCAAATTCCGTCAACAACATGATCCATTTCGCCGTGCGACTACTATGATAAGTACGACTCATCATGTACCGCAATGGATTCTCCTTAGACACAACATACGTCTTGTTGCTCAGCATGTAATGGCATAGCTTTTTGGTAGCAAACACCACTGCCAAGCAGAGTTTTTCAACGTATGCATAGTTAAGTTCATAGCTGACCAGGGTGCGGCTAAGATAGTAAGTAGCCTGTTCTCTATGAAGTTCATTCTTCTGGGCTAACATGGCTCCCAGTGCCACCTCAGTAGCTGAGATGTATAAGTAGAATGACACTCCTGGTCTAGGTGGTGCCAATACTGGCGGCGAAGCCAAGTATTGTTTAATGTCATCGAAGGCTGACTGGCACTCGTCATCCCAGTGAAATGCTACCCCCTTGTGCAACAATTTGTTCATGGGTCGGCACTTGTCAGATAGCTGCGCTATGAAGCGCTTGATCGACGCGACCTTTCCCTGTAGGCTTCTGAGCTGCTTAATGGTAGTTGGGGGAAGCATTTCAAGGATTGCCTTGACTTTGTTTGGGTCCACCTCGATGCCTCATTTTGAGACTATGAAGCCCAAGAGTTTTCTAGATGTGATGCCAAATACGCACTTCTTGGGATTCAGTCTGACTTTATGCTCCATGAGGCGATCGAGGATCTTGCTTAAGTCACCGAGATGATCCAGGCGCAAAAGAGATTTGGCCAACAAATCATCCATGTAATCTTCCAAAGTCTTGTGCATGTAATCATGGAAGATGTATGTCATGGCACGTTGGTAGGTGGCGCCAGCATTTTTAAGGCCAAAGGGCATGACCTTATAACAAAATGTTCCCCAAGGCGTTGTGAACGCCATTTTTAGTTGGTCCTCGGGATTGATACAAATCTGATTGTATCCCGAGAAACCATCCATGAGGGAAAGCATTTCGTGACCCACTGTAGCGTCTACCAAGGCGTCGATGCTCGGCAAGGGGAAATCATCCTTAGGACTCGCTTTGTTTAGATCTCAAAAATTAGTGCATATGCGAATCCTCCCATCAGGCTTCTTGATGGGCACCATGTTGGACAGCCATGGTGGATAATCCATGCAGATGACAAACTATGCATCCAACAACTTTTGCAATTCATCTTTGACCATTAAGGCCACTATTGGGTGCATCTTGCATAGTTTTTGCTTAACTGGCTTGACTGTCGGATCAAGCGTTAGGTTATGCATGACTAGCTGTGGATCTAGTCCCGGCATGTCTTTGTATGACCATGCAAAAACCTCCTTCTTCTCTTTGAGAAGGGCAATGTAGTCGGCTTGCTCTTCGAGGGATAGACTTACCCCCACTTGATGATCTATGGATTCATTGGATCTGAGCCGATGTCTACGTCAGTCGTCTCCTCGATCGACATGTGGGATCCATCCTCCAACTGATGTGGAGTTGGGATCAAATGGATATCATTTGCTGAGTTAAGATCATCGTTAGGAACCTCGGGTTCCTCTTCAGCATGGAAGATATCCTGAGTTGGCCTAGGGGTAAAATGAAGCATTTCATCGAAAGGCTAGTACTCTGATGGGGATGGAGGTGAATTGACGTGATCCCAGTCTATGGCATCTATGTCTAGAGACAATGACTATGTTGGATCGGCCGGATTGTGGATGGGGGTGGTTAAGTCAATGGAGATCATGTTGATGGAATGATTTTGGTCTCCATTACCATGGGTGTGGTGACTCGGACATCCTGGATGCTCTCTATGCTCGGGGTCTAGTTCTAGAGGGACGGGCATGAATGGATCGGCCCTATGTGCGGATAGGAAGACAGGGTCTGCCCTCGACACTGATGTCACTATAGGGTCTCTAGGTGGAAGGTATGCTTCGTATGCCCAGAGTGGCGGATCCAACACTTGGTCCCACCGCGTTGGGTCTACGTACCACTCATGCCCTGGCACTATGTTTAATTGTTCGAATATGTCGTTAATCTCCAAGGGGTATGGTCGTTGCATCTGCCGCATGTGATTAAGATATGCCATCTCAGTTTCATCTTCATAATCACTATCGGAGATCCAAAGGCCTTCGTTGGCTCTGACAACTGCTCATGGCATTAAAGGCTCGCCTTGCTCAAGCAAATTGATCTGGCCCCATTGGGGTTGTTCCGCTCTCTACGGTGGGGCCTGATTTCCTTGGAGTGGCACTTGCTCGATTGGAGCATCCAAAGGGAACATTGTCAAGAGGCTTTCTTGATAATCATCCATGGGGATCACCTGTGAGTGATCGCTATTTGATTCGAAGGGGTCATATGACGCTGGTTCATACTCTGACTCATCCTCTGAGGACCCTTCTTGACATTGTCTAGACCCTCCCTAAAAATGAGCTCTCGAGCTTTCTCCTCTCTCGAGCGGAGGGAAGGGATTGCGAGGGCCAACAAGGTTGATTGTCGTTAATGGGAGATAATCCCTCAATGTATATGTGGTGTTAGGGTTGGCATATGGATCTGATGCCAATCCCCCCTTGTTGCCTATCCCTAGGCCTTGCATGTTCTCCACCAAGATGTCTAAGGGCAGGGGGTGATTGAACCCTACTCCTGACTTGTCATATGGCATTTGGTATCTTGGTTGGCAAAGAACACGTATCCCTTGCTCATATCTGCCTAGCCCATATCCGTGCCAATTGCATTGGCCAAGGTATCTCAGAGCAAAGTCTGGGTTAGACAAATAATTGACATTTTCAGCAAAAGGCTCTTCATCTTCGTCCTCTTGCGTGCATGGTGCAATGCCATGATCAAGGCCCCCATACACAAAGTTTGTCTGGTTCGACGGGTAGCCTAGGGGAACAATAGTGCCAATGGGAAGGCGAGGTCTCCCCATGTCCTGCATGGACTCTAGTGCGGGCATTGCTACAATATTCCACACCAGATACTCCCCCAGGCCCGTATTGGCCATTTCAATGATGATCATTGGCGGTTGAGGGGGAGGGAATGGAAGCTCTCCCTGAGTCCACTCCATGTCGGGTGAACTAGGAGCCTCGACTTCCATTCGGCTAGGCATCTCCTCAGTAGAGATAGTTGATACCGATGGCAGTGTCTCTTCCAAAGGTTTTGCCTCTTCCAGGGGTTTCTTCCCTTTGTCCTTCTATTTGGCCCCCAAAGATGGTGTCGTTGGTGGAGGTCCAGATGATGAAGATGAACCCGACTAGGGTTTTGAAGAACTTGCTAACGGGGATGCCTACGAAATCGGACCCTGTTTAGATGGATTTAACTGGAAATCCAAATGCGTTGATGGCAGGGTCGATTGCGGCATCAGCTGCACCGCATTACAATACTTGAAGGGTTCTAAGTCCGTCGGGACTACATGCACCTCCCCTTCAAATGTATACTTTAAGCATTGGTGAGCTATCGAAGGGACACACTTCATGTCCCTGATCCATGGCCGGCCCAACAAGATGTTGTAGGCCATCTCACCCTCCAATATGTGGCACAATGTAGGTATGGTCTTTTGTCCCACTTGGATTGGTAGGACTATTGTGCCAACTGTCGAGCAGATTGCATCATTGAATGCTCGTAGAGTGTAGGTGGAAGCTGTGATGTGAGATGCGGGCAACTTCAGATGTTTTAGGGCCATGGTTGTGATGATATTACTGGACGAGCCAGTGTCTATCAACACCCTCTTGTATGGGATCCCGTTGACCCGCGCGATAACGTGCAGGGGTGGATCCGCCATGTCATCAGTCACTGATCTCAATTCATCTTCTCGAAATGTGATGACCGGCTCAGTGCATCGTTTGACATGGCCCACGAAGTTGTTGAAAGAATTTGTCTCGTGGGGCTGCAACTCGATGGCTTTCAATATCTCCATTAGAGCTTCTCGATGGGGCGTAGATTGTTGTATAAGCTCGTATATGGAGAGCCTAGCCGATGTGGTCCTCAAACTCTGAGTGAGTTTGGTCCGAAGTGTGGCCACTGGTCTAGGCGAAGGAGGTTGTGCAAGGTGTTGTTGTGGTTGTGATGTTGTTGGCACCTCTCCTGCAGCTGCCGCAGGAGCATTCGTGCTCGGATACCTCCTGTTTCGAGTCACTATACTGATCATCCCTACATATCCCTGCATGGGGCAGTTCTGTGTGACCTCATTAACTTGTAGGGTCTTTGCCTACGGAGCATGAGCAGGCAAGGGGTCTTTGAAGACCTCCATTTGTTGATTGCTTGGTGCGACGGGATTATCCACCGCTAGTGTCTTGTTATCAATCAAGTCTTGCACCAAGCCCTTAAATTTCCAATAGGCATTTAGGTCATGTCCCTGCCGCCTATGGAACCTGTAGTACAAGTCCTCTCTATACCCCTTAGGCTTGGGTGCATTGGGATCTATGGTCTGAATCTCTGGCAGGTTGATCAGGTTTGCCGCTAACAAGCGGTCAAACAAGGAGTCCCTGGACTCTGTGTAGGGTGTGTATTGTCGCCTAGGGCGACGCTACTGATTCTGTTCTTGCCTCTGATTTTCTCTATCATAGTTGTTGGGAGGCACTGCCTGATAGTTAGCCTTTTGAGGCTGTGTTGCTTGTGCAGGCTTAGGGACATTGATTGCAACTTGGTTGACCACCGCGGGTTTCTGTTGCGTGGTCCCGGTTTTAGTGTTCTTAGTCCACTCTTTTTTCTTAGGTTTGGCTATCTCGCCATCCTGTATTTTGATCTCTTCAATAATCTTGGCTTGTGCCAGAGCTTCTTCTAGGGTGGCATATTGCTGCAGCTGCAATAGCATAGAGATCGATCTCAAACAACTCTTTGAGAACATTTGAGTGAGGTCGGACATAGGAGGGAGGTAGGGCAGCTTTGAAAGCAAAGTCCTCCACCGATTCCCGTAGGCCGCCATGGTCTCTTCCTCATACTGCCTGAGGTTGGCTAAGTCACTTAGTGACGCCTTCTTCTTGGTGTTGAAGGTGAAGCGTTCGAGGAACGCATCCACTAACTGATCTAAGTTTTTGATGCTGTGCTTTGGTAATTGGGTAAACCAATCCGAGGCAGGGCCTACGAATGTGGTTATAAATGTTCTTAATAACAAAGCATCATTGTCCTGAATGCCAAAGCATTGGCTCAGGAATCTCGTCACATGCTCTTGAGCATCTTCCTCACCTCTAAAGGTTGCCAACTGAGGCAGCTTAAAGTGTTCAGGGTAAGGAGGTGCTGGCACTGACGGATGCACAGGATGACTACGGAGCTGGTGTAAAGTGGGCTTTTGGGGCCCAAAATTTTTGGTTTCCACAGACTCTAGATGCTCTAGCAACGCTTTATATGCATCTGAGGATTTAATTTCTTCCTCTTTGGTTTGCTCCCATTGTGGGTTGTGGGAGACTTGAGGCCTATGGAGGGGTGGCCGGATAGCAACCCCCCGCCTTGGTAGGGCATTTTGGCCCGCTCATCTTCTTGCTCGTACTCCTCGTAAGCTTCTTGAGGAGTCTCTGGGTGAGACCTATGACCCTGGGTGGGTCCCCGTGGAGGGTACCCATCATTGTTCCGGGGAGTGGCCTCCCGTTCGGGTCTAGGAGGTCTCGGAGGCAGCACTTGGTAAGGTCATGGAGACCTATCTCGCACCAAGGGGTTGCGCCTCTCATATGGTTCCACCCTTTGGGTGCGTGGGGTTGGAACCCTTTCAGGCACCGGGTTATGGAGCAGCTCGTCTGTTTGGCGCCTAATGCGCTCTTTGCTAAGGCGATATAAATGCTCTAGCTGTTGTTGGTCTTGCTCAAGCCGCGTGATCTGCGCTTGGCGGGCGGCATGTCTGGCAACTTCCAGGTCGATTTGTTCTGCCATATTGAGCCTAGGAGGCCTAGATGCCTCTCCTATGCATTTACCTCGATCGCGATGATCCGAGATCTCAATAGGTCACTTCCCTCTGTCGAGGTTGGTGGCATTTACCCGAGGCTCTGGCCTCAGTGGGTGATCATGGTATATAGCTGGTGCGGAGGCGCATGGCCCCCACACTGTATATTGCTCTTGAGGAATGTAATCATCTTCCTCGTGCTCCCTTTCATATGTGTGAAAGGGGCGGGCAGAGTTAGCTCACCCTGTTTGAAGAGCCTTGCGCTCTGGATTTTGTCTATTGGTTCTAATAGTGAGAAGGGGTAAAGGGGGGATGACATAATCATGTGGCCCCTCTTTATGGTCCCTATATGGCTCTAGCACTTCATCGCGCGATGGCCACTCATAACGAGCATCCAAAGGAGCCCTTCTGCCTAAGTCAAATGGTACGTGTACGGACTCTTCCTGAAAGGGTTCATGTTGACTGGGTGCGCCCCTCAAAGGGGTGTCTCTATAGCCTTGTTCTGAAATGTCCCTATGTGGACTGTCTCGTGGGTCAGGCCACCAAGGTGGAATGACCAAGTCCTTGTGGCTGTAGCGGAGGTGACTTGTGCCTCCTTGTACACTCTCTGCAGCTTCCGCCCGTGATTGGGCTTGGCTACGGGTGTACACCATGGTGGTATCTCTCTACAAGCTATGTAGATTTTTATCTCTTTTATGATTTTTTATGCTACACTAAACAGAAAAGATCATACACACACACAAGCAGTGATTATCTCGTTTAAAGATTGAAAGTGTGTCCTAGACCTGGTTTAGTGTGTTTTTTATTTTTGTTTTGTTTTTGTTTTTTGGTTTTTGGTTTTAAAGAACGTTTAAATGCAAAATGATGGCTCTTATGACTCCCAAAAATGGTCGCCCCTTCGATATACCATTGCCAGGCCGATATACCAACCTCTCTATATACCCGCCCTTACGTGAGGGAAACTATAGGTACGTGAGAGCAGATGGTACGTGGAACGTAGGCGGTACGAAAGGGGAATCGCCCTATTTATGACACCTACCATAGAAGACTTATCCTCGTGCACTGGGAATCACCCCAGCTACACTCGGTCAGCTTTCGTCAGGATTTACGTCTAGCAACAGTAGCGATCGGGGTAATGGATGCAAGATTCAAGCCAAGGTGGTGATGAAATCCACCGTTGGTCTTGATCAAGGGCTGGGGTTTTACGACCAGCTCCTTGGTTTTTAATTTGCCACGTGGTGTGTGGGGTTCTTTTTATTTTGCAAAAGGAAACAAGCAAGCAGCAAAAAGAAAACTTTCCCTAAGCAAGCAAGTAATCCAGAAACAAAAAAATTGATAGCAAAAAATGACAGGGAAAGTTCAGAATCCTTACCTCTTCTCTGCCCAAATATTCTGGTTCTGAGTCTCTGTCCTGAAAATGCACAGAGAGCTATTCGTCCCTGGGTCGGATGAATAACAGAACTGTATTCATCACAGGGTGGGGCGCATTCCCATTCGTCCCTGGATGAGACGAATTACAGCTCTGTGTTCGCCACAGGCTGGAACGAACAACAGTCCCGCGTTCAAAAAAAAAGATACCTGCAAGCAAAGCAAGCTTTGATCAGATTTTTGATCTAAAAAAGCAGAGGACAGGGTCCCACCGTGATCGCCACTGAAAGCACGAGGATACGGAAACAAAAAAGGAAAAACTCCAAGCACGATGCAAAAATGGAACTAAACTTAACGCTAAATCCTACGAATTAAAAATGCATAAAATGGAGAAAGCATAAATGAATTGAAACCCAAATGAAATAAACAACCCTTTTCTTTTATTGATGTATTTCACAATTCGGTTACAATTCGCCTCCTCCCTTTTCAGGGGCGAGGAGCGTTAAATTCGTCTCTTGGTTACATCCATGGATAGCCATCCTTCTTCCGCGTGCCCACATGTAAGATGGGCGGACCAAAATGTCATCGCCGCTTGTGTATACGAGTGTCGATTCCTTGCTGCTCCTCCGATGTTCCGATCCTGCGTTCAAAGAAACAAAAAGATAGTCAATAGCACCTGCAAAGAAGATCAAACATGCAATCTCAAAACCCAAAACTAATGCATGCGAAGAAATAAATAAAATGATGATCAAAACAACTCCAAATCGACTAAAATTTTCATAGAGGCATGGGAACATCACCGGGAAGGCATTGCAAAAAGAACAGTCTACAAATTCATCGTGGATTCGTATTCGTTCTGGGGCGGGACGAATATACCTGCAACAAAATGCCGAATAGAACCGTCCCAAATGTCACCTCCAGATGGCTCCAAATTTCTTGCAAAAGTGGGGGTTAGCTAATTGGGGGCATTTTGGGATGACCCAGATGGTCGGATTTCCCCAATTCGGCCTCTAACACCCGGATTTCGATGGCGCCCTCTGCAAGTTAGTGGAGGCGAAAACATGATAAAACAAAATAGCACTTGATCAAAACGATATGGAATTGAAATTGCAAACTATCTAAGCAGCATAAAGATCGAATACAAAATGAAAATGATAGAAAGAAAATCTGCCATAGATTCCCAATCATTCCTAAAAGGGACGATTAGACCTACAGTAGTGCGGGGCGCCGGGCAGGCCGCCCACCGTTTGGGGCCTGATTTCGGCACCAATCCACTTGGGATGGGTCCAAAATCTCTTACAGGGTGTTGTCGACAAATTGGGTGGTATACTGTGGTCAAGTGTCGGGTTTTGGGCTCAAGATTCATCCTTCCAATAGTCACCCAATGACCTCCTCTCTAAAAGAGATCAAGGATGTGAAAGGCACAAATCGCACAAGGATGTATGGGGAAGTAAAACGGCAGCACTTCGTTGCTCAAAAATGCTCTTACTCTCTATCTTTTGGGGTGAGAAAGCTCACCAATTTATAGACCTGGAGGTCTCTTGGGATGAACATGCAGAGGCGCCACTTGGCAGCCATGCCCTTCCAGGGGAGGGAAGATTCCTCCCTGATTAGGGGCTTCATGACTGCCCCTGTAACAGCCTCTAACGCTCGAAAACGCTCACCCATGCTCCCTTGAAATGAAGGAGGCGTTAAGTGGCGAATCCGAGCTGCCATTTGTCATGAATTGACTTTTTGCTCGTCAAACCCGCTATTCGCTCCACCCCGGAGCGAATACTTCTATTCGTCCCTGGGCGGGGCGAATACCAAACCGTATTCGTTCCTGGGTGAAACGAGTATGGAGCAAAGTACCTGAGGGTGCCGAATTGACTTCTGACCTTCAAAAACTGCTGAAAGAGTGGTTAGGACCATTGTTTAACCTCTAGGGGCTGCCCTGGGGGCTGTGTGTGTCAATGCGATCAGTGTTTGCAGTCACATAATCGGATTGGTGTTGTTTTGGTGTCTACACTGGGCACACCTTATCTCTACAACCCCAAGCCTCCCTTGTTGTTCAACATCTCACAAATTGAAGATATTTTGCTTATTATTGTTATAAATCTCCAAGGCCATCATACTATCCTCAAAATCCATCAGGTCAGCTACTTAAGCTTTCTTACTCACTCAAATATCTCCTTCAAACTGCCACACTCACTCCCGTAACAACAACACATCCTCCTCTACACCTTACATATCCTACTTCTTAATCAAAATATCTTCCATATCACCAAGGTACCCTAGATCAAAGGTGTCATCTACACCTTCATCTATGCTCACATCCTCACCCATCTCCTCAATGGCCGCTCCCTCCTCCATATGCTACGCTCCACTGCTCACTAGTACCTCCTCCACCCTCTCCATAGATGCACCTAATGCACTACCTAATCTTCACCTAGACTATCAAAGAGGCACCTCCATATCATCTCTAGCTCTATCCCATGACTTGGATCTAAAACCTCTAGTAGCCCACCCCTTTGTCCTAGGCATCTTACCACCTAAACTTACCCATCGATCAATCACCTCTACATCTGGATCCCAACTCTGAGTCACCCACTAGGCATCATACTTAGGTGTTGTTCCTACATTATCCACATCTAGAATTGTCATCGGTGGATCTCTCTCACCAGTACATGGCAATACCATAGGCTGCTCCCATTTATCATCTCGTTTATTGTAATACACAATAGGAACCTCTAGAACATCTTGTCATGACCTAAACTATCTCATCACTCAACTAAACTAGAAGAACTCAACCTATCGAGTTTACCACCCTACCAACCATCTCACTCAGTGGATAGCACCTAGCTTCTCATCATCTTTCTCTTATTCCACCCCATCCTTACAAGACCTAAATTTTATAAGACTAGGCACAAACTCTCCAAAATTCACCCTAAAAAATAAGGGATCACCCTCATGTGGCCTTTTCATTACCTTTTCCTCATTTTTCCTCCATATCAAAGCATATGATAAATGCATCTATCCATCAGTGTGAGCCTCATAAGACAACAATAATGGTCTCTCCAAGGCTATATGATCTCATGCCCACACATGTAGCTAAGGAGTCCAGCTCAACCCCTTCCTCCCAGCACACACTACATCATACAAATCCTTGTACACCTGGGCTAACAATGCAGGTGCCCAAGGAAATACAACACTATGCTCCACCATATCACTCACCACATCCAACATATTCCAGGTAAAAAATTCCTCGAAAGTATCTGGTAGTGCATAAGTGGAAATCATCATCATCACTGCACACTAATTCTTGGAAAACATCTTATTACACCATAGATACTCATAGTCCATCTTATTTTTATCCACCTCCCTCCATCTATCCCCAAACACATGCTCCACCACAACTACCTGACTATCATCTGGTGCTGCCCTCACTAGAACACCCTCAATGGGTAATTTGTACATCCTATATACATCCTCCAAGGTGATAGTCATATCACCCATAAAAAAGTGAAAGGTGTTCTTATCTAGGTCCTATCTCTCACCCAATGCTGATATATATGCTCTGTTAGCGTGAATGCTCTTACATTCCCACACTCCTCTGAACCACACTACATCCAACCACTCTTGATCTTCATCATTTTTCATAAGCTTATCCAACTCAGCCTTCATCATATGAACACGATGTCATGGCTCAATATTTTTTACCTATTTATTCACAAAAAAACATAACAAAATTCATATCAGTTTCATATACAATTCCATTCAAATGCTTGAAATGAATAGAAATCAATATTTTCACACACACTTCACACTCACAAAATATGTTACATATTTTGAGACACTAAAACATGCAAAACCCACAAAACATGACAAAATGTAAACGGAATCACATATTTGGATACTAATTTTACCATTTAATGGTAAAAGTCCAAACAGATATAAAAATAGTACATATTTGGCTTCCAACAGTCAATTTCATGGTTACCCACATATTAATTGTGGCATGAAATTCAAAAACACATCAATAAAAATGACATACAAAAAAAAATACATTTTTGAATACCCATTTTGCCCTTTTACAATGAAAGTGTCAATAAATTTCAAAAATAGTATATCAACACGCACAAAATTCAATGTCAAAGTCAACACCAGTTCATCAATATAGCACACATGCTAAATCAACACAAATAAAAAACATAGTCACATATTTGGATACCCATTTTACCATTTTATGGTAAAAGTTCAAATAGAAATGAAAAATAATGCATATCGGGCTCCCAACAACCAAATTTTAAATTCACCCATATCTACATCATGGCACACAATTCAAACATATGTGAAATGCAATAACACACCAAAAAAATTACATTTTTGAATACCCATTTCATCCTTTTATGATGAAAGTGTCAACGGTTCTAAAAAATAATACACCCGCAATGGTTAAATTCATAGTCAAATTTAATCAAATTACATCACATTCAGATAACACACTAAACAAAGACAAAATAAAAACACAGTCGCACATTTGGATACCCATTTCCCACTTTTGTGGATAAAGTTATATCACATTCCAAAAACATTACATCGTGGCTCTTGAAATGCAAAGTCAAACCATGCAGCTACACTACGCATTAACCAGTAAAATTAACACTAAAACATGTCAAACCTAAAAATGATCACATTTTTGGGTACCCATTTGGCTTGATTAAAACTTTGTGTTCCAATTTCAATCAAAATTATCATGCATTTTAGAAAAAAAATGCGAAAACCTCCCCTCTCCTGTTTCACATTTTCCCAAGAATAAAATTTACAAACAAAACAAGTAAGGAGCACTTACTGGTGGGTCCCCATGTCAAATGCTAGTACCAGTCCATCCTCGTACCATCCTTGTCCCCAAATTGATCAACCACAAGAGCTCTATGTTGCCAACCATCGCACACCACTCACTCTCCAAAGTCGTCACCGTGCAAATGAACCCCCCCATGCTTCAAAAAAAGATTAAATATACCTAAAACCCTAATTCACCCCTACCCTATGATTTAGGTCAAATTCACCCCTTGCCTTGTGAATATAGTTCAATTCACCCCCTGCATCGTAAATTCAGGTTCAATTCACCCCTTGACTTGTGAATTGCACCTATGAACCACAAAATCATCAAATTTTCATCCCACACCCTAGGATATTTTCCCACATTCCTCTCCATATAATTTTTCATCCATATTGTCATGTATTTTCTTCTATCAATCAATCCATCATCACATCATCACTTTTCATTCACCTCATTGTTTATTTCTCGTTTGAGGGGGTATTCATATATAAAAGCCAGCTTCGCATGCAACCAAACAATCAAACATCCAAATCATGGATATCGTATCTATCTAATTTTTTTTGCTGAAGATTATCTTATGATAATAATCTTAATTCCAATCAGATATTTTTTTGATCATGATACCTATGTGTTACAATGGAGATGTCAACCTGGCGTTCATGTATGCCGTATACATAATGAATGGTATATTTGACTAATCCTCGTGCAACATTTGAAGATGTCATTTTTGGCATTCAGGTAAAGTGACCCTAACCATATACTAAATGGTACGTATGAATAATCCATGTAACCTAGATCAAATGGTTTGATACATATCACCATGCACTCATCAATCCATCAACAATAAAAATTTGAATAGGTATTTATTCTATTCGTACTTTGGACCATCTTGCATTGGTCGTAAAATCAAAGCAGTCATAAGTTGCCTTCGTAAGCAACCAGTATGACATTAAAAAATGTCATACAAAATCACTAAAATCATCGCATTGCATCCACAACCATCCATTTGCATTCATCATCATCATCATTTTCCCTTCTTCTTCTTCTTCCTCTTCTCCTTTCTTATTTCCCTTCTTCTTCTTCCTCTTCTCCTTCTTCTTTCTTTCCCTTATTCCTCTTCTTCTTCTTTCTTCTTTCCCGTGTTCTTCTTCCTTTTATCCTTCTTTCTTCTTTTCCTTCTTCTTCTTCCTCTTCTCCTTTTTCCTTATTTCCCTTCTTCTTCATCTTCTCCTTTCTTCTTTCCCATATTCTTCTTCCTCTCTTATTCTCTTCTCTCCTCGAATTCTCGATCAATGTTGTATGATCACACTTCGAGTGGCTATATACCATTGGTTGGATTCCATTCTTCCCTTATTTCCTTCATATTCTACTTTCTCCCATCACATTTTTGTATTAAAATATGTTCTACACAATATAGTACAAAAAAGGGGCAAATACAGACACCCAAAAGTTGCACATGTCTACCTCTACGTACTTGTAGATCTATCCAAACACTTGTAGATTTAAATAGACCATCCTAGACCTCTCTAGGCTATTGTAGACCAGCGTAGACCATTATAGACCATTGTAGACTACTCTAGACTAGTGTAGACCACTTTAGACCAGTGTAGACCGCTCTAGATCAATGTAGGCCATTGTAGACCTTCGTAGACATATGTAGGCTATTTTATTGGTCTATAGGAAACTACACATTTCATAACCCAACCACCTTCTATCTATCAAGATACCACTTATTAGTTACCTAAGGCAACTTAAGCCCTTCCTAGACCTAATTAGGACCCCACGGGACTATTAGTTCCCAAAAAATCCTAATTAAGTTAATTGGATTTCTAATTTTAAAGTCACTTCACTTAAGTGCACTTTATGGATTAAAAAGGTTAATTAGGATTCTAAACCCAAATTAGTCCTAATTATTCCATCACATGTGTGTGCACCAAAGTAGTTAGGATATTTCCTAAGAAACCCTAACTCAATCCTCATCTAATTTAGGGACCACCTAACCCTAGTAAACCTTAATATCTCCTCTCACATGTGTGAGGATGAGATATTTCTCTAGGAAATGTGGGAATGACACCTCACAAACCCTAATATAACCACAATAGGACTTTACCCTAGGGTTTAGTACCTCTAACCACACCCCCTACACCTTGGTTTCTTCTATAAATAGGAGGCCAAATCCCTCATTCTCTCTCTCTCTCTATCTCATTTTAGTTAACCTACATAAACTCTGCAAAAATATAACCAAAAGTACATTCTAACATATCTAAACTGTGAAGATAGTATAACATCATCTCAGGAGCCCATTTGGACAAGAATCTCCAGCAGAAAGCACCTATAGCTCAATTCATCCCTTATCCCATGAATCTAGCTTCCAGTTCACCCCTTGACCTGCGAGTTGACCCTACAAAAGGTTTATCTCACCAAATTAGTTAGGTATACTCCATTTCATGTTTTTATAGTTATTTCTACAGTTTATTCAGTTTTTATCGCATAATTAGTGTCAATTTGTCTTATTCAATATGGGGTCTGACTAAGGAAAGCCTCCAAAAGAACTAACTCTCTTTTGCGGGTTTAAATAGGTGTGAAGAGGAAATATCAACAACAAAACTACCAATTTCACACATTACACATGAAGCCCACCTTCATTGAGGAGCCCAAAATATAGCATCAGGATTGTTGTATATTTGTGAAATAAGAATGGGAATTCTCCCTATTTGTAACCTAAAGCATTTATCTCATTAATAAAATCAGTATTTATGGATAATTTGTATTATAGCAAGTTGTTGGATCAAATGTCGTCTTTTTTACGTTTCAAATAGATTGGAAAAAATAAGCTAGTTCCCTACTATAGACTAGCTTTACACTTATTGATTCATTGCTTGGGCATAGCATATTGTTATAGCACAACTTGCTAGATTATGGATAATTTCACATGTAGGGAACCAAAAATTTGAATTCATATTACTCATATCATTATGTGTCTGATTAATCATCAATATATTTTTCTACTAGAGAACTCTAACTTGAAGGGACTTGTTATAGGCCAAAACTTCCTCATGATTAGGGGTTAGTAGGTATTTTTTTGATTAAGTTACATTTGAGACTTTTGCCTTTTTTCTTGTTGAATTATCTATTTCTTCCTTTTGAACTCATATGTTTTTCCTTTATCCATTTAAGCATTGTGAGCAATTTCCTTGTGCTAGTATAATTCCTTTATAATTTCTTGTTTGTTTTATTATTTCTCGAAAGCTTGTTGATACCATGGGGCCATTTTTTTTTTTTTGTGGAAAACATCCCAAAAGGGATGCCACTTTCGGGTAAGACCCAAGGAGGCAGGGGTATCCATTCCGCCAAAAACGCCCGGGACTCGGACCTGGCCTACCACCTTTGACATACTCAAGGAGCAAACAAACACACAAAACCAAATTAAAAAAAGAAAATAACAACAAAAATAATAAAATAAAATAAAAAACAAACTCCTTGAGTGTGTCAAAACCAAAAGCACAACCAAACACGCACAATAAGATAAAAGAAACCACAACACAAACCACATAGAAAAACACAAGAACCACATAACAAAACACAAACAAGACAAAAACAACAGAACACTACAAAGACATAACCCAAAAAAACATGAAAAATAAACACAACCAAAACCTAAAAAATAAAATAAATAAAATAAAAATAAAAACAACCAACAACGGACAATAAACAAAAACAAAAAACATAGAAAACACTCACACATAAAAAAATGAAATAACACAAACAAAGAGAAACCCAAGAACAAGAACAGAAAAAAACACAAGAACAATAACAATAAACATAAAAAAAAAAAACAACAAAAACACAAGAACAACAAAAAACAACACAAAGAACACAAAAACAAAACAAAACAAAAGAACCCACCCACCTTAAAAAACTAAACAAAAAAACAAAGAAGACAAAAGAAAAAAAAATGAACAAAACAATGACCTATCTAGACCGGAAGACTATTAATGCAAGAATCAACAGAGGAAACAAAATAAAGAATAGAATGAGCTAGGGAACTAAAAAAACTGAATGAACCAAAGAGAAACAAAAAAAAAACAAGAAGAAACTAGGTACCTTCAGAACTGGAGCCATCCAAAGAAATGATAGAAAGAAGAGCTTCCCTAATTTGAGAAGCCCACCATATAGGAGGGTGGCCATAACAAGTAAGATCACCTTTGTCCAAAGCCCAATTAGCTAAAGCATCAGCACTCTTGTTTTGATCTCTGACCACATGATTGTAATCAACTTTCAAAAATCCCATCTGGATTAACTGAATCTTCTCAATAATTCTTTTTATTCTCCAATCCACCTTATGATTCTTAGAAGGAGTCTTCAAGAGATTAATCATAAGTTGAGAGTCAGACTCAACTAACACCTTTTCCCATCCAACCTTAGTAGCCTCCTGAAGGCCTCTAAGGATACCATACCCCTCGGCAAGGTTATTGGAAAGAATACCCAAATTCTCGGCAAAAGTAAAAACCAGGGAGCCATCCGAAAGTCTACCAATTCCTCCCACATTGGCTTTTCCAGGGTTCCCTCTAGAGGCTCCATCGGTATTGACTTTTCCAAAATCCTTAGGAGGAGGTTGCCAATTTCTAGTCCTATCCATCTTACTAATACTCACATTCCCTTTAAGTTGGTTGCCCTTAGAAGGTTTAATCTTCAATCTTTGCATCACTTGATCCCATCTTTGGTGGGAGTTTTGGGGGTGATTAAGGAGATGATGGACTGATTCAACTAAGTTGGCTATGGTCTTTTGCCAAATATAGTGAATATCCTTCCTATCTTGATTAAAAATTTGGTTGTTCCTTTCATTCCAAATATTCCAAAGAAGAATGGTAGAACCCATCCAAACTAACTGCCTAATAAAATGATCAACACCCTCTTGATTAGGCCAATCCCTCCAAAGCTGTTCAAAAGTGAAAAAATTGGACCACTTGTAAGCCAAGTAAAGTTGCCATTCTCCTCCATAGCTCAGAGGCTAAAGTACACTCAATAAAAATATGGTTGATATTTTCTACATTCTCTTCACACATTTCACATCTAAAAGGGCCATGAAAACCACGCTTCATAAGTTGCTCACCGGTAAGCACCCTACGATGCAATAAAAGCCAATTAAAGAACCTCACCTTAGGCCAGAGCTTTTGAGCCCACAATTGAGAAAATATGTCAGAAGAATGGTTGGGATTATTATGGCATAAGGTCAAATAACCTTGAGCAACTGAATACTCACCCTTAGTAGTGTCGTTCCATCCAAAACAATCTTTTTCATGGGACCAAGAGAGGGATCTCATATGAAGGATGCCTTGGATATCTTGTCTTTGCCTTTCTAGGATTTGAATAGGCCAGTCCTCAATAGGGATCCAATATCTACCAACCTTTGAATTACCGGTATGGTACCGACAGTAATTAGCCACCTTTATCCAATTAGCTCGGTGAAGCTCCTCCATCCAAGGCCTCCAATCGGGAAGCCGAGTTATCAAAGGCTTGTGACCATCCCAAGAATATGTCCAAAAATATGCATGTTGACAATTATGAATGATATGAAATAATTTTTCTTTATCAAATCCTCACCGAGTCTTAAGAACTGCTAAAATGGGAGAACCTTTGGTAGGAAGTTGATAGCGAACAAGGTCTTCAGGACTTTTTTTCTCGACATATTTAGCACGGAGATTATTGGCCCAAAGAGCATTGGGGTTATGCAACATCCTCCAATATAATTTAGCAGCTAAAGCTTTGTTGTTATTAATTGAAGACCGGAATCCTAACCCCCTTCACTCTTAGGAAGACATAAAGTATCCCATTTCACCAAGGCCCATTTTCTTTTCTCCTTAGTACCACTCCAAAGGAAACGATGACTGATTTGATCCAATTCTCGAAGAACAACCTTTGGGATATTCAAAATGGAAGAAACATAAATAGGAATAGCTTGAAGGACTGATTTTACCAAGGTGATTCTACCCCCAGAAGAAAGCCACTTGTTGGTCCACTTTCCAATTTTCTTCTTGACTTTGTCCAACAACCAATTCCAATATTTATTTTTCTGCCTTTGAATATTTATGGGAATACCTAAATAAGTGATTGGAAGAGAGGTCTTCTTATATCTTAATTTATCCAAGACCATGGCTTCCTGTCTAGGAGAGCAGTGAAAGAAAATAACTTTAGATTTGTCTTCATTGATCAAGCTGCCCAATAGCCTTAGAAAAATAGCTAATGATTTGCTTAAAATTAGAAGCTTCCTTAACTGTAGCTTTACCTAAAAGGGTAGAGTCATCCACAAATTGAAGATGAGAGATAGGTCTAGCTCCATGAGCAATGGTAACTCCCTCAAGGGTTTTGTTTTCCCTCTTTTTGGTTATAGTCCTACCCAAGCATTCAGCAAGAATGATGAATAAATAAGGGGATAGCGGGTCACCTTGCCTGATACCTCTGGAAGCTGGGAAAGACTGAGAAGGCCTGCCATTGATAAGAACTAAGTAGGAAAGCGAAGAGATACATCCCATAATCCAATCCATCCAATCCTTAGAGAAACCAAATTGCCTCAAAACTTTGATAAGGAAGTGCCAATCCACTCTGTCATAAGCTTTGGATAAGTCTAACCGGATGAACATAGAAGGAGAATTTTGCATATCCATGGAATGGATGGCTTCCTGAGCAAGAACTATCTCATCTACTATTTGACGTCCTTCCACATATCCCCCTTGCTCTGGGAAATAATCTTATGTAAAAGAGGCTTCAACCTTTCTGCCATGATTTTAGTAATAATTTTGAGAAGAACATTACATAAAGCAATAGGTCTAAAAGCTGAGATATGATCAACCTCTTGAGCTTTTGGAACAAGAGTAATATAAGTTTTATTGATAACCTTCAAAATTTCTTTGGATTTCCTGGCTTCTTCCACCACCTCTAATAAATCAACATGAAGGATATCCCAGAACTCTTGGTAGAACTCAATAGGAAAACCATCGGGACACTAGGGTTTTCCCTTTTTGCATTTTAAAAACTACTTGTTGAAGCTCATTGATAGTAACAGGAGCAGTCAAAATAGAGTTCTCCTCAGAAGTGATAAGAGAAGGGATTGCTTGAAGAACATTTTGTTGAGAAGATGAGTCAAGAGGAGTAGCAGCAAAAATATTGGAAAAGTAATCAACAACAATAGAGTTCATGCCATCCCAAGTATAAACAACATCTCCAGAATCTGATTTTAAGGAAGAAATAAAGTTGTGAGATCTTCGAGCTAGAAGAGATTTGTGGAAGAAATTTGTGTTTCGATCTCCTTCTTTGAGCCATTGAATTCTAGATTTTTGCTTCCATAAGATTTCTTCTCTTTTTTCCCATTCCTCTAACTGAGTTGTGAGTTTAATTTCATCTGCACTTCTCTTCTCTGTGAGGCCATCTAAACGGATTTTCTTATTCAAATTTTCAAGATGAGCAATAACTTCATGTTTTTTTTATGAACATCCCCAAACTCTTTCCAGTTCCAAGTCTTGATTTTGGATTTAATGTATTAGAGTCTTTTGGCAAAACAGAACATCTTAGTCCCATGCCTAGGTTTACCTTCCTTCCACCATTGTTGCACACGAGGTCTGAAGGAAATGTCTCTAAGCCACATTAATTGAAAATGAAAAGGAGAGAAACTCACATTGGTTTTCCACATTTCCACCATGGTGGCCAATGATCCGAACCAGCATTATTAAGAGTCTTCACTTTAGGAATGTGACCATGGATTAAGAAATTTTTAGAGAGCAAAAACCTATCCAATCTCTCCATTATACAAGCTAAGCCTTGCCTTCTGTTAGACCAAGTCATAAGGCCATTATCACGGTTGGATATCCACAAGATGGAGGTTTGCAATATATTCGCTCATGAGGTCAGTACTTTTGTCCAAATTTCTATTTCCCCCCTTTTCTCATCTAGAGAGAGGATGGTATTGAAATCTCCTCCGATCAAGATCCAAGCTTTAGGAAAATGAGAGATAATATGAGTAATATCCTTCCACTGTCTTCTTTTTCCTCCAAAGAAGTCGGGGCATAAACAGTAATGCAGAGCATAATCTGGTTGGAATGTCTACTTTGAATAGCTATAGCCAACAAACCCCAACTGCCAACCATATGGTGAATAACTACCTCTTTTGGGTCCCAAAGACAAGCAATGCCACCCAAAGTCCCTTGGGAACTAAGGGAAACCACTTTTCCAGCTGGCCAAATTTTACTGGCAATTAAGTCCATATCCTCCATTGACATTTTTGTTTCTTGAAGGAAAACAAGATGTGGATGATTTATCCGAATCATTCTTCTAATTTCATTTTGTTTTGAAAGACTCCCTTTGAGTCCTCTAATATTCCAAGTGATGATCTTCATTAATACCAGGGCTAAAAATGTTGGGAAGGGCATTAATCTTACCTTCCTCTACAAGCTTTTCACCTTCTTTTACCATATGATATTGATTGGTCTTGCGACCTACTTTTTGATTAGAATCCATCTTCAATTTTTTTTCCCTGTTTCTTGACTTATTCCAATTGAATCCGAGATGGCTTCTAACCTTGAAGAATGCTCATACACGACCAAAATTTTACTAGATGGTTCAATGGAGTCTATATTGGGACCTGCATTATTTGAAGTTTTGACATTTGAAATATTGTTTTTCTTGTGTAAATTTTCTCCTTTTTTTTCTGTTGAAAACCTTTGATTTGTTGGTTTGTCTCTGAGTTCTTTCCTTCATATTTAAACTGTGTTTCTAAGATTTCAGTTTCCATTATTTCCTCTTCCTCACTTGGGACATCATTTGTGGAAAGGATTTCAAACATATTAGCAAATGACTTTGATTGATCCTTCATTACTGGTTTTTTTTAGTGTTCTTCTTCTTAGGTATTTGGAAACCTGCTGAGTTTATATCTTCTTTCTTTTGATCAGGAATTTTATTTGGGCAAGCACTGGCCAAATGACCATATTCATGGCAAATTCTACAACGAAAAGGAATGTTCTCATAGTCCACTACTTGCTCCCAAGTGTCTTCCCCAAATTGTAATGTGATCTTTTTAGGTAGGGGTTTGTCAAAATCCATTAAAACACAAATTCGAGCATAAATAATATGTTCAAAATTTTGAGTACAATCAGCGGTCATCATAAAAGTTCCTAAAGAGTTTCCAATTGAAGAAAAAATAGTAGGATTCCAAAATTCAATAGGGAGGCCAAAGAGTCTAACCCACACGGGAGCTATAGAAGGCATCTCTTCTTCGGCTTTAAATTTAGTATGCCGGGGCTTCATGAAAAGCCCTGCCCTTCCAAAAAACCAAGGACCCCCTTGAAAAGTTTTCTCTCTATCTTCATTATTAGCAAATAAAACAAGAAAATAACCATTTGGATAAATAGAGATTTGTAACTCACCTTTAGTTTTCCAGCTTTTTGCAGCCCGGACTTTGAAAGCCAGATAGACTCGGACGAAAACCCACGAACCGACAAATTAGTCCTCTTTTTTCCAAATCTTCAATGCCAGTCTGAATGTTACCCATATCAAGCTTAACAATAGGAGTTCCATCAGCTGCTTTAAGACATCCTGACTCCGTTTTCCTGGGATCAATCTTAGGCATTCTTAGAGGTTTATGAGAAGCCCTAGTATTGATATTAGCATTGGGTTGAGGCTGTCCACCACGAAGGGCATCCCTAAAATTCATTTTTGGGACTGAGTCTTCAAAATTCTTACCCTTGACAGGGGTTTTCATAGTAGAATTATTTTGTGGGTGCACCTTAGCACCAGATTCACTTGAGATATGAGCCATTTTTTGATCAACTGCTTGAAACTTATTTCGTGGTCTCTTTAATCCTTGCCCTAGACGCCGTGGAAAGGTATGGTTTTCACTTTTCTTTTGTGCAGCAAATTGGAAGCCGTTGTCACTCAAGTTCACAGTATGATCTGTTGAAAGACAAATTTCTAACCCATCTTGTATCCCCTACAACATTTCTTGCTAAAATATTGAGCATAAACCACAAAAATATTGGCCGCTAGGGCCCGAAGGCCCTAAAAACCAACCTCTGGAGCTGCTTGCACTCAACCCGAGATGAAACCCTCGCATAGCCGCTTGCCAAATATATCGTTCACACATAGGGATGCGCTAGGATCTGTGTTGCTCCAAATGATATGAAAATTGGTGGAGATGTTCTAGGGTTTTTCAGGCATCTACCCTCAAAATTTCAGCTCAATCCGAGTTCGGATGAGTGAGATATGGCCGAAACGAGTTCGGCAGTTTGGGCAGTCCTGCGAAAAACGTCTCTACCATTCAGCTCCGAAATTTTTCCTAAATTTCCTTTCCATCGCATTTCATAGATACTTGTCTATCATGAAATATCAATCACCATGGGGCCACTTATTCTTGATGGGATTAGGCTAAATAAGCTGCATGGTTGAATTTTTTTATTGAATCAACTAGGGTTGTTGAGGTGCTTGCCCATACTACATCTACATACATAACATTTGGTAAGTGGGTCACTCTATTGGAGCATATGCTTGTTGGTGTTGAGGATAGTAGATCCATTTTTGGTTTTGTGCAACTTGGTAACTTGGTGCCACTACTTGTTGTTGCATGAATTACTACAATGGTTGATGAAGATGCATATTTGGCTATGCATTTTATAAAAATTGTTGTTTACCTTGGGAATTTTCATGTATTGAGGTAGTTGAGTATTTTGAGCCTATGATGTATTTTATACCATCTTAGGATTCCCCCATGGTTAAGCCGCAATAATGCTACTTGAAATCCAAATATGTTGAAGATAGAAGCAAAAAATATATGAATCCCCTTGTTTTAGGGGTAATTTTTTTTGAAGCAATTCATTCACTTGATTTTAGTGAATTTCATAATAGTCATCAACACAAAGCATCACCCTAGATACCTCCATGTATGTGCCTATGTAGATAGAGTTTTGAGGTCAAATACATAAATTTATAAAATTTGATCTATCAAGTGATTCACCTACAAACTAGAGTGAATTGCTAGTAAACTCAAGTGAATTTATAACAAGTTGGAACAAATGACTCCTAAGGAAACGACTTAGAATTTTTTGTAAAATATGGTTTGTGAAGTGAATTACTAGAAAACTACATTGAATCACTAGCAAAATCTAATGAATCACTTAATAACTTAAACTATGAAAAATTCAATGAGGGCCAAGTGAATTGCTTGGATAAAATCACTTTAATTTTAGGATAAATCACTTTGTGTCTACTTGGAGAAATTTCACTATTATGGAGTGAATTCCTAGGTAATATGAGCAAATAATTGTGTGTGGAAAAGTGGAACAATTTTTCCCCTATCAAAATTTCTTCAAATAAATTAGATACTACACCTCCAAAATAATGAAAGAGGCACTACTCCTAATTAAAACTTATGCATTTTGGTCTATGACATATGTGGCATATCATTGAACCACACTTTTAGTTGTTTAGTATGCTAACCAAGGGAGAAAATCCCATTATACTTCATGCAAATAAACCTACTAGATTTTCTATTGTGTTAAAATAATGACATCTCATCCTCTAATATACTTCTTTACCACTATAGTACCATCAACATCCACAAGTGGTTTGATGCATCACCTACTTTTGTCACCTAATGAAAAACATTTTATTACTTAGGTTGGTGAGCATACTACTTGCTAAGTGCAATGGGAATACAAATATCCTATCATCAACTTAATATCCAAATAAAATATGTGCTATTATTGATAAAGCCACAACTTGAACTTGTGACCACCTATGATTATAGGAAACCACCTTGCCATTGTACCAAAACCATCCATTGAACATTAAATTGCTTTGAAGCTTCAAACTATCATGCACATTAAGCACCAATTTTTTTCCATGATTAAGAACCTTGTATTCATGTCTAGAGCTTTCTTACCACTAATCAAGGAATATTCAATAGAATAATATATTATTGAAATTATAAATTTTCAAAATTTGGAGGTAAATAGGTATATTTTTTAGATTTAAAAAGAGACATCAAAATATTGAAATTTCCAGAAGTATTGAGTTAGGATCCCCCTTACAGTATAATGAAATATCTAAAAATATTGATGGTTTGTCCATATCTAGCAAAGTTTTCCCTATATAACTATTTTCTTAAACATAACCTGTCAAGCAATTCTCTGCTACAAATGCAACATAAAAGGTTGTTGGAACAACAAAAAAAACTATAAAGCAACTCAATGACATTTATCACTTATTAGAGCCTACCAAGGATCATCTAGAAACTAAGGGTGATCTTTCCCATATTTATATTCTTCTTCTTAGCTTAAAAAATCATGTAGACTATCGTCTCATTTGTGTTGCATCGGTGCCAAAATCCAAACTAGATAAGAAAATGAATTTTTAATAAAAATCTATAAAAGAAAACTAGGGTTAGGAAAACCTTAAAAAAAATTGTCCACCAAATTTGATAGAAACTAATATTTTAGGGCATCACTAGAATCATCAATTAAAGTAATTAATCAACAAAACATATTTATTACTTCCTTAGGATATAAAAATGAAAGATGATTCAAGGCTAGTATCAATTTTAGGTAAAATATTGAACATTCCATAGTACTTTGATATATTTTAGCATAGAACCATCAACATATAATGCTATTGTATAATAATTCTAAAATAAAAGGTCCTTTATCTCATAGGTTTGACATACAATATCAAATAGGATACATCAATATTATAGTGGTAGTGGTTTTAACACAACTTATGGCATAGTAAGATTTCCTTAATAATAACTTATGTGTGCATAATCCTCTAGATTGAAGTATCAAATTAGGATATAGTGCCAAATTTCAAATGTGACAAGTGGTTGTAATAATAAGGTCTTCTAGTTAATGTGTTATAATAGAGTTAGGTACAACAATTTTTTTGAAAACATCAATTCAAAAGTAAAGCCTTTTGAGGCATCAAATATAGAAAATTCTTGGTCCAGTTACATAATAATTTAATGAACAAATACACATATGACTAAAACATCCTACTAAATCATAACAAAATTGCACAATTATTTAAGAGAAATATTTTTCAAGGGATCAATCATAGGGTATAATGGTAAGTTACAATAATTTTAAGTTTGGAAAATCATTATTCATTATGCCAATGTTGACATCTCATAGTGTCTCAATCATCTAAATGATGACCTGATGTGCCTGGGCACCCATACCTCACTTTGAGAAACACAATGGGAAGATCCATAGTAGATGAAAGCACCTATAGGAAAATCTCTTAGATATTTTTTAGGCTAGATCCTTCTTGGATGCAATATTTGCACACCATTCTTAAGTTCCTCTTTCTACCTGTAATGAGCTAGGGAAAAGGAGAAAATGGAAAATAGAACTAAAACTTTGAAGGAAATTAAAAATTGAGCTATGGAGGTGATGCACCAATATCTAAAACTCATTTGTGTATAATGACTTAAATGAACACATTTATCGCTTACTAATAGCTAAAAATTGAACATGATTTCAATCCACAACCAAGTATTAAAAATATAACAAAAGTACGATAGAGTGAAATTAGTCACAACTTCCATATATATCAAGAAGTTATAGAGTGAAAATATTTTGGCCACTATTTGCTCTTATGGAAAAAAATATCTATAGTAATATCACTCGCATGACCTAGGGAGTTTCTTGCAGTAGAAGAAAAATACTGGCAATGGACCCATCTAGATGTTTTTATCACCAGGATAGTCTACTTTGATCAGATGGATAGAAAGGCTCCTTAAGTATACTCTTGATTGGTGTAGGTTGATAAATTAAGCTTTCTTTTGTGTGAGGTAACTATTTTAGTCACAATATGCATAACAACAAGAAGCATGTCGATGTTAGTCAATTTTGGCATCCCCTTCATCTAATGGCAAAGTAATTTTTATTATTTCTCTATATTACCACTTCCATCCATGGGTTACTGCTACACTTCCCATGTGTTTGGATCCTAATTGTTGATGAGTCTTTCCCCTTATGTTGACTTTCCATGATGAGAAGAAGCATAGATCATTGGATGAAGAATCAAGGGCCTGTGTGGCTTTAGTCATCCTTGGTTTCTTGCACCAGACATAAAATAAGTACCAATTATAGATAGAAGATCAGACAATTAGTGCAACTCTAATATTTTCCTACCCCTAATTTCATGTGCTCTAATATGGTCCTATATTTTTATAGAATGTTAAGGATTGAGTTCTTTTTAATGGAAATATTGATGCAAAGGATCTCAACTTGTGGCACCTTAGACTAACACTAAAGAACAATATATGGTAGGGGTTGCTAGGACCAACAAATGTTATTATTAGATAATATATAGGATTTCTATGTGATGAGCCCTTCTAAGACAACCTTTATCTTCAACAACTATTATATTCTTCCTATATTGATCTCCTATTGATGATATCTTACATAGGTAGTAAGGAGGTGAAAACCACATGAATGACTACCATAAGCCCAATTAAACATGGAAGATAACTATGTTTACGGGCTTGATCATGGAGGGGCGTAACAACTCCACAATATTTTTTTGGATTGGAAACTCAACCAATGGTGGAGCCATTAAGTGGTTGAGGCATTTATTGTATGTCTATTGCAGGCCTCCAACAAAGATTCACTCTTGACAGTCTTTTTGGAAATCCTACAATGTGAACCGATTTTAAATTCATAAGATATCAAGGGTTTCTCATCTTGTCCTTTTCCCAAGTTGGCAGTAGTTGATGGTCAAAGTCACCCTTCATGGTAGAATTATGCCCAATGTAGTGAATTTCACTATATATTTTGGCAACTCATAGGTGATATTCTACTTGTAGAACATAAAGAACCCAAAAAACAAGACCTTATGTTTTTTAGCAAGTGAACCCAAAAATCACAAATCTATAATTTCCCAAGATCTCATTCAATAAAAATAACATAATATTGCATAAAATACAAGTTTATTGATAATCTAAAAATAATATTCAATATCTATTACACTGCTTATAGCTTTGTAATCAATATATAACATTACATAAGACTCTTCAATACTCTTGACTTTTGCTCTCCTCTTATTCATGGCAGATGCAACCTTTCACATGCCTTATATTATGACAAAGTATCTCATGATTACATAACCTCCTACTTTTAATATTGACACATCACACATGACTCTTCACTTACACACTTGACACCTAACACTCATGACTCTTCACTTGCACACATAACTCACACTTGCACACTTGACACCTTTCACACACTTCACACTTTGACACATACTTTTGACATAAATAATAAACATACTCCTAATATAAATATTTACAATGGTACTCAAGGTACCAAATAATGTAATACCTCTCACACCCCCTGCATTTCATTATTTGGTTTGAAGGCTTTTAGCCTTCAATATTCAACTCTAGTATTGTCTTATCTTTATCCTTTAATTTTGTTATTGATGTTGTTTTTGTTCCACTATCCTATTGCCTATTTATTTTTAATAAAATATTTATTTTGATTTTTCTCCTATGGTAAAAATTGATTTAGAAATTTTTGTGATATTTCTATCACATCCAATGCAAATATCCCACTCTTGTGGGAACCCATGGCCTCAATTTTATTTTATCTCTTGATGAGACATTTTTTATTGCCATTGATATATCTAAACTCCATTGTTCTTCCTCTATCAACCAATTGAGATACCTTGATAAGATTATTGGTTATCCCAAGGACATAAAGTATATTTTCTAATGTACACTTAGAATATGGTAAACTAAGTGTTACATTTCTAGATCCCTGTACATGATAAACTTTATTATGAACTATTTTCATTGGTATGCTTGTTTTCACTTGTAATGATTAAACCAATATAGATTTCCTATCATGTGATGACTTGCACCCGAATCAATATACCATGAATTATTATCTATAATTTTTATATTTGAATGAATTTCATATGGTTTGCTATATCTTGCCACATGTCTTTGACAATATCTTTGTGTTTGAAAATTTATTCTCATAAAATTTGATCCTTTAAACTTGTATGGTCTTCTTGATGTATTCATTTTGAATTTCCTTTGATGTAATCTTCTATATAACTCCCAAATTATAAGATCCAATCTCCCAGTTATTTAATTTCAGATTTTACTACTTTCAAATGGTTTTCATAATCTTCTTCAATTTCTAATTTTTAATCTTTAATCAATCAATCAATCAATTTCAATTCATTTTTCCTCTTCTTATAAATCCCAAATATAATTTCAAATTCTTCCTTCCAAAATTTCATAATTTTAATTAATCTTTAAATCCTTTAAAAAAACTCCACTCTAAAAAAAAGTCATTTTAATTCAATTTTTTCTTTTAAAAAAATTCTCAAATTAAAATTCCACTTCCTTCTTATATCTCCCTAGTTAATTCACAATTACTCTTTCAAATTTCAATTTAACCCAAACTCCAATTAAATCAGGATTCAATTAAAATTTCAAACATTTAATTTCCTTATACTTTCAATTCATTAATTCATTCCTTAAATATTCCTTTTAAGTCCCAAATTTATCCTTATAATTGTTAATATAATATAACTCCTAAAGTTGAATAAAATCAATTATCTCTTTAAAATAAATAAAGCTCCTAACGAAGCTTATAAACCCAATTCACCTTTAATAATATCAAAGACCTAAGACTTTACCTTAGTCTTTGCCATGTCTTTGTTTGAATCAATTTAGTGCATAAGCTTTATGCGTACTGCTCACTTCCAACAAGTGTTACTACAGTTTTATTAGTTTGCTTCCAAAGACTCTGATAGAATCTCCTTAATTTGGTTGTGCTCTCTTCAACTTCACTATGCTTGATTTAGGTCTGGCAACATTTATTGGCTTCAACATCCTTAGGTCTAGGTCTTAGCAATGTCCTTTTATTTCACTTGTATGCACTCATATTAATGTCCTCCAGCTTGCATCCATTCTCTCTAGCAAACTTCTTCATATTTTTTCAAAAAACATCTTCTCACATATTCTTTCTAGCAAACATCTTCCTAAACATTAGAATTCCAACATTAAATCATATTCAAGTTCTCTCCTCTAATTAATATCTTCCACTGCTCTAGTATTCATCATCTTCCAACATTTCAATATACAACTTCATTAATCTCCTTCAAATCCAATAATATTCCTCCAAATAATCTCTTCCAAAAACATCCATGTCTTCCAACAAATATGTCTAGCAATATCTCCTTCCAATGATCTCCACTTTGTTCTTCTCCAATACCAATCTCCATGTTCAAGTATTCATACTAGAAGATTTTGGTGCTAGCTATTCTCTAATACTTTCTCCAAACTTTCTCCAATCATTTGCTTCCAATATCATATCCTCTCTATCTTGGATTCCTTTCGCCAATATAGCTTTGAACCAAGATGGATTTCACCAAGGTGGCTCTGATACCATTGTTAGCAAGTGAGCCCAAAAATCATAGGTCTATACTTTCCTAGTCATTCAATCATAATAACACATATATTGCACAAAATACAACTTTATTGGTAATCCAAAAATAATCTTCAATATCATTTACATTACATAAGACTCATCAATACTCTTGATTTTTGCTCTCCTCTAACTCATGGGGGATGAAACCTTTCACATGCCTTACATTATGATAAAGTATTTCATGATTACATAATCTCCTACTTTTAATCTTGACACACCACACATGACTTTTCACTTATAATATTGACATCTAACACTCATGGCTCTTCACTTGCACACTTGACACACTTTGACACATACTTTTGATATAAATAATAAACACACTTATGAACTATTATTTACAATGGTACTCAAGGTACCAAATAATGTATTACCACTAACAATATATTTCATATGGGGTCACTAAAAGGTAAATCTAAAGGATAAGAAATTAAAATTATAATCTTAATAGCACAATGCTCTTGTCCTTTAGGCAAAAACTATATTTTGTGAAAAAATGAATGCTAGGTGATCCTTTTATAGAATTCTATCTTGAAGAGGTGGTACCTATTTGTATTGAATTTACCTCATGTGGAATCTTATCTTCCATGTCTACCATATTTTAATTTGACCTGAATCCATATTCTCTTTGGTAAGATGATGTAGGAAACTCACCATCTTCTTCCAAGTAATAGATTCACATTATGCGGGAACTAGATATGCACTATGTAAAATTATTTCTCCTTTTTGTCAGGCAAAATGGAAGGATGTTGCCACATTTTGTATTAAATATTATATGAACTTAGGCTACCATCCTTTCATTGAGTGTATGGTCTCTAGTTGGTTGGTGATAATCTCAATGGTCATGTCTACTGATGTTCTTGATCTGATTGTATTGCTCTATGTAGGGATGTCCACTAATTTGATTACCCTTACATGTGCCAACTAATGAATCAAAATAATTAGATGACTAAAATGTGTTGGACCCTTTTTTTAATATTATGGTTGATAATATTTTTCTTTTGGCACAATGTTGCTTGTGGATTCTGATTTTTTGTAATCTTCACTCGCTTGTAGGTTCCAAGGCCTTTACTGCCAAGGTGTTTCCTAGAACAAAACAAGAAGTTAAAAAAAAATTATAGATAAAATACACACACATTTTGATAAATCCTATGGGTAGTTCTTCAGGTAGATTCTATTTATAGTAACTGATAAGGTGTCACCGTACACTGGATATTTTAAATAATATTTCTTCCTTGTAGAAGATTATGATGTAATGACCACTCTATATGGCATCAGATTTAGTATGATACTTTGGATTAATTCTATTTTCATCCCTCTTGAGTACATAATATTTAAATTTGAACCTTTGAGGGGTGTCTCCTTTTTCAAACCATTCTTTAGTCATTCTTTAATGATTCAATAATCATTCTCTAGTTGTCTTCTTTTGTTCCTTAGTCCTAAGTAGCTCTCCTATCCTTATATTTGGCATCATTATTTTTGCGCTCCAAATAATGGAGTATCTACAAATTCAATAGCTTTATGGATATGGGTAACCTAACCTCTTTGCCATAGACCAATGTGTAAGGCAAGCATCCTATTACTTTTTTGGTAGTAACCCTATCAGCCCATAAGACTTCCCTAATATGTAGGTTCCATTGCCTTTGGTTATTAGTTTTGACCCCTTTTAGGACTTTAATAAAAAATTTGTTTGTGGGATCAGCTAATGCATTCCCATGGGAGTTAATATTTTGAGGTAGACTTTAGATATATGTTGTATTGGTGAACAAATCAAGTGATCTTGGCTCCTATAAATGCTTTGATATTATTAGTGATGATAGTATTGGGGATATCAAATTAGATTATAAATTTCTCCAAGAAATCAATTATCACCTCTTGGTAGCTTCCTTTAGTGATACTACTTTGATCCATGTGGTAAAGTAACCAATGGTAGTAAGAATCCATTTATATCTTTCACTCGATAGGTTTTAGAGGTAGTGATGCATTCTTATTTATTTCTATAAATAATTTGTATTTATCACATTTACTTACCCATTGGTGTGCATCTAAAAACATGGTGGGACAATATTATTTGACCCTCATCATCTTGGTAATTATGGTTTGAGCTAAGAAGTGGCCTCTTGATAAGCCTTGATGGAACTATTTGAAGTAATCATTGTGTTTGATTTGTTTTGACACATGTAAGGAGAAAATCATCAAAATTTCTTTGAAACATGAAATCCCCAATAAAAACAAAGTGGGAATTCTATAGTCTAAACACCCTCCTCTGAGTTTTATCTAAACCAAGTGGATACTGTCAATTTTGCATGTATCTAACCCATAGATCTATCCAGGGTTATGCATAGTGGCGAATCATCATTAATTCACAATTATTAGGCTTATTCATTCAAAAATTTTGGGTGTAAATATTTTTTGGGTCAGCTTTCCCCACTTTGATATTAATTTCACCATTTTTATTTTAAATTGTCAACATTCCTACCTAAATCATAGACCTTTTTGCCTTGAAATTATAAATAATTTTATCTCAATAGCCAAATTTACCTATTATACCACTAGTATATATACCTAACATGAAAACGATACTCCACATATAAAACACTGATTCTTCTCAAACAAGGACCTATAGTAGTGGAAAACCTGCAATAATAAAAAACTTGCAATAGTAAAAAATGACTTGTAGCAGTGAAAAGAGGGATGACATATGATAGGTAGTATAAAGGGGGACGATGAACGATAGGCAATAGAAAGAGAGATGATGGACAATAGGCAGAAGAAATGGGAAAAACGAACAGTAGAAAGAGTGATAGTGGATGATGGATAGTAGAAAGAGGGACAATATTTTTGTATGATGGACAACAGAAAGGGGGACAAAATTTTTAGAAAATGGAAAATAGAAAGGGGGATGATAGAAAACAAACAACAAAAAGGACAACAACAGATAATAGACAACAAAAAGGGTGACAATGGATGATGAATAGTAGAAAGAGAAATGGTGGATGATAGATAATAGAAAGGGTGATGATGGATGATAGACAACAAAAATGGGGATGATGGATGATGGATAACAAAAATAGGGATAACAAATGATGAATAATAGAAAGGGTGATGACGGATGATGGGAAACAAAATGGGTGATGATGAACAACAAATAGAAAAATGGGGATGATGGATAATGGATAACAGAAAAGGATATGACAGATGGAAAATAGAAAGAGGGATAATAGGCAGAATGCACAATGGTTTTTTTTTTAACTTTTGAAGTAGGTAATATTCTAAAAGTTATAACTTTTGATCTAGAGCTCTGTTTTCATTTTTTTTAAAGCCACCTAGCTCAACAAGATCCATGCTTAAAATTGATCTCTGATCAGTTTGACACTTGGAAAAATCCTCAAAAAACCATTAGAAGATCTCCAAAATGAGCTCTAAAGTTATTAAAGTGTGATACCAGAGAAAAAACAAGTAGAAATCTAGTAAAGGTAATGTGCAAAAACCCTTAAAGGATGCTAGATCTTAGCAACCTAAAATGATGGATCTGGTAAATATTGTTGTTTTATCACAAAAATATATGAAAAATATGTGGTAGCAATATTTTAAAATTGATTCACCATATTTTTTAATTTTTGTTGGGAAAAATGCAATTCACCATGTCTTCTACATGAGTTTGGATACAATTTGCCTTGATTTTGAAAAAAATTCACCTTATGTTTATAAATACATTTTAGAGCTGTCTCCTTATGCATAACCCTGGATCTATCCATTCTTGCTCCACCTTGTCTAAATTTATCAAGCATAGGTCCTCATGCATCCCTTCCCTAGTCATTTCTTCTACCAAATTTTGACATAAGGTCCTTCCCCTATCTAGCTTTGTGGGTTTAACTTCTATGTCAATTTATCATGATCTTAGTAATCCATTTGTCCTCTTTTCATTGATTTATCTACCCATTATATATTTTTTATGCTCAAATGGATGACATATACTATGATCTTATTTTGAAAGACTAGTTCTTAAATTTCTTCAATCCCCTAATGAGGGCATACACTTGATTTTTAATAAAAATATCTCTCCTCCCAACCTTTCAAGGTTTGGCTAAAAAATCAATCGGGTGATCATGTTAGTCATTATCCTTTTGGATAAGTAGGACCACGATACTGAATTCCCCTCTGAAGGCATATAGGATGAAATATTTATTAAATTTTGGGTTTACCAGAACCAAAGATTTTGCATGACCCTCTTTATTTTCTTAAAATCCTCCTTTCCTTCCTCAGTCCATCTAAATAGCTAGTTATTTTTAAGCATAACGGTCACTAGCCTGATGATGCCAAAAAATATAGAATAAAATTCCTAAAAAAGTTTATGTACTCAAATAAATATTGGAGAGCCTTCTTGTGCTAAGGTAAAGAAACATTAGCAATAGCCCAAATTATTTTTGGGTTAATGGTGACACCTTCCTTCGAGATGAAATGTCCCAACAACTTTCCCTAGGGAACACAAAGTATGTTTTGGAGGGTTTAGGCACACACCAAACTCTTGACATCACTTGAAAACTTTCTCTAAATGTGCCATGTGGTCCTTCTTCCACTTGGATAAGACAATCAACCATCAAGATAGACCAAGATAATTTCATTAATAAGACCTTTGAAATGTTCCATTGATATTAAATAATCCAAAAGGCATTCGTTGATAAGTGAATGTTCCCCATTTGGTAGTGAAAGTCATTTTATGTTGATATTATCTTTTACCCACACTTGGTTATAACAAAAAAAACTATCTAGAAGGAAAAATATTTTAGAGCCAATGATTATCTATATAATTTGGTCCATTGAGGGTATGGGGTAATGATATTTTAATGAAGCCTTATTCAAATCTCTAAAGTTGATGCATAGAATGATTTTGCCATTTATTTTATGTATTGGTACTAGGTTGGAGACCTAGGTGGTGTGTTTTATGGGATATATGGTCATTGACCCAATCAATTTATCTAGTTACTTCCTTATGAGAGGTTATATTTTGAGATTTATAGACCTCTAATTTTACCTTACTAGTTTTGTCTTGGGATAAAGTTTAATAGTGTGATAGATAATGCTTGTATCATACCCTTTCTAATCCTCATAAATCCATACCATCACCTTGCTATATTTTTGTTGGCGAGGCTTTCATGCACACCCCGAGAAGGATGAGCAAGGAAGCTCCGGAGACACCCACAAGACGAATCCCACTCACTTTAGGATCTAGCTGGTTATCCAAGGTGCGAGTTACAGAGTTGGGTCGAATGGCTATTCACTCTTTTCCGCTTTTGGAATAGATTTCAATATGGACTGCTCTGTTACCTTACAGGGGGTTCCTGAACTTGTTCAGTAGTTGCAAAAGTTGTTGACAATCAGATTTAACTTGATTCTTGATCTAGCTCTCATGGGTCAGCAGATTCAAATAAAAGACAAATAAAGAAAGTAAAAATGGATCATTCACCAAAAACAAAGAGAGGGTAGGGTAGGGCAGAAAGAGAAGTTTATCAAACTTTAAACTGTAAAACTTAAAACTACCAATCTTATCTATGCTATCAGCTTCACAACAGAACAAATCAAAGAAGAAAGTGTCCAGTCAGTCTAAGATCACTTTCAACTAAGAGCACAAGGCAAAGTGGAACAGATCTAGTAGAAAATTATAAATCCAAGGGCAGCTGGTTAAAACTGGTATCTTTCATCGGCAGCCTAGCTCACACAGTGAAGACAGAGCAATTAGAACAAACTTAACCTTCAAATCTGTAATTTCCCCTAGTAGACAATAGAACAACTGAAGCCTAACAACATATTTAAACTTGATAATGGCAGATTTACAGCATATATCTAACAAACTTTAATGGAACGGATAACAAAAGAAGATACACTTATCACACTCTGCAAAATATTAGGCTCCTGGCCATGCTATCACAGAAAAGCTAAAGCACATCAACTCCAAGTCCAAAAACAAAGGATTTCACAAGATTTGCAAGAAATTGCTTATAAGCCTTTTATTTCTAAGTCTCCGCCTCCCGTAATTACATTGAGAAGAAGTATTTATAGATTCAGGACAGACCCTGATCTTTTCAAAAATATCTTCTTCTCCAAACTGCAAATCTTATCTTTTTAAACCCTAGGACCCGGGTTTTACAATAAAAATCCATTTAAAATCAAAGTCCAGATAGAACTTAACCCTTTGGAAAATCAGGGGAGTCAGCTGCCATAAATGGAGAAGATAAAATCTAAAGCCACTTGCATTCATCCGCAGCTGCAAATAAATGCCTCCATTAATTCTGCTGGTGAGCCGGATGAGTCACCACTTCTCCATCAATTTGATCTCCGCAAAGCCATCCCGAGTTGAAATTATCTCCATGCTATCAATTCTGTCATAAATTTGCTATTGAATGCTTTTACCGGCTTCTTTTCCTCTAGCATGGCGATCCTTGATCAAATCTGCACTTTAAATTTGACTTTATGGCCTTTCTCGATTGTCCCGTAAGTGCCAAATGGAATCCTGTATGAAAGATAAAAAGATTATATTAGTACTTTAAAATCATTAAATCAGAAGCTTTAAAGGTTAAAACAGATTAAATCAGGCTAAAAACCCTAAAGCAAGCTTGCATGTCGGCTTCTGTTTGTCTGCATCACGCTTTGACACGTGTTGCTACCCCAGGATGCCTTCCGTTTACAGCTGGAATGCACTTCAGGCTCATTTGAGGACTTTCTCTCTCCTGTCGCGAAAATGCGACATGTCACGATTTCGCTACATGTCGCGAAATCGCGACATCCCCAGCGCTGCGCTGCTTCTTCCCCTGTCGGGCCGCAAAAATGCGACATGTCACGATTTCGTGACATGTCACGAAATCGCGACCTTCCCTGGCCTCCGTACAACTTGATTTTCAGCCGCAAAAATGGAACATGCCAGCGCGTCGCTGCGAGTTCGCCAAAGCTGCATGCGTTGACCGCGTTGACCGCTATTTTGCGACATGTCAGCGAATCGCTGCAACTTTTGGACTTAGCCACTTTTTCTCCTTTCCAGTCGCGAAAATGTGACATGTCATGATTTCGCGACATGTCGCGAAATCGCGCTGGTCCGTACTGATTTCTTCTCTCTCCTCCGGTCGGTAGCGATTTCGCGACGGTTTCCATAAATGGAAACATCGCGATATCGCGACACTTCCAAAAATGGAAAGTGTCGCGATTTCGCTACGTTTTTCCGACTTAGCTGCTTTTGCCAAAATTTGTCGCGATATCGCGACATTTCCGAAAATGGAAGTGTCGCGATATCGCGACACTACCAAAAATGGAAAGTTTCGGTTTTTCAGTGAATTATGCAACTATTTTCTGGATTTTTCTTGGTACCGGTGCAAGATTTTCTTTGTGCATGAATGATCCTAGCATCTAGAAAGTTAAGCTTGGAATAACAATGCTAGAAAGGCTTGGAAAAAGGCACAACTTTAACAAAGAGGCAAGCAAAATTGGATTTAAACCTGAAAATGATCAAGAGGGTCCCTGCTGCAAAAATGGAATTTCAGAGTTTTCAAGAGGATGGAATCTCATTTTTCAGTGGGGGTGTGTTGCTTCTCAACAAATGGCGATATCTGCGGGTAAAATAGTAGCACTATTTTAGAACCCAAGACTCTGGCTTCAAAACAAAAAGACCATGCATCATGCCTTGCCACAGACATTCTTCACAATAAATTGACTATTAACTGCCAGCTGTTAAAATTTCCCAAGGACATCTTGGGCTGGATTACTTCAAGGAAGATTTCTGATGTGTAATTACAAAGGGTATAAAACTTTCTTCAAGGATGACTGGATTGAATGATAAACTTGGATTAATCAACTTTTCTAGATTGTAAAAGGGGAAACCGAGTAGAGCTATGTTTACTAGTTTAGCCTTTTACAGCCTAGACAGAGTTACCCTTTAGATTTACATGACCCAATTTACAACTGCAGGGCAGAATCTATAACTTAGAAGAAAATATTTTTGGAAGTATTGGCTGCCTCTTTTAATATAACTCTTTTTTCTCTTTTCTTTTTTTTTTTTATCTCTCTTCTTTTTGAAATATATCACTATCTGGAAGACCTTAGAGAAATTACAATTTTCTTTTATCATTTGATCAATCTGGAACTGTTTCAGTCTAGGCATTGATAGCCTCTGGTGACACCCAAATAATTGCATGAACCATAGTCCCCTCTTATAACCAGCTTTTCTTGGATTCCTCGGGATTTCCTCCAACTAAATAGCATAGCAGCTTTTCTATAATTAAAACAACTATGGCAAGTAAGACACAAGATCCAATCATCTCTCTACCTTTGTCCTGAATAACAAAATAGTTCTATAGTTCAATGCAAGTAGACTATCTCTATTAGAATGGTGAACAGCATGGGCATTGGATGGAAACTGGATTGATCGGCTCAGAATAAAACAATTTGAAGGCTGACTATTCCATTAATTGCTCAGGCAAAGGTTAAAGAATAGAATTTTAGAAGCCAAAGGACTTTGTACAGGCTTCCAAGGACAGGCACAGGCTTGATAAGCAAAACAGAATCAAAACTGCACAGACTTGAAATAAACTAAACTAAACACTGAAAACTGCACAGCTGTACAGACAAAGGAATAAAACAAACTGCAAGGCTATTTACAAAGGATGCAAAGCACAACTGTACAGGCAGCAAAATTAAGCTAAAACAAATAAACTAAGAAATGAAGCAAATAAATTAAAACTACACAGACAACAAAAGAATCAAAGAACACTGCACAAAGAGCAAGGATTAATCTAACAAACAAACCTGTACAGACAGCACCTAATTAAAACTAAAAAGAAGCAACTAAAGCAACTGTACAGACAGCAAAGAAAAAGAACTGCAATAAAGAACTAAAGCAAATAAAACTGGGAGAGCTATTCACAATATGTACACATGTTACAACTTCTTTATAGCTTACTCAAATGATACATTGGATGGAACAGTGGAAAAATAATGTTTCAAGTATTGACCATTAACAGGGAGGTCCAAAAAATTACCATCCAGGTCTTGCAAGCGGAAAGCATTGTTACCCAATATTTTAGCTATTTGGTAGGGGCCTATCCATAGTGGCTGCAACTTTGTGTGCTTACCCTTCTTCTCATGGGCCTTGTCCCACAGAAGCACTAAGTCAGCCAGTATGAAAGCCTTCACCTTGGCTCTCTTGTCAAACCACCGCTTGACAGTTTCTTGGTGCCTACTGAAGTGCTCCAGGGCTTGGAGTCTTTCATCCTGCAAGTTAGTCAAATCTAAAACTCGGGCTTCTGCATCATCATGATCTTCAAAATAATCTAAGGCAAACTGATAGGTAGGCAACTTCAAGGAGATGGGGACAATTGGCCGAGTACCATACAGCAAAACAAAAGGAGAGGTCTTAAGAGCCACTTTGTGTGTTATTCGATCAGCCTAAAGTGCATATTTCAAGAATGTATGCCACTGCCTAGGTTTATCTGCTGCAGACTTCTTGATGGCATTCATTAAATTCTTGTTTGTTGACTCAGCCAATCCATTACCTTGGGGATAATAGTTGGATGAGAATCTGATAACTATCTCCATATGGTATGCCCAATCTACAAACTCCAATGATTGGAAGGCTGGCCCATTATCACAGACCAAATTCAGGGGAACCCCAAATCTAGTTATGACATTTGATTCAAGAAAATCAATCACTTCCTGGGCTGTACTTCTTGTGGTGGCTGCTGCTTCAACCCACCTTGTGCAATAGTCAGTAGCTATCAGAACATATTTATGCCCTGCTGAGGAATTTGGGTTGATCACCCCCACAAAATCAAGTCCCCACTGCATGAAAGGTTTGTTTATCACAAAATCAAGTCCCCACTGCAATGTCTGGCACTGATGGCAGGTTCTGACATGTTGATGTGCATCCTTAAAAAGTGTAGGCCGATGATAGCTTTGCTCTCAGTATCTTATGTGAAGTGGCAGATCCTGATGAATGCCCTGCCCCTAGTTTTTCATGAAAGCTAGCCATGACTTCACTGACTTCACTGGGAGAGATGCACCTTAGGAAGATGCCAGCATAATTCTCCCTATACAAAATACCTACCTTAAGGAGATAGTGAGCAGCTTTTAACTTTAATGCTCTCCTTTGAGTTCTATTCAAATGGGATGGGCAAACTCCAAACTGTAGCAGATGAATGATATCCCCATACCAATCATCAGATTCAGAGTTTAATTGATTAACTTCTGCTTGTGGAGGCACTTCGAGCAATGTGCCTAGACAAACCAAGTCCCCTGATCAGTTTAGCAGGCCGAATCTCCAGGTCATATTCTTGCAGCCTGGTGACCCAATTTCCCCTCAGTTCCCCCAACTCATTCTGACTTAGAAGGTACTTGACAGCTGGGTCCGACACTATGGCATGAACTTTGCTCCTCAGTATATAATGTCTGAACTGTTTCACTGCCCTTACCAAAGCATAAGCCTGTTTATCTAAATGGGAATATTTCAGTTCAGCTCCCTTCAAAGTAGTGCTCTTAAAAGCAATTGGATGTTCTCCTGTATCTCTCCGTTGAGTCAGCACTGCAGCAAGTGTATGTTCGAGAGAGAATGTGTACGAGATAGAAATCTGCACTTGAAATGCGGGCTTACTAAGGCTGGTGCTTATTTAATGGTTGTCTTGATTTCTTGAAAAGCAGTCTTAGCTTCGATGGTCCGGGCAATGCGGGCGGTTTGCTTTAACATATCATTCATTGGTTTAACTATCTCTGCAAAGCCCGAGATAAACTTTTCGACAAAGTTAATATTTCCAAAGAATGATCTCAACTCTTTCTTGGAGTTGGGAAATGGTATGCCAGATATGGCCTCAACTTTGCCTGGATCCATAGAAATGCCATCCTTTGTGACCAAATGCCCAAGCATTTTGCCTTCTGTTACATCAAATATGCATTTCTTTGGATTCAAAGAGATGCCAAACTCTCTGCACTTGTTAAACACAGACTCTAAATGCTTTACATGGTCAAACTTAGATTTGGAAAATACTGTTAGATCATCCATGTAAACTACAATACATTTTCCCATAAGCCCCTTGAAGGCATGGTCCATTGCCCTCTGAAATGTTGCTCCTGCATTTATCAAACCAAATGGCATCCTCTTGTAAGCAAAAGTCCCCCACTTAGTTGTAAAAGCAGTCTTCATTCTATCTTCCTTCTCAACCAAAATCTGGTTGTACCCCAAGAAGCCATCTAGGAAAGACATCATCTCAGATCCATTAAAAATTTGCAAGACTTCATCCATAGAAGGCAGGGGATAGTTGTCCTTTTCAGAAGCCTTATTTAAATTCCATAAATCCACACATAGGCGGATCTCCCCATTTTTCTTCCTGACTGGCACCAGATTGGCCACCCAGGTAGAGTGCCTGATGGAAAAAATAATTGCTGCACTCAAGATCTTCTCCACTTCTTTCTGAATAAGGGGTTCTAACAGAGCATTAACATGCCTCTATTTTTGTCTGAAAGGCTTGCAAGATTCTTTCAAAGGTATGATGTGAGTGTAAACCTTTGGGTCAAAGACCTTTAAATATTTGTATGACCAGGCCATTACATCCTTAGACCTGTGCAGGAAATCAATCATATTTCTCTTTATTTCCGGATCACAATCCTTTGCCAACTTGATGTTCTTTGGATCCTCCTCAGTGCCTACATTCAATTTTTCAGTCTCATTGTCTGTGGTGCCCACATAATCCTCATAAGTCACCCTTTGCCTGATCTTGTCAACATCAAATAGCCTCTCCAGCTCTACCATTCCTTTTGGGATCCTGTTGTCCTTCAATCTCATGATTCCCCTGTCATCATCTAACTGTTCCATCAGGGTGTCCCTTTGGCCCTCATCAATTATAGCATTCTCAAAGGTGTTAGCACTCTGTAAGAAGTGCACAATCTGCTGATCATCTGAGAAAACTTGAAAGCTATCTATATTGTTTGGAACTGAAGGACAGGGGACTAACTCAATTGAAAACTTATCCCACTTAAAATCTTCCAATGGCTTTAAACTTGCAGCTGAAGATGCCAAGACATCTGCATGTGAATTTTGTTCCCTGGGTATATGTGTTAAGTTAAAGGCATCAAAGCCTTCTACCAGGTCCCAAGCTCTGTGCTTGTATCCCTTCATATAAGAGGCTTTACATTGAAACTTACCCCTGACTTGGCTTGCCACTAATTCTGAATCAGTGAAAACTTGAATGTTTTTCACATTTCTATCCAATGCAAATTTTAAACCTAAAATCAGAGCTTCATACTCTGCTAAATTATTAGTACATGGGAACTGCAGGCGGTAAGACATAAAAAATGTCTGACTTTGGGATACTTTGAGGACTGCCCCTATTCCAGAACCCTGCTTACATCTTGCTCCATCCACATGAAGTGTCCAAACTTCATTAGTATGTACAGGATGAGCTTTTTTAAACTTGTTACTCTGCCCAGTTGTTAAATTGTAGACACCAATATCTACCTCTGCAATATTGACAGTTTCATTAGCTGCATTGTACTCTGTAATCATTTGCTTGTACCTGGGTTCTCTGTCAACCCATAATTGATTGGCCACACCCTTCCATGGCAACCACATGTGTGAAAAGTCTGTTTCCAGATATCCATTTAGAGACTTAGACCAATCCCTACTCAACAACATCCCGTATCCCACTGGGATATCCACAACTTGGATTTCAATCTTATGTTGAGCCCTTGGCTCAGATGCCAATTGAATGTGAATGTTTTGCAGCTCTCCCACAACCTTAACTTCTGACTTGTCCAATTGGACAACTCTCCTCTCAGACTTCATTGGGGTCAACCCCAATTGTTGACAAATGGCCAATGGCATGACATTAGCAGATGCACCTGAATCTACCAAACAATTATGTAAGTTCTTCCCAAAAATTCTGATAGTCAGTAAAAATGGGGGAACTTCAGTCTTTTCCTTGTACATGGCCAGATTGGCATTGGCTATTTTCTTCCCTTTATCCACAGGTTTAGCAGCAGGGCCAGAGTATGTCTTTATCAGATTATCTCTCTGCTCTAAAATCTGTGCCAACTCATGCAAAGTAATGTTAGCCTTAATATTTTTCATATCCTCCACTATGTTATATCCTTTGTTAAGTGGAGGAATAGCAACATCTGGTACTCTTTGAGCTCCTCCCTTTGGTGGAGGTGGATTATTGCTTGGAGAGGGGTCAGGAGGAATATTGTGAGAATTATCAGGAGGAGTTGATGTGGTATTTGGCTCAGGATTCCTGTTCCTCAGGTTGTAGCTATCTCTTCTATACTGCTGGAAAGCCTGTACTTCATCTATAGGCATTTCAACTACATTCTTAGATTCATCCGGGAAAGAAAAAGAATCCAAGACCATAGCTGCATTGTGTCCAGATGAACTTGGGCCCTCAGCAGTTCTTTGATTTTCAGGGGAGATCAAATCTCCTGACAAGGCTTCAAATGCATTTGCAAAATTCCACACAATCCAACTCCCCATGCTGAGAAGTGGCATGAATTCTGCACCAGTTGGGCAGGGCTAAGTCAAAAATGTTCACATCATGAGCTTTACCCTTGTAATATTTATTAGGTTCATATGGGGGCCTGTTAAATCTGTTTTGCTGATATGAGTATCTGTTGGGATTGTCACCAGTAGAAGTTTGTATTTTAAAACTCAAAAAATCATTGGCCAGCTTCTGAACAATCTTTGAAACTTCTTCAATCCTAGCATTGTCAGCCTCTTTTATCGGGTTCTGTACATTCTCAATAGGTGCAGCAGCCACTGGTGCTGCTGATGGTAAAGTCTGACAAACTGGCAGCATCATCTGATGTGGAATGGGATTGAACACGGGAGCAGCTTGAGTGATCGAGAGGAGTTTGTTGAATATTTAAAAGTCGGGGTCCCAACTGTCTTTCCAGGATTAAAGCTTCTTTATAAGCTTCTGTCAAGTTGGTAACAGTGGCATCCCTCTTCAAGAAGACAGAGGTCATTGGGTCTAGAGAGTTCCTAAAAATCTCTAATGCCAGGTCAGCATTCGGTACATAATAGCCAGTGAGTCTACCATAAGATTTCTAGAATCTAACATTATAGGATCTGATAGACTCATTTAGTTCTCTTTTGATGCTAGAAAACTGCTGATATAAAATACTGGGGTCTATCACTTCCCCGAACTGTGATACAAAAACTTTTTCTAAGTCATTCCAACTGGTGATGGAATCATTGGTGAGGTTCAAAAACCAATCATAAGCTCCCTCCTAGAGAGTAAACGGGAAGAGTCTGCAGGAAACATCCTCATGTTGTACATTTAATAACTTCAGTGCATTCTTGAATGCAACTAAGTGTTCCTCTGCAGTTCTTGTCCCATCATGTTTATACCTAGGGAGGTATCTTTCTGGATTTCTGGGCAAGTCATGGGCTATACCAGGAATGTTCAAGGCTATGGAGCCCAACCAATTTGCCATAGCTAATGGATTAACAGGGATATTCTGAGCTCTAGTTGGAGTAACAATCAGTGGTGATAAAACTATCTGTGACAGAGATTTGGCCTTTCTGAGGCTACTTCTTCTCGAAGTTTCTAATTCAGGGACAAGGAGCTCTCCAGCTTTGGGGTGGGATCTTGTTACCCTGTATGTAGAATCTAGCTTTCACAGGTATTGAAAAACTCTGCAGTTCTGAACAGGTTCTGTATTTGGCAAGTTAAAATATTGTATGCGACAATTCAAAGCTATCTGACAACTTATACAGCATCGAAGTTCAGTGTGGGTCCTTACAAATGTTGCTGTTATGCCCTTACAATACTTGAACTGAGTTCATGCCCTCCTAGCGCCAATTAGATGTTTGCAAGGCTTTCATGCACACCCCGAGAAGGATGAGCAAGGAAGCTCCGGAGACACCCATGGGACGAATCCCACTCACTTTAGGATCTAGCTGGTTATCCAAGGTGCGAGTTACAGAGTTGGGTCGAATGGCTATTCACTCTTTTTCGCTTCTGGAATAGATTTCAATATGGATCTGCTCGTTACCTTACGAGGGGTTCCTGAACTTGTTCAGTAGTTGCAAAAGTTGTTGACAATCAGATTTAACTTGATTCTTGATCTAGCTCTCATGGGTCAGTAGATTCAAATAAAAGACAAATAAAGAAAGTAAAAATGGATCATTCACCGAAAACAAAGAGAGGGTAGGGTAGGGCAGAAAGAGAAGTTTATCAGACTTTAAACTGTAAAACTTAAAACTACCAATCTTATCTATGCTATCAGCTTCACAACAGAACAAATCAAAGAAGAAAGTGTCCAGTCAGTCTAAGATCACTTTCAACTAAGAGCACAAGGCAAAGTGGAACAGATCTAGCAAAAAATTATAAATCCAAGGGCAGCTGGTTAAAACTAGTATCTTTCACCGACGACCTAGCTCACACAGTGAAGACAGAGCAATTAGAACAAACTTAACCTTCAAATCTGTAATTTCCCCTAGCAGAAAATAGAACAACTGAAGCCTAACAGCATATTTAAACTTGATAATGGCAGATTTATAGCATATATCTAACAAACTTTAATGGAACGGATAACAGAAGAAGATACACTTATCACACTCTGCAAAAGATTAGGCTCCTGGCCATGCTATCACAGAAAAGCTAAAGCACATCAACTCCAAGTCCAGAAATAAAGGATTTCACAAGATTTGCAAGAAATTGCTTATAAGCCTTTTATTTCTAAGTCTCCGCCTCCCGCAATTACATTGAGAAGAAGTATTTATAGATTCAGGACAGACCCTGATCTTTTCAGAAATATCTTCTTCCCCAAACTGCAAATCTTATCTTTTTAAACCCTAGGACCCGGGTTTTACAATAAAAATCCATTTAAAATCAAATTCCAGATAGAACTTAACCCTTCGGCAAATCAGGGGAGTCAGATGCCATAAATGGAGAAGATAAAATCTAAAGCCACTTGCATTCATCCGCAGTTGCAAATAAATGCCTCCATTAATTCTGCTGGTGAGCCGGATGAGTCACCACTTCTCCATCAATTTGATCTCCGCAAAGCCATCCCGAGTTGAAATTATCTCCATGCTATCAATTCTATCATAAATTTGCTATTGAATGCTTTTACCGGCTTCTTTTCCTCTAGCATGGCGGTCCTTGATCAAATCTGCACTTTAACTTTGACTTTATGGCCTTTCCCGGTTGTCCCGTAAGTGCCAGATGGAATCCTGCATGAAAGACAAAAAGATTATATTAGTACTTTAAAATCATTAAATCAGAAGCTTTAAAGGTTAAAACAGATTAAATCAGGCTAAAAACCCTAAAGCAAGCTTGCATGTCGGCTTCTGTTTGTCTGCCTCACGCTTTGACACGTGTCGCTACCCCAGGATGCCTTTTGTTTCCCGTTGGAATGCACTTCAGGCTCATTTGAGGACTTTCTCTCTCCTATCGTGAAAATGCGACATGTCGCGATTTCGCGACATGTCACGAAATCACGACATCCCCAGCGCTGCGCTGCTTCTTCCCCTGTCGGCCACAAAAATGCGACATGTCGCGATTTCGCGACATGTCACGAAATCGCGACCTTCCCTGGCCTCCGTACAACTTCTTGATTTTCAGCCACGAAAATGGAACATGTCAGCGCGTCGCTGCGAGTTCGCCAAAGCTGCATGCGTTGACCGTAATTTTGCGACATGTCAGCGAATCGTTGCAACTTTTGGACTTAGCCACTTTTTCTCCTTTCCAGTCGCAAAATCATGACAAGTCACGATTTCACGACATGTCGCAAAATCGCGTTGGTCTGTACTGATTTCTTCTCTCTCCTCCGGCCGGTAGCGATTTCACGACGGTTTCCATAAATGGAAACGTCGCGATATCGCGACACTTCCAAAAATGGAAAGTGTCGCGATTTCGCTATGTTTTTCCGACTTAGCTGCTTTTGCCAAAATCCGTCGCGATATCGCGACATTTTCGAAAATGGAAGTGTCGCGATACCGCGACACTACCAAAAATGGAAAGTTTTGGTTTTTCAGTGAATTATGCAACTGTTTTCTGGATTTTTCTTGGTACCGGTGCAAGATTTTCTTTGTGCATGAATGATCCTAGCATCTAGAAAGTTAAGCTTGGAATAACAATGCTAGAAAGGCTTGGAAAAAGGCACAACTTTAACAAAGAGGCAAGCAAAATTGGATTTAAACCTGAAAATGATCAAGAGGGTCCCTGCTGCAAAAATGGAATTTCAGAGTTTTCAAGAGGATGGAATCTCATTTTTCAGTGGGGGTGTGTTGCTTCTCAACAATTTTCAATAGAACTGGATGATGGGTTATTTTTTCGCTAGAGTGGCCACCTTTTCCATTTTTAACATTTGACCTAGGGCCACCTCTATTTCTTGGTAATACCCTCTATTAGCTATCATACCATTCATTCCTTTGAAGTAATAATCAAAGGTTAAATAGGGATTCCAATGTGATGAGTTATTTGGGAAGTTTTTTAAACTTCAATTGTATAATCTGATCATCATACACCTCAATTTAGGAATCTAACTATCCAAAAACCTCAACCTACTCAAATAAAATATTTATCATTATCAAATAAGTGTCAATAAATATCATTGTCAGGAATGGTTGGCTTGACTATAATTTTTATATTTTATGGATTTTATATTAGGTCATTTATAGGATCAAACTATGACTTGATGACTACCATGAAGTTTGCATCTATGTTCTTGTTAGATTTTGATGCTAGATACTTAATGAGAAATCAACCACAAGATATAAAATGAGCATGCAATATTAATATATGCCAATGGCAATTTACTAAGCATGTAAAAATCATAAGAAACTTTTGTAACTACTCATTAAACTGCCATTAATGAAGGTTCATGAAAATAGTACAATGATATAAAATGGAGGTCTCAAACTCTTCATATTCCTTATAGAGAACAAGTTACTAGGTGATTTGTTGGAGAGAGAGGTGAGCATGGAAGAAGTTTTTTGATTTCTACAGAGAAGAGGTACTTGAGGAATGTTAGTAGTTGAAGAGTGGAGAACAAGAAGACCAAGTTAGAGGACTATTTATGCTTGTGTTGAAATTTAAGGATGAAAAGGTGAAGATTACCTAGGATTGTATGCTAGAAGATGTGGTTGAAATCCTGAGAGCAAAATAATGATATGAAATGCTAAAGTGAAGTTGTCTGATGAATGGTGAAGTAGATAAGCCATGTAAAAAATGCTAAAGTGAAGTTGTGTGATGAAGCATTAAAGTAGAGAAGCCATGTGAAGAACATTAACATAGAGGAGTTGTGATATAAAGCAAGATGTAGCTATGAGAAAAAGTAGAGAGGAATCTAGAAGAAAATATTTTTTAGCCATGAGTGCAAAAAGAACTCAAAGAATATTTTGAAGCAAACCAATCAGATAGTCATAACACTTACTAGAAGCACGTAGAGTGCATAACATTTACTAGAAATGAGCGGAGAACATAAAATTTAGTTAGAATGCCCTAAATTCTATTTGAAGTGAGACATGGCAACAATTAAGGTGAAGTATTCAAAATTTTAATATTATTAAGGGAATATTTGCTTTATAAGTTATTTTTAGGTGCTTTATTGCTTTAATTAAATTTGGGAGTTATAAGAATGTAAGGATAAAGTTGGAGATTTAAGATATTGATAATTAAATCAAGATTTGGTAGTTAAAATGAAATGATTCATGGGAGATATAAGGAAATAAAAAATTTAAAATTTGAATTAAAAGAATTTGATTAATAAATTTGAAAAGAAAATTTATCTGGAGGATTTTTTATGCAGTTATAAGATTGTCTACTACAAAGGAAATTATTGCAACATGGAAAGAAGAAACCAAACCAAAAAATAAGCAATCAAACATAAAAAATTAGTACAAAAATATAAAAACATGAGTTATTAAAAACAAATGAAGAGAAAAAAAATTCATATTTTTAAGAAGAAAATTTCTTAAATGCTGAATATTTTATGTCATTAAAATTGATGATTTACTCACAAGAAACTAAATATGAAGTTTTTTCAACACTCAATAAATACTTCCATACTATTATTTATGAAGCTATTTATCACTCTCACATTAATTGTTGACATAAGAAAGATGATATATAACAATTTTATTTCTGGAAGACAATATTTTTTTTTTTTTTTGAATTTACATGGTGGAATCGGTAGCCGCCATGAATCCGGGTAGGCTGTCCAATTTTTTATGGCCGCCACAGTATTTTGCACTGTCCACCCCAGAAGCCGCCACATAGATCTTCATGCAGTCCACTCCTATAACCACCATGCCACAATAATTTTAAACCTTTTACGCCGCTAAAAGCACCAGGAAAGGGACAAGCGTTCAGTTCGACGAGGCCCGAGATTTGAACCTTGGACCTTCGCCCCCTTATGGGGTTTGGATGAACCAATTGGTCTACACCTCGGACCTTCTGGAAGACAATATTAAATAATAAGAATAAATAATTAAAGATGCCACCTATGACATAAATGATTTAAGGGATATATAAAAATGTTTTGATACTATATAATTAAAACCCATGATGAGAGATGCATGTTGTGACACTAGTGATCTTCATCAAAATGAAAAAGAGAATTGTGATGCAAGTTGTGATACTTGTGATTTGGGACCCACGAAAACTATAGAAGAACTTGTTTCAAGAATAGACATTGCATGTGATACAAAGGATTTGAACCTGGTTCATGAAGAAAAATATTTGGAATAAAGTATATGTGACAATAAATATTGTAATGGTGACAGAGAAATTGGGATAGAGTTTTTGATAAGATATAATTCTGAAGAAATTTGAAAAGCAAATATTTTAAATCAAAATAAAGAAGACCTACCCAAGTGTTGTAGGTGAGTTGGAGAGGATAGGGAAATCCTCCAAGGGAGGTCCCAGGTTCGAATCTCCACCCTACCAAAAAGTTGAATTGGGTATCAAAAATCCAATTGATAATGTTGGTGCGGGTGGGGCTGGGTGTGACTCCCAGGTGACTTTGACAGTGTAGAACCCTCTGGTTGTAGTCTCTCAAACCAAGGTGGCCTCGTAAGGAATATTTCACTTAAAAAAAAACTAAAGAAGACCTCAAACAATTAGATAACAAATGTGGGCATTGTGGCAGGCATGGACACAATATATGAAGATGTTAGAATATTTATTTTTGTGAAATTGAGGTAACAATCATTCCCAAAGATATTGTTACCATGGAGGTAATAATTTGAGGAGGTAACCAATAATATGAATCATGGATGTATAAGCATGCACAAAATGGATACAATGAAAGAAACAATTATACTAGAAATAAATGTATTTTTTTAGGAAAGTTTTTTTTAATTTCAGATATGGTTAGGAAAAGAGTATGAACTTTTGCAGCAATCGATATAAAAGGACATCAGTACCAAAAGTAGTACCACAACCAAATATAGAGAATGAAGATAAGAGTGATTCTCAAATATTGAAGGCTAAACTTCTTCACACCAAATAGTATAATACGAAAGGGTGTTAGAGATATTACATGAATTGGTACCATTCAAGTACCATTGAGTACTATTGTAAATATTTAGAATAGGAGTGTGTTTAATATTTGTCTAATGTGTCAAAGTAATAATGGTGTTGTGTGTTATGTAATAAAGCGTGAAAGGTTTCAAGTGTGCAAGTGAAGAGTAATAGGTGATAGGTGTCAAGTGTGATGGATTTTTAAGCCTTAATACTACCACAAATATCACAAGTTAAATATCACAGGATCAAATATAATATAGCCACAAAGCAATAAGGTCAAGATAATGATATGAGTAGATTAATATGAGCAAATTAATATGTATATCAAGGCTAATAATATATCAAATAACATTCATTAAACAATAATATGAATGTAAAATAGCCTAAATCATATATGTACTAAGCATGTAGAAAAAATTACAATATTAATTGCTTAAATTGTATCCAATATATATTACTCCACTTTATATTACATATATGATAGAACTTATAATATGATCCTTCACCTTTTATCTCTATCATGCCTTAATGTATTATGATACTATATGGAGTACTATATAGCCATAATAGAATGACTCTTTGTATACTTAACTATTTCTTTCCATGACTCTTTGTATACTTAACTATTTCTTTCCATATGCCAAGTCTCATGACTCTTGGCTTATCTACTTAATGCTTGTATACTTGATGAATACATGACTCTGTGTTGTATGTACACCTAGAAATAACTCTTGACCTTCACTTTGCACTCACACTCACATAAGACTTGTGCATTTCATACACATTACAACTTTACATGACACTTGTTCATTTCTTGCACATACACACTTACATGAAAGGGAAATAATACTCACACTATAAACTATGAATCGACCCTAATGGGGGTATATTAGCATGTACTAAATAATGTAATATACTCCAACACCCCCATGTATTACATTATTTGGTTATTGAAGACTTTAGTCTTCAATCATGGTCTTCATGTTGATCTTCATTATTCAAGTGATCTTTGGACCTATGCTTGAGATCGTATTTTTTTCATCATCTTGAACTTCAAATTCACTCAATGCTTATAATCTTAGAATTGCTTTTGAATCCCATTTCTTGTATTCTATCTTCTAAAAAATTCAACAATTTCATCTTGAAGTAAAATAAGCTCTTGAGAAAAACCAATTGAATCTAAAGCATATATTTTATTTTTGATTGATCCTATAGCCTTTGATATCTTTTTATTTTTGATAATGTATTTATTATGGTCATTTATATATTTTAATTCAATTGATCTCCCACTTTCAACCAATTTAGTAACTAAAATGATATTGGTTGACAATTTTAATGACCCTCCTTGATAGAACTTGATCTTGATACTAAATTATGTATTGATGTGTGGATATCTAATGCATGATTTTATTTCTATGTTATCAATATGAGTTGATATTTGTATTTTATGCTTTGAGAATATGGTATTGCTAATGAATTTTGTGGTTGTAGGACAAGGTACTATCACCAGTGGATTGGTATGGTACAACCACCATAGTTGAGAGAAATATTGGAAATAATGGATGACTTGTTCATTGAAAGCTCAAGGGTAAAAGTATACCCTTCATATAGATGCATTGCATTTGCTTTTTGTTTGAATACACCATTGGACCATGAGATTGCTATTGGCAAAGGAGTCATCCTTAGTAAGTTGGGGATAATGTTCTAGTTATCTTAAAAAGCCATCTACTTAAGGATAAAACAATGTTGTGTAATTTTGAATTGCAAAGTATTTGTATTGCTTTTGTTTTTGAAGCATATAATTGGGTGGTTAACCCAATAAAGTATTAATGAGATTAGTAAAATTAATACTTGAAAATTTAATATCAATGCTAATAACCTATATTAGCAACTGGTATTAACTAATAGGTAATTAATCTAATTACCTTAATGTTGGAAATATTATTGAATAAGTTACTTGACTTAATACTTATACCTTATCTTATAAATAATATTAGGTAAGTTTTAATTAAAAGAAATAAAAAGGATTTAATTAATCTTAATGCATAGTTGTTTAAGGTGGAGTTGGATAATAAAATATTCTTGGTGTTATCTTTCCTCATAGTGGTTCCAAAATACCTTAGGTGGAGGAGGTAGTTAGAAGGCTTGGGGGGAATAAGTCATTTTTGAAACCATGATCAATCAATATGCTTTTATGGGTTCTCCAGGATAAGAAATGATGCTCGATAATTAAGGAAGAAAAAAAAAAGATGAGTGTAAGCTAGGGAATGCAATCTAGAAGTAAATTCAAGGAGAATTAATATCCGGTTAGCATGTGCAAAGGTATTCTCCTCTAAATATTTTTCTTTTAGATGTTTCTCATTGCTATGCGTAGATTGCTCATTGTTTCTTCTACTTGTTTTTGTTTGAATCAATGAGTTTTCATTCTTTGAAGACTGGTTTTAGCTTGTTTTGTTCTTACAATTGAACCCATGGTTTCTTGGAATTGTATGTTTGTTTAGTGCTTGTGTTATTATTTTAAAGACCTTTTTGGTGCTTAAGTTTTGGTTGTGAGTAGTGGGATCCCATGTTTTCTTTTGGCCTTCATATTTTGGTCACTTGGGATGGGTTATTTTGTTGTAGATCTTTGTTAGGGTGTTCTTAGGCACATAAGCTTCATTGCACCTTGATGTCATTTGGTTGCTCTGTATCTATGCACTGTTGGGTAGGAATTGTTTTTACCATCCAACTATTTCATGTGAGTTCAATTTATAGGTTGACTACTTTTAGTCATGATGTTTGGATGTTAGTTTTGCCTCCTATTTAAAGCTTGTTTTGGTTCATGGATGCCATGGATTTTATTTGTAATGACCTGCATGTTATGTTATGGAAGTTTTGATCTTTTCTTGATGATGGTTTTTGAATTTAATTGATTGCTAGGTCCTAAAGCTTTAATAAATGCTTTATTAAGAGCTTTCAATTTATATTGCTGGTTATTTATAAATATTAATGGTTAGGCACCAATAAGTTTATAATAATGTTCTCATTTTTTGTTTCCTTTGAAATTATGGAGAAATTTATAGCTTGTAGTTTTTGAGATTATTAATTATTTTAAGGAAGTGCATAGTCTTAATAAGGGAAAAGGTAGTTGTTATGCCTATTGGAAGTAATATTTGTATTGAGTATAATAAAAATTAAAAAATAGATTTCTCTTTATATATAAGGAAGAATAGGTGAATTTCACATTATTTTATTTGATTTGTGCCTCTTGGTTAATTATGTGTCTTTAGATTTTTAGTGTAATATGGTTTAATGTCTTATCTTTTAGAGGTTTGGAAAATTTGGGAGTGAATGTTATTTATTTTTGTAAAATATAAATGTTTGTTCTTTTATAGTTATAAATATTGTTGAGATATTTTGGGAATATTAGTGGCTTTTCATAGAATTAATTATTGTATTAAAAGATAGTGGATTAGTATGTTAAAGTGTTTTAGTAAAGGAGGATGTAATTGCTTGAATGAAAATTTGGTTTGGGATGGGTTTTCGTTTATAAGAAGAGCAAGGAGTTTGGTTTTTTATTATTAATTATAATGGTTTCTTGAGACTTAAGTAGGTAGATAAACCATTATAGAGAATTATGGGATTCTCTCCTTGTTTGTTTGAAATGTATTGCTCATGGTTGGTTGCATTTATACATAGATCATGTTAAGTTGCATTGCATTAAGAGTTGTCCTAATCCCTAAGATTTTCTCAAAATTTGTGGGAGATATTTCTACATGAAGAGGATTGTGACAAGATGGTGGTGCAAAGACCACTTAGGAAGATGTGCTATAATATATTTAGGAATGGAATGTTTTTATGTAAATGAAAGTTTTTCTATGTAGCACTTGGTAATTTTTTATTCTTAAAATTATAAGGCTTGGAAGTCTTCATGTAAATGTATGGATTATGATATTTTTGAGAAAATGAATTAATGATTAGTATGTGATCCATTTTAAGCTTGCTTTACTAGCTTTAATTAAATATTTGTTTTATGCTAATATTATGTTTGGATGTAATCGATATGATTAATTTTATCATGTTAAGAGATATGTTCTTTCATGCTAGAATTATGTTGGAATTTATGTTTTATGTAAGCATGGGTTGAAAATAATATTATTAAATCCGATATCTAGCATTTTGTTATAATTAAGCATGTTATATATGTTATAGGACTTCAATTATTTTTATAGAAGATATGCTATATTGATTTTATGTAATTCTTAGATTTGGTGGGGATTCTTGGGTATGGATTTAGAACCTTATTAGGATCCCTAAGTTAAATATTCAACCCAATCTCGAGAAGACTTGTAGTGATGCAATAACCAAGTAGTTGTGAGTATTGGAAGGAGTTGTGGTGATGCAATAGATATGTACTCATGAATCTAGAAGGATTTGTGGTGATGTAATAGCCAGATGTTCATGAGTGATACACCTAGAATATTTAGGATCAGGTGTTCTATAACTAAGGAGTTAATGAAATCATTCATGATACAATAGTGGTGGTACCTTAAATGGTGAGGTTAAGGTAACCATGCTCATTATTAGGTGAGTGATAATGACCTTAGTTAGCCCGTGGAGGTGTGGTAACTAAGCACCAAGGATTTACACCAAAATAACCTACATATATGGACTTATGGAAGGGTTATGGAATAGGCATCCTCCTTTAAGTATTATGGGCCTTAAAGGATAATCCCTATGCTTTGGTAAAATTATCCTATATCGGTGAGGTTATGGGAAAGGTGGGGGGACCACTTTAGCATCCTTCTAAATGGTGAGTTTTAGTAAGGTGAACCCCAAAAATATGGTATGTTGGCCACTCTTGTCCATTGAGTGTTGTCTGCAACAACATGGAACTCAAATTTGGTGAAGCCTTGAGAAAGATGAAAAATAATATTGGTACTTCTTTGTGAACCTGCTTATGTGTATATATATATATATATATATATATATATATATATAGGTTGGTTTTTGTGGGTTGTTACAACAAACGTGGAACATACATGTCATCTTCTAGTACAAAATCTGAAAATGATATACTTGGAGTTACATTACCGCTTCCATGAACTAGATACCTCTTATAATATGCAATCATTAAATATAAATTATTTTTGACTTATAAACACTCAAACCATTGCAAATTTCTAGTCATATGATGACTAGTACCTGAGTCTATATACCAAATATCTTTTTTTGATCGAACTATTTTATTAGATTCACTTGAATTGAGTCTATATACCAAAGATATTTTTTTGATTGAACTGTTTGATTAGATTCACTTGAAAATATTTTGTACCTTTGACATGAGTTTTGAAGAGTATGATGTTGCTCATTAAATATATTTGTTTTTGAAATTTTTCTTTTATGAAATATGGCTTTGTGTATTGATGATGCCTCCTATGTTGAAAAGTTCCTCTTGATAATTTATCTATTTTTGTACCTTTAAGTTGAAACACAAAATTTTCTAGATTTAATTTGTTTCCTTTTATGTAGACAACCTTATATCTCCTAGGTTTATGTCAAAGCTTCTAAAGTTAATTCCTATGAAGTAGTAATCCTTATGTTTCCCTATTTTTAGAAACTAAAGAACAGATTTTGCAAATTTGTTTTCCTAAAATTTGGAGTTGAAATCCTTTTCTCTCCCAAACAACTAAAGCTACAAATAGAACAACCTTGAAATTGAAATAATTATATATGTACTAAGCATATAGAACAACTCATAATATTAATTTCTCAAAATATATGTAATATTTATTACCCCAATTTCTCTTACATAGATGATAGAACTTTTAATGTGATATTTCACCTTTGATCTCTCTCACACCTTATTGTATTATGATACTCACTCTATGGAGTACTATATAGCCATAGTAGAATAACTCTTTGGATACTTGACTATTCATTTCCATATGCCAGGTCTCATAACTCTTGGCTTCTCTACCTGACACTTGCATACTTGTTGAACACATGAATCTATATTGTATGATCGCCTATACATGAATATTGACCTTCACTTTGCACACATACTCATATGAAACTTGTGCATTTCTTGCATATTACAAATTTACGTGACACTTTGTGCATTTCCTGCACATACACACTTACATAAAAGGGAAATATTACTCACACTCTAAACTATGACTCAACCCTAATCTATTATTTACAAATGTACCATGAAGGTACCATGGGGATACATTAGCATGTACTAAATAGTGTAATATACTCCAACAAAGTGTGGAAGTGAAGATTCATGTGAGATGTGTCAAGATGTGAAGTAGGAGGTTATGTAATCATGAAAAGATTTTTCATAATATGAGGCATGTGAAAGGTTTTATCTCTTGAGATATTGAGTAAAGTAATAGTCAAGAGTATTGAAGAGTTTATTTTCAAAGTTATATATTGGAGATAAATATCTCAGTTATGTAAAAAAGTAATTTAATTGAATGTATTTTGAACGAATGTAATAGAGAAGTATTTTTTGATGTGAAATATTGTGAGAATTATTGTATGTGTTTATTTTATCCTAGATAATTTACCTATGAGATAATTAGGCATATTTTCCAACAATATTTAGGTGGAACTAGTTTACCACAAGTATATTTTCTAATTTACCATCCATTTATATGGTTTTAGGGTATTGCTTTCTTTTTGTTCTAGGTTTCTCAATGCATAAATACTTAATAGTATTATTAATAATAGGCACATATTTAATGGATTCTAGTAAATAAAACACTAATTGAGCATTTTAGTTTTTATAGTAATTTAGGTTCTTCAAAAGGTTCTTCTCTAGCTTTGAGGCACTCAGAATATGGTGCTTGGTGAGAACTCAAAGGGTTGTTTTATTGACATCCTATTGATGATAAGGCTTAGTAAAAGAGAGTATTTGGGGTTTAGCATTGTTGTCATAGAGATCCATTATAATAGGTAGAGCTAGATCAAAAAGTATTTTTATTGAATAGAGTTGAATATTATCATAGTCTAGTACATTGATTTTGATTAATTATTTGGATATGACATAGGTTGCGTAGGAAGTTGAGGTTTATTAGCTTGTTATGATTGATTTTGATGTGGGACATTGAAGGGGCCAAACAAAAATACCTTTCGTTGGTTTTGGAACCATTGTTTCCCCTAGTAACATTGATTATATGGGGGTTGTGATACCCATTGTTGGTTTTATATAGGTTGTGATATCCATGGTTGGCTTGATGTGGGCTTTGATGCCCATTGTTGATTTGACCACCTAGATTGGACAATTCCTGAGGCAAAGGCCAAGGATATTGATCCTATTATTGTATGGGTAGTGGTATAGACCAAGAAATGGACCAGTGGTTAAGAATCTAATTCATTGGAGCTCTTAGTCCATGCTAATTTTTTTATAAGTTGTAGATAAAATTATTACCTTGCCTCTACCCTATAGAGTTAATATATTTATTGGACTGGGTGTTCTTTTGCATGACATTCTTGAAATGTGGTAAAATATCACAATGATTTTTAAAATACCCCTTTTCACAGATACTAAAAATGGTGGTCTTATTTTGGGAGGAATATTGGAGTGCATGTTGTTGGTTCATCTTTAATGCACACTCCATGAAGGATAAACAGATAACACAAGCAACACTTAAATGGGAATAAAATCCCTCTCACTTTAGGATCTTGGTGGATATCCAAGGTGTGAGTTACAAAGTTAGGTTGAACATTTTCACTCTTTTCCACTTCCAAAATAGTTTTTAGTGGGTTGTCTATGTACCTGCAAGGGGTTCAACTTCCATCTGTTGTTTTATTCATATATCAAATTTGTGTTGTAAATAGATCTACCTCTTCGAATTTTAGTAGATTTAAAATAATAAAGAATTTTATGAAATATAAAAATGGGTCTCCTCAAAAATAAAAATAGAGAAAGTAGAGTAGGTAGAAAATAAGAGGAGGGAGGTGAAACTATGCAATTTCAGTTATTAATTATCCTTTAAACTCGACATACTATTGTGTTTTCTAAAATAATAGAATAATAAATCATCCAACTTTCTAATATCAATTTATTATTAAGGGGTGAAGTACGTTATGGATCAAACACTCTATTAGGATAGTTTAATCATTCTAAAATTTCAATCTTGTTGGGATGATTTTACTAGTAGCTTAGCTCACACAAAAAAACTAGAGCTAGTGGAATTAGAACTGAATTTTAGAATTATTAAACTTCAATTAATCTCTCCACATCAACATGCCAAAAATTATTAAATTCATAACAATTTCAACTACATACATTCCAATTGAAAATAAAATATAAGAAAAATCAATGATATCAAAAATTAAGAAGTTGATTAAGCACCTGGCTACGCAACTTTTGTTAAAGTAGGTTGTTTACCTTAGCTCATATTAACGTAGGTAATTTATTTTATTTTTATTTAGTTATTCCAAGTATTTTACCCATTTTAAAATTGTCTTTGAATGTTTTACAGATTTTTTTATAGAATCTGTAAAATCAATTGATAGACATGCACATAAAATTTTAGCACATTTGGAGTTATATTTTAAGTGTTACAATTATTTTGCTATTTTTAGTAAACTCATTATTTTGGATTAAATATTGGATTTGCTTAGTGATTTTTTTTCCAAGACTATAAAATCATGTTTCTAATCTATCTCTAAAATTTTAGATCATTTGGATTTGTATTTAGAAATTTATGATGATTTTATGATGCACTCTCAATATATTACATCATGAAAAGGGTTTTGCACTTGAACCTTGTATATGGACTATTCTTATAAAGTCTCATATTATTCATTCTTGTGAAGATAATATAATTATCTTTTAGGAGGTTTCCTGAGTGCCGATTTGTGCACCCTATCTACATTCTTTTGTTGTATGGTAATTTTTGTAGAATGACTTCTTCATCTTCTTCTGCATTAGATCAAAGTGAGTCATTAACAACACATAATTACCACACATGAAGACCAAGAATGGAAAAAATTATTAAACTAAAAGGATTATGGGATTTAATGTTTTAATAACAACCAATTTTCACTAGAGAATATAAAAAAATTCAGCACCAATGCAAATTAGATGAATGTATGGGTTTGATAGGAACTTATGTAAGTGATAGTCTTTTATTTCATTTGGAAGGATGTGAATCTCCTTTAAAAATTTGGGAGAAATTTAAAATATTATTTGGTAATGTGGGTCACATAAGAGCCATGCAGCTTGAAGTTGAGATCACTTCTCTCAATCCTAAATATTTTCCATCTATTGTAGACTATCTTACTAAGTTCAAGCACTTTTTGATACAGTTAAAGGGGAGTGGGAGATATAAGAAACCTGATTCTATCCAAGTCGAAAGGTCCATTCCAAATATTTGTGTCTATATTTTTATCTAGAACTTATTCCTTAGGTGTCACATTCAAAATGCCTGATTTAGAGTTGTTTTGTGAAAGACTTACTAGGGAAGAATCATAATTGTCTAACCTTGAGTCTTCCACCTCTTAAAAGGTATTAGCAGCATGTAGTCCTAAGGGTAAGAGAAAATCCAAAGGTAAAACTAAGTATACTCCTTCTCCATCTCAAAGTGGCCCTAAATCCAAAGAATATAACTCTGAACCCAAATATTCTTCTAAATCCAATAATAAATCTAGCCTTTCATGCTCCTTTTGTGAGAGGACTAGTCATGTAGAAACCAAGTGTTGGAAGAGAATACAAGCCTTAAAGGATGTATTCAGAAAACACAATATCTCTATATCCACTCCACCTCCTTCTAGTGAGCATGGAAAAGCACTTAATTTTTTTGGGGGAACTCAATCATCTATTACAGATAGTTGGGTTATAGATTTAGTGCTTCTCACCACATGAATTCTTCTTAGGAGTCGTTTGTATGTCTTGGTTCGAGTTCTACTTCCAACATTGAGTTTGGAGATTCTTACATTATTTTTATTAAGGAAAATATGACATACAACTTGATGGTGGCTACATCAGTTGTGCACTATATGTTCCTAATATCACCATAAATTTACTTTATGTTTATCAAATTTGTGATTTTGGTTAGGGAAAAATAGTGACTTTCACATCACAAGGAACTAAAATTAGAACCTTGTTGGAGCCTCATTCATTTGTTGCACAAGGTGTTATTGATAATAGTTCTAGACTATATCACTTTGAGGGTTTTAATGACACTTATTCTGTAGGGACATGCTTGGTTGCTCATACCGATTTTGACAGTAATATTTGGCATGAGATATTTGGACATATTAATTACATATATTTTAAGGAGTTAATCACTCATGGTATTGTTTATGGTTTACCTAGAGTTTCTTGTCTTGATGGGGTTTGTCTTGGATGTACATTAGGGAAACAACATTAAGATCCATTTCCTAAGGGTAATTCAAAGAGAGCTTCTTCACCATTTGAGCTTGTGCATAATGACTTGATGGTTTTTCCTACTCCTTTCAAAGGAGCTAAGTATGCACTTACATTTATTGATGATTTATTGAGGTGTACTTGGGTTTATTTTCTCAAGTACAAGAGTGATGTCTTTTTACACTTCAAAGTATTTAATATTTTTGTCGAGAATCAATCTTCTAGTTGCATAAAGAAGCTTCACACTAATAATGGGGGAATACTTTAATAGAGAGTTTATTAATTTTTTGGTAGCTCATGGCATTGTTCACAAAAATTATATTCCTCATACTCCACAATAAAATAGCTTAGTAGAAAGGAAAAACCAAACTTTAAAGGATATGGTTAATAACATGATGCATTCTAGGCATTTACCTCCTATATACTGGGTAGAAGTAGTTAATTGTGTGAACTACATTCATAAACACCGCATAGAGCATTTGAGCATTTGAATCCAGAGGAGGCTTGGTTTGGGACTAAGCCCAATGTCTCATTTTTTATATTTTTTAGAATCCATGCTTGGGCCTTTGTACCAAAGAAGCAAAGGAAAACCTTGGGTAAGAAAAGCAAACCCTTGATCTTTGTTGGGTATTGCAAGGACATGAGAGCTTATAAAATTTTGGATCTTGATACTCATGATGTTATTTTTAGAAATCATGTTCAGATTGATGAGCACTTATATTCTCATGATCCTTCATCATCATCTTCTTCTTCTTCTTTAATTCCATCCATTGATGATTATTCACTTCATCTTGAGGATCCCTTATTTGAGGAGCAAGTTTAGGAGGTAGCTGAGGAGGTTATGGATATATATTAACATGAGGATATCATTCTTGTTGATGTTGTCACTATGCCTATGTGGTATCATACCATATTTTATGAGGTAGCACCTTTAATATAGGATACTACACCCACTAGACATCATCATGCATGTTCTACAAATTTTAAACTTTTGTGTCAGGTAGTTTTTGGGTATCCACAGTATTTTTCACAGGCTCATGGGAAAAAAGATTGGGATGATGTGATGATAGATAAGTATTCTTCTTTGATGAAGAATTAAACTTGGGATTTTATCCCTATTCCTAAGGGAAGAAATTTGGTTAGGTGTAAGTGGGTATACCAAACCAAATATGCAGTTGATGGGTCCATTGACAAGTATAAGGCCCATCTTGTTGTGAAGGATTTCTTGCAAGTCAAATGTATTGATTACTCTAAGAATTTTGCACCCATAACCAATATGGATTATGTGTACCTTGTACTTTCTATTATTACATCATAGGATTGGCCAATATACTAGATGGATGTGAAGATTTCCTTATTACATGGAGATTTACAAGAGGAAATCTACATGGACCAGCATGTTGGGTTTGTTCATGACTCTTCTCTTGTTTGTAGACTACGAAGGTCTCTCTATGGTCTCAAATAGGTCCCTGAGCTTGATATGAGAAGATGGATTCATTTCTTCTATCTACTAGTTTTTTTATTGCCACTTAGATCCTACAATGTATATACAACACGTTGGAGAGGATATTGTTATACTTATATTGTATGTTGATGATTTAATTCTCATTGATAGCCCTTCTTACCACATTCATACTGTTCAAATGGCTATCTCAATGCAGTTTGATATGATAGATCTAGATATTTTGCACTTTTTCCTTGGTTTATAGATTTCTCAATTAAAATTTAGAGATTCATTTGAGTTAGAAAAAGTACACCTATGATATTCTTCAATGTTTTGGTATGGTTGATTGCAAGCCATATCCCTCTCCTTTTCAGTTTGGGGTCTCTCTTAATTCCACCTGCACCACTCCTATTTGTGATCTTACCTTGTATAGGTAGTTGGTTGGAAATTTGATGTACTTGAACCATACTTGCCCTAATATTTCTTTCATAGTTGGGCTTGTGTCTCGGTTTGCACATACCCCTCATAATAGTCACTAGCAGGCTACCAAGAGGATTTTACGATATTTGTAGGGCACTTCACACTTTGGATTGCACTACACCCAAGGTTCTACTCTATTTGTTGGATATACTGATTCAAATTGGGAAGGTTCTATTGATGACACGCATTCCACTTTTGGCTATATTTTTTGTCTTGGATCTTCTTTAGTTTCTTGGGCATGCAAGAAGTAATAAGCGATTGTAATTTCATCTATAGAGGTAAAGTACAGGGTAGTAATTATAGCAAGTTAGGAGGTTCTTTGGCTACAAAAATTATTGACAGAGTTTTGCTTCCCATAGGATTCGCCAATTGTAATTTGGTGTGATAACCAAAGTGCAATTCATATTTCTTGCAACCCCATTGAGCACTAGCGGACAAAGCATATTGAGTTTCACATGCACTTCATTCACCAGCACATTTAGGATGGAGTTATTTTCTTGGAGTACATTCCAACTTAGTAGCAGGTTGCCGACATCTTTACGAAGCCTTTTGCATCGCCTCACTACCTTGAGTTGCATGGCATGCTTGGGGTTTTAGGATTTTTCCTTGAGGATGTTCATGAGGACACCTTCCTTCTTCTTTCTCTCTCTTTATAGCAAGATGGTATTTTTCCATGTGGTTTTTCCTTCTTTTGGTTCGATATTTCTTCATGGATATATTAGACATGAGTGATCATGCCTAGTTGTCAAGACTGATACTGTGGATATGTCACTTTATTTTTTTTCATCCCTAGCTTCACTTGAGATGGGTGTTAGAGTAGGTTGTTTAACTTAGCTCATGTTCACCTAGGTAATTTATTTTCTTTTTTATTTAGTTATTCCATGTACTTTCCCCACCCACTTATGTGTGGATATTTCATTTATCTTATTTAGATATTATGAGATATTATATATTTATTTCTTAGATATTATGGGGATATTTTTAGGTATATTTTAAGGGTTAATATATTTTCTCCCCATAGAGGTTATAAATCTATGGACCATATCACTTATATTCCTGTTGTATGGTGGATATTTGTCCTTAGCTTGATCGTACGACTATGTTTGATCATCATTACCTATATAAGCAAGGCACCTTCAGTTAATGTTGGAGTGTTTATTTTTTATATATAATATATGATATTGTTGCTCTTTGTTTTACATATCTATTTGTAAGCCTATACTATAAATTTACTTTTAGATTTTTGTTTTGGTTGAATGTGGTGTTTCGTTAACACCTGAGATCATCGTAGCTTGAAAAGATATGTTATCTTTCATTTCAACTTCAAAATAATAACAACACAAAATATTCTATGTTAATAAAAGTTTCAATGAAAATAAGTATAAGGAAGTAAGCACCGTAAAAAATTAAGTGGATTAAGCACCTGGATACACCACTTCAAAATAATTGATGTTACAAAATATCCTATATCCATAACAGAATAATTTTCAAAAAAATATTTTGTAAAAACTTCTATTATAAATACTTGCCCCCCCTTTGTGAAAGACTTAGAAAATTTTTCTTATAGACAAGAGTCTTTTCTCGGTCCTCACTTTTACATGAAGACTAATTATTATCACAATATTTTTTACATATCCTCCTCTGTCGACTTTCAAATTTTTTACATATATTTTCCTTTCTAAATTTCTAGATTTTGCAATATTTTTACATACTAATGAATCTAGATAACTCAGAGGAATAGGGGATTTAAACAATTATTTAATAAAAATATGTTATAGTTTCTTTGAATTTATCTCCATCATAGCAATGACCATATACAAATATTTTCATTTGGATTTGTCTCCATCATGGTGATGGTTCACAAATATTTTCACGAAAATCAGTCCCCATATTTGAAAACTTAGCAAATATTTCACTAAAAATAATCTCTATCATCGAAAATTCAGAAGTAGGCACCACTCGAGTTGAAAGTATGCACAACATTAACTAATTGTAGGCATCATATTTGACTTTTATATAGGTTTTTCCCTTTACCGAGAAGTAGGGACCACCTTTGATAAGGAGGTAGGTGCCTCTTTTCGTTGGGAAGTAGGCGTTGCATTTTGACTGGGAAGTAGGCACCGTATTTTTTTGGGAAGAAGGTGCTACATTTTTATTGGGAAGTAGGCACCACATTTTGACTGGGAAGTAGGCACTGCATTTTTACTGGGAAGTATATGCCATCCAACCTGCCAATCTACTCAAAATACTTCATTAAGAAATCTATCAAAATATGCGAGGAAACTAAAGACTTACAATTAAGGCAAACTGCATTAGTCAAATTTATTTAATAATATATGAGAACTAGGAAATAAACTTAGCAAAATATTCAATGATTTCAAACTTCAAAGGGTCCCCTCAAAAAATAAAAATTAATTCTTAAAAATATTATTATTAGTGGGGCTTGTTGCTTCTCAACAAATGATGACTTTTGTGGGGAAATGGTAGCACTATTTGGAACCCAAAAATCTAGTTTTAAAATAGTTCAAACTATGTACCACACCTTACCATAAGGATTTTCATAATATTTTAACTATCGTCTACCAATATATAGAAATTTTCCATGGACATGCTAGGTTAAACCACTTTAAAAAATTCTGGTGTGTGATTGTGAGTGCATAAATCCTTCCTCCAAAGATGATCATGGCTTAGAATGCTTACTAAAGATTAACCAAAATTATTGGGTTGCACAAGGTTATTTGAGCAAATATCTATTGCAAGAACATAGTTACCCTTAGATTTATTACAAGACCTTGGTTCATAGCTGTGGAGTATCTATAGCTTTGGTGAACAAGTCTAAAGTTCCTCTTTTAGAAATTTGAGCTATCCACTTTTATTATAGAACTCTCTTTTCTTTTTTCTTTTTTTTCATGTAATATAAATAGCTAGGAAGTCTTACTGAAGGTTCAAAATTTACATTTGCCCTAATATTTTACCAACCAAACAGTAGATCAAATACCAATTTCAAATTGAGCACCAATAGCCTCTTTGGAGTATTTAAAATGATTTTTGTGAATCTGAGTTTTCCTCTCATGACTAATGTTTCTTGGATTCCTTGGGAGTTCTCCATCTAAAAAACATAATAATTCCTTTTATAATTAAAATAGTTGTAGTGAGTAAGGTACATAATCTAGAATGTTCCTACTTAAACCATACTTTATCAAAATCACCCCGCTTTAAACTGTGAAACTAAGACAAAAAACTAAAAGAGGAAAGAAAAAAATCAAAGAAAAAATACTAATTTAACATTGATAAATTAGGTTAAACACACTACTTTTATCATTTATTTGTACTTGAAGCTATTGTTGAAGGTTTTATGGGATATATGGTTGTTGTTTTTTGGTTTGAGCTCTAACGTATGCAGTCATGCCTTTTCGTGCTTCCTTATTAGTGAATTCCTATGGCACTCTCCCGTCCTTTCCTTCAGAAGTGCTATTCTGCTACTACTACTTCCTTTGCTGAGTAGATGTTCTTGAAGGCTTCCTTTTCACATAAGGACCCTATGGCCTGGGGTGTTCCTTTTGCTATTGCACCACTTTAGTACCATCTTCAGGCTATTATTCCATTTTGCTTCATTTCAAGCTCCCCTACATGGGATGCTAGTTTTCTACAGAGCTTTGTTTCCCAAGGGTGGTTTCTGGTTTTCCCGCCCTTGGGATGTTTCAAATTTTAAATCCTTGGCTCTATTTTATTTTCCCACCCATGGGAAAGTTTCAAAAGGATTTTTGTGGTTAGGACAGTTTGGCGCTTTCTCCCGACCTTTTTCAATGCCTTGTGTTTCAAATTTGGGTTTCTGGCGGGCTTTCCCTTCTTGCCCATTTTTCCTTTGGCTCAAAGGAAGACGTCTTCCTCTGGCACAAAGGATTGCGTGTTCCTTATTTTGTTCCTTTGGGCTGACCTTGCCTAACTTTTTTTCCATCCTTGGACAAATTCCTTTTGTTTCATTCTAATGTTTCGTGTTGTATTATGATCCTTTGTAATCAGGTTTTGGGATCCTTGACAAAAACCCACTTTTAATCTAACAAAAAAATATTTTTATTTTTATTTTTATATATAATATATACATACGTACAAAGGCTTTTGAAATTACTCAAACTATATGATAGAAGGAATAATAGAGAAATAACATTTCAAAGATTGACCATTGACAAGTAAAATATAGAAAATTACCTTCCAAGTCCTATAGATGAAATGCATTGTTTCCCAATTTTTTTTGCTATTTGGTATGGCCATATCTATAATGGTTTTAACTTGGTGTGTTACCTTTATTTTCATGGGCTTTGTCCCATAGAAGCACCAGGTTTACAAGTTTGAAGGACCTCCTTGAAAAAAACCAGATGAAAGTTTGTCACCCTCTCTCTAGCGGCAATAGAATTTTGGTTCAAGTTTTTCTATTTAGGCAATACTTAATCAAATAAGATTTGAAATCTCGTGAGAGGGGAAATAACCACTATATAAGGATAAAATATAAATACCATAGAAGACAAAACATAGCATATAATTATATTTCATAACTTAATTACACTATAAAAGAGAATGAGTCACAAAAACACGTCAAATGGAGGTTAAAGGTCAAAAGTTCGTCGACCCTCCTTCTAGCACTAGTTTAATATTGGCTCGTATTTCATGCACACCCTATGAAGGGTAAACAAAGAACACAAGAATTACTTAAATTAGAATAAATTCCCTCTCGCTTTAGGATCTTTTTGGATATCCAAGGTGTGAGTTACATAGTCAAGTCAAACTCTTTTGTTCTTTTCCACCTCTAGAATAGTTTTCAGTGGGTTGTCTGTGTACCTACAAGGGTTTTGAATTCCATCCGTTGTTTTATTCATATTTCAGGTTTGTGTTGTAAATATATCTAGCTCTTTAAATTTTAGTAGATTTTAAAGAATAAAGAATTTTAAGAGATATAAAAATAGGTCTCCTCAGAAATAAAAATAAATAAAGTAGAGTAGGGAAGAAAAGAAGAGGGGGGAGGTGAAACTATGCAATTTCAATTATTAATTATCCTTTCAACTCGACATAGTGTTGTGTTTTCTAAACTAATAGAATAATAAATCATCCATATTTCTAATATCGATTTATTATCTAACAAGGAGTGAAGCAGGTTATGGAAAAATCAAACACTCTCTTAGGATAGTTTAATCATTCTAAAATTTCAATCTTGTTGGGATGATTTTACCAGTATCTCAAGTCATGCAACAAAACCAGATCTAGTAGAAAAAGAACTAAATTTCAGAATAATTAAACTTTAATTAAGCTCTCCACATCAACAACATGCTAAAATTAATTAAATTCATAAAAATTTCAACTACATACATTCCAATTGAAAACAAAAGATGAGAAAAATCAGTGTTTTCAAAAATTAAGAAGTGGATTAAGTGCCTGGCTATGCCACTTTGAAATAATAACTTAAAATATTCTATGTTAATAACAATTTCTATGAAAAAAAGGATAAGGAAATAAGCATAATAAAAAATTAAGAAGGGGATTAAGAACCAAGCTACACCACTTAGGAATAATAACATCACAAAAAATCCTATATCCATAACAAAAGAATTTTCCAAAAAATATTTTTAAAAACTTCTATTATAAATTTTTGCCTCCCCCTTTTTGAAAGACTCAAAAAATCTCTCTTATAGACAAGAGTCTTTTCCTGGCCTTCACTTTTACATGTGAACTAATTATTATTGCAATATTTTTTACATATCCTCCTTTGTATACTTTCAGATGTTTTACATATATTTTCCTTGTCGACTTTCCAGATTTTGTAATATTTTTACATACTAATGAATCTGGAAAACTCACAGAAAGAGGAGATTTAAACAATTCTTTAATAAAAGAATGCAAATTTTTTTGACTTTATCTCCATCACTGTCTTGTACCCATCATGGTGATAGTGTGCAAATATTTTCACTAAAAATAGTCCTCGGTGTCAAAAACTTAGAAGATATTTTCACTAAAAATAGTCTTTGTCATTGGAAATTCAGAAGCAGGTGCCACCTAAACTAAAAGTAGGTGCAACATTAATTGAGCGTAAGTGGCATATTTGAATTTTATGTAGGTGCTACCCTTGTCTAGGAGGTAGGTGCCACCTTTGACTAGGAGGTAGGTATCACTTTTTTTTGGAAAGTCGGTACTGCATTTTGACTAGGAAGTAGGTATCACATTTTTTTGGAAAATAGACACTGCATTTTGACTGGGAATTAGGGATCACATTTTGACTAGGAAGTAGGCACTACATTTTGACTAGGAAGTAGGTACCAACCAACCTACAAATCTGATCAAAACACTTCATTAAGAAATCTATCAAAATATGTGAGGAAACCAAAGACTTACAATTAAGACAAACTGTTTTAATCAAATTTATTTAATAATATATGAGAACTAGAAATTAAACTTAGCAAAAGATTCAATGATTTCAGAATTCAAAAGGGTCCCTCAAAAAATAAAAAATAATTCTTTAAAAGATCAAAATTTTATTATTAGTGGGGCATGTTGCTTCTCAACACATGCTTCTTCCTACACCTAGGGAAATACATAGCTAGAGGTTCACAAGATTTATTTTTTACCTGTTTCATCTAGAATTGTATTGAGGTGTACTAAGATATCTATTTTAAGATTTGCAAATTCCTCCATAAGATCCTTTACATCATTAGTTTTTTTACCAATATTGTATGTTCAAACTCCTACCCTTGTATGTGAATAATTCCTATAGAGATTTGTGATATGTGTGGAGTCAAGTTTATTAACATTACCTTTTTCCATAATATTTAGGGCTTCTCGTGACTCTTGTTATAATACTCTAAGGAATATGGTCTTGGTAAGTTCCAATTATATTATGGTTCCACACCTTTGGACAAGCAAGAATATATCTAGGTAATATTCTAAAATTTCATATTCTTATTATATTATCCAAAAAATTTTCTCTTTACAGTCCTTCACCCTACATTTTTCTTGGTATTTATCCAAGAATTCATATTCTATATCTTCACATATGTGTATTGAATTGGTATCTAACCCCATAAAATAATGCATTGTTGAATATTTAAGCATAGATCAAAATAGTTTAAGTTTTTTATTGTCATGTCCATAGTCATATGTTTGGAAAAGGAACTTGAACTTGAATAAAATTTGATTTGGATCTTCTAACACAATCCCTCTAAATTTTGGTAGTATTGATGGGAAAATATTTTTCATTGGAGATTCTACTCTAGGATCCAATTTGATGGGCTAAGTAAATATTTTAGTGGCATTATTGGTTTCTCCAAGATGATGTGTATCACTATGTATTTTTCCTACATTTGTTTTATCCCATATATCCTTCATGTTTGTATCATCCCAAAAAATATTAGAAACTCTTTGAAAACATCTAGGATATGGTCATTGTTTAGAGTTGGTGGTGGAAGACTACTTGATTGTTCCTAAGATTTTTGAGTTTAGAAAACGTCAAAAACTCTAAATTTGAAAATTGTTGTCCTTATCTAGAGCTTTTTTCTTCCTCGCTTATCATAGCTATAAGTAACTTAATTATTGGTTCAACCTCTTGGCATTAACGTGTATTCCCTATAGCTCATTAAGGGTTTTGAATTATGAACCATCCCATTCTATCTCTAACTCTATACAAATATTCTTCTTTAGCATAAGGAAAAATATTTGTAAATAAATGAAAGCAAAATCTAATAATCCTTAAGGGACTTAATTTTTGACTTTGCTTTCACATTGCAAACCAATACCTTAATTGCCTCTTTGAAAACACTATTGCACCTAATGTAAGATGTCTCCCTAGCCTTTCTATTACTTTACTAAAGCACACTATGTTATTTAACTAAGGTGATATTTCACAAGTAAGAAAATAATGCCAAATGACCTTAAAAGTTTCTAGCAATACCTTTTATCCCCAACAATAGTGTCAAAAAGTGACAAGTGTCATTAATCCTCTCACTTTAAAAATTATAAATCCAAGGTGGCATCTGATGACTATATGCACTAGAGAGAAGAAGCTAGTGTTGGTATAGGGTCTCCTATGGTTTCCTAAAAATGCACTCTCTCATGAATAGAAGTTAAACACCCTTGACATAAATTAATAAACTCACAAAAAATTAAAAAAAGTTTTTTTCAAAAATAAGTATTAACACCGTTGCATAAATTAAAATTAACACACTCGTACAAATGAAATAATAATAATAATTAAATAAAATCATATTGCAGAAATTAACTTACATAACCTACTTTAGCAATTTTACAAAGATTATTATGGGAAACTAAATAAATAGAATAATATTTATATGTAATTATTAAACAATAAACCATAAAGAAATAATGCATAAAATAATAATCTATGCACACCTATATAATATTCTTAAATTAACCCTTCCACCAAGTGAGGAAGTAGACCCATACTCCTTTGATTGATGGAAAAAAAAAATTAAATCAGAATAGAAAAATATAAAATAATTAATTGGCATAGGTTTGATTTTTATTTAGAAAAATACTTTACTACATAATGCATCCTCTATTTCTACTTACCCACTATTGCTATCTAGTATGCATTTATACATGTGGTACCATTTTAACCACCATTCTTACCAAGGATCTCAAAAATGATTAGGGCAAATAATATTTCAATAGGTGGTAAAATCAAGTTGTTTTAGAAAGTCTATTAGTAACATAAGGCTAGCGATAGACATCGTGTTCATAGGTGGATAATTTTATTGAACCATTGCCATCTAAAAACTAACAATCATACATCTATCACTATTGAGAAGTTTATAACTACATTTAATCCTCATCTCTTGCACCTACATATTCAAGGGTTCAAGAATTTGCTATTCAAATGTCCTTATCTAGTTTCCATTTTATTCACCCACTTGTTTCATTGCTTTTGAGCTATTCTATTACATTCTTGTGCTATTTCATCCTAACTTGCATTTCCCTTTTACATTCTATCACTTGTACTATGTTCTATTGCTCGAAGGATATGTTCTAGTGCCCTAGTATTATAAATATTTACAACATTGTAACCTATTTTGATGCTTTCAACACCCTACCTAATAGCTCTAAAACATCCTCTTTAGTGCTAAAAAGTATTAGCGCTCTACCACAACCAAACTATAATCAATTTTATTGCCAAAAATTTACAAATTTAACTCTAAGATTGCATAAAACCCTTAGCAATGCATTTTCTTATTCACCACATTTTAGTCATAATATTAACATAACTATAGCCTTGTCCATAATATATCAACACATTAAAGGGTAAAAAATTGTCGCTTTGCTATATTAGATGAGGTATTTGGAAGCTCCATCAATATTTTTCACCATATTCTTATTGTCTATCCCATGTTATTGATCTTGTGTTAGGATAATTGTTGCAAGGAGTTTTAGAACTTCTTGATGTTTAGCTCTTGTGGAAATTTGCTCATTTACTTGTTTGATGATGTTTTTAGCTATTTCCAAGATTTCTCCTATAGAGGATTTTATCTTAAAATATTCATTGGTGTTCTTTGCATCCTCCTTGATCTAGTCCCACATGTCCTTAGCAAATGCAATTATCTATGCTAATTTTAGGTTAACCTAATTTTCTATGGGTTGGCTTCCAACTCCATAATATGTTGATATTTCTTTTCTACATCTTCTAGTATTCGGCTCTATTTCTTAGTCATCTCTTGCATGAGTTGTTTAGACTTTACAAGTTGGAATTTGAGGTCTTCAACCTATTTTCTTAGATGCTATTTATCTACCACCTCTTTCTTAATCCCTTCATTTTCTTATCGAATTTGATTCCTTTTACCCTTCACTTTTAATAATCCTACCTCTAGTCTCTTATTCCTAAACTATACCACCTCATCCTCAATTTCTATTTGACCATTTATCATAGTTGTGCCTAGTGTGAGTTGGTTTTCTAATTGGACTATTTGGTATATATATAATTTGTCTAGGTCTAGTTATGAAATTATTTAATTCAAGTTAATAGGGGTTGATGCTACTTGGGAGAGGTTGATCTTAGTTACCTTGGAAAATAATATCTTATCCTTTTTCTTGGAATTTTGTGAGTGGAGTACTAATGCCTTGGACATTTTCTACTTATGCATTTGTACTCCTTATTCCAAATTTTCTCTTCATAAAATAGGACATCAAATGCCTTGGCAACCTCAAACTCTTCAACCTTATATGCATAGCTCATCCTCAGTACTTCCAATGTATTGATAGTAATAAGAACTCCTATATACTTACCTCCTTGAGCAAGGATATTGAGCATCATTTCCTATAGGAGAAGTTACCTTAAATGGTATGAGGGGCAAGTGGAGGTGGTAGGCATAGTGAAAGGTGCAAACTAAGTGATGATGTCTAGAAATATAGTGGAAGTGGAAGGAGTGGGTTATGATGCCAATCCAACTAGGGTGGCTAAAGTTGGTGATATTATTTATGGAACTATGGGTTGTGATGTAATAATTTGTGCAAGTGGAAATGGGAATGAGGTTATGGGAGTAGTCCCTACTATGATAGTGATGGTAGGAAGAAAAGTACCTCTTAATGACCCATGGGGTGAGTAGCACCTAGTAAAAACATGGGATACATTGGTGGAGGATGCAAGAAACACAATATAATAATGAAAAGGAGTGGGGATAGGAGAAGGAGAAGGAAGATATAAAGAAGTGGAAGTAGAAGAAAACAAAATGATAGAGTGAGAAGGTGATATTGTAGATGATGAGTACATAGATGGGGGAGTGAATGCAATTATGGCCATTATATTTTCTATTTTGTGGCTTGGAGAAGGGATTCCTTAAAGGATTTTTTCTTTTCCACCTAGGTTTCTTTCCTCTCTATTTTTTTGTTGTAGTAGTTATCTTTCCAAGTATACTCATATCTGTCAAAACCCCTCTATCCTTTAATCATCATTTTGTTTGACTATAGCATTGACTACTACTAGAGTTCATAGTGCCACTATATGGTAAATTTAAATGCTTTTTTTTCTTTGGATTCTATTTTTGTGGGGATGAGGTGCCTATTTTTGCTACTACATCTATAAAAATTTTCACCCTTTTAGCACCCTTAGGGTATGTCCTATCCTATATGGAAGAGAAATAAAATTCAAATGGACCATCTCTTATAGATTTGGTCATTATATCCTTCTCGTACCTCATCCTCTATTATGCTAAGATTTTATTGTCTATGTACATCATATTTAAAATAACCCTTAGCCTTTGGTGTTTCAATTTAATATTAGGATCAAAACCATATTTTTATTTAGGGTATAAGACATACCATTCTAGGGGTGGTTGTATAGGATTTGGATTTTGTCTTTATATCCCCTTTTACTTCCTAGAATTATAAGAGTTATCTCCTCATCTAGATTAGCCTACTACTAGATATTATACCTTTTGTCATAGATGAAGAAGATATCCAACTTATTATTCCTTAGGTATTTATTAAAGATCTCCTTTGGATCACAATACCATTGGTATCTTAGTTCCTCAATACCCATTTAATTCATTTTTTCTTCTATCACCATGTTATACCCATTCATATTAGGAGTAATACTCATGATGTGTTCCTTAAGTGTGTAGAATATGGTCTTATTTGCCCTTTAAAATACTTCAAGTCTATGTAATCAATTTGCCTGACATAGCCAAGATTGAATATGTAGTTGTGTACCCTTATAGGTAACCCAAAGGGCATGGCTAAAAATATAGAGAAATATAAAGGAATTAGTCCTTCCTAAATAGAATTCTTCCTTAGGTCACTCCCTATTTGTTAGCATCTTTTGTACCTCATATACAAGATATCCACATCCTAGATTCATCACTTGCTTTCAACATGCTCATTCTAACTCTCATCCATATATGGAGTCTTTAGTCCATTACGGAAGGTAAAAGTTTTTTTATCATGGAGTCATACCTTTTATCTAATGTCTCTATTAGATCAAGGCAATTCCACACCCATGGCACTAAGTTCATTTCTAGGCTAGATGCCTAGGTATAACTTATACTCTAAGAATTAGTTTGAAGGCATAGATTATATTTCCTCAGTGCCTCCATCCTATCCTCCCTTATGGAGAAACTTCCCTTTGTTACCTTCCAATAAGGGCCCTCAAATTGTTCCTTGAGTATTTTAGAGGGCATAGGTTCTTGGCTCTTCCTCTTTTCCCTCTTCTTTTTTTGGACCTTCCTCTTTGATGGCATTGCCTCTTTTGATGGCTTAGCTTCTACTAAGGTGACTATTATGGGTGATAGTGACACAATGATAAATGAGCCAAAAAATATGGATGATGGTGAAAATACCAAAGCTTGTAGTAATAAAGGGTTGGCAGAGACAAATGAGGTGTCCATGATGTCGAAAAAGTGGAAAAATAGGTGATCCAAAAAGGGGTAAAAATGGATAAATTTAGGTATTTTATGCTCGAAGCAATTCACTTACAAAATGAAGTGATTCAATAAAAAATGCAATCAAATAACTCATTGGATATATACATGTGTGGTTTGGGAAGGAAAGTGATTCACTTAAAAAATCAAGTAATTTGATTGGAAGAGGAAGTGATTTGCTTGTTTTGATTGAACAACAATTCCCTTGATATGTCAAGCAATTTGCTTGTTTTTAATACTTGGTAAATTTTAGAAGTTTCTTTGCTTCTCCTCAAGTGATTTTCTTGGATTTTAGTAAGGATATTTCATGGAGCTATGATTCACTTGGATTTTAACACTTGAAAGGGGATGGAATTTTGTAGGTTTGTATGTAGTTTTCTTGATAGTATACGATTTTCTTGGGTGATGCATGGCATAAAGTGAGGCTACTTAGCCCTCCTTTGGGATTTTATAGCCCTAAAGCAATATGTACACTACCCATGCATGGGGGTGCACTATTTTGGTAGGGAAATTAGCTCATTAAGGGTTGATCCGCCCACCTCATAAATTATTTGGGGGCCAACATAGTTGGTAGGGTGGGTCACTCACTAAGGCAAGTTGATCACTTACTAAAGGAGCAATTTGCTTGTTTTTTTTTTAAAGGACTTGATATTATTAATTCAAATAATAAGAGTACACAATTCACAAACTATGGGTGTTATGTAAGAACACCCCATAAAACCAATCTAGAACCAACTGCTCCTAGAGTAACTACAAAACACCTAATATTTAATAAAAATAAAAATTAGAGAGCTCGCTAATAATAAAGTTGCCATAGGGGTGGATCCTGTATACAAGGAAATGTGCCATTTAATTAAACTTTAATAATATTACATTTTGACACTACAATGCCTCTTTGGGCTACAAAAATTCTTTTTTCCAATGTGGGATCTTATTTTATAATACAACTGTTGGCACTCATTATTTTCTTGGACACATAAAAAATGGGTGGGCTTAAGTTACCACTGATTGGTTGTATAAGCTCCCAATGCCTACACATAATCCACACAAATAGTTAGTAGCACTTGTTACAAAAAAAATATGCAACAAAAAAAATGAAACTTCAGGAAAAACATGGTAAAATTGACATTAAGGCATTTATACTCACAAAACACATGCATAAATCCTAAAGATATTTTGGTAGCATTTTGGTATGGGCCAACATGTGTTCATGAAAATGATAAAAATGGAAGGGTATTTATATGTTTTTGGGCAAGGTGAGGGGAGATGACATGAAGGTGATGTGGAGGTAGCCATATGGGAGGTGTGAGGACCAATGCAAATATGGGGGGATTCCACTTGGAGGAGTGTGAACCCTCCAAATTTAATAGCTTTAGGTAGAGTGAACCCTCACCCATCCAAATTACATAAAAGGGCCTAGGGGGATGTGAGGGGCATGAAGACGTGTGCATTGGGTGATGTGTGTGGAATTAAAAGTTATTAAAAGTGCAAGGTGGAATGTGTGGAGGACAAGTGGCTTAATGAGGGAGGTTGACTTTGGGGTTAAAGGGTAATTTTAAATTCATCCAAAATGGAGGGAAAAGGGGAAGGATATTTGAGGAATTAAATTGTGGGAATTCCCATGGGATTTCCTAGGGATTAAGGGGGCTTGCCTTGGATTTTAGGGATTTGATTGGTATTTTAAAATTCCTTTTGCATTTCCCTTGGGATTAGGGCATGATTAGGGCTTAATGGAGGATTAGGTGGGAAGGGAAGGTTATGAGGATTTCAAGGTGGATTAGAAGAATTAAATGGAGTAGGGGGAAATTAGAAGAATTAAAAGAGATTAGGAGGAATTAGGGAAAATTAAGATGGATTAGAGGAAATAGGGAAAATTAGGCAAATTAAAGAAGAATTAGGAGAAGATAAAGAATATTAGAGGAATTTAGATGAAATTAGAGGGATTTTAGAGGAATTGGAGGGAATTAGAAGAATTATAGGGGAATTTTAGAGGAAATTAGATGGATTTAGATGGGAAATTGGGATTTTGGAGGAATTTGGATGAATTTGGGTAATTGGTGATGATTTTGTGGAAATTAGCGGTTTATTGGGAGATGATCTTAGATGCTTGCAAAAATGACTAATTTTAGGTGTCTACAATTCTAATAGAAGGAGCAAGGTCCTTATCTAGTGGATTTCTTGCCAATGTGTGAATTAGATTTTTCTTGTACAAGCTCCTAGCTAGAGCCATCACATTGCTACCCAGGAGTATCTTCAACAACCTGAGGAGGGTTAGCCAACCCTAAATAAGAAACCCAATCCTAGTATTATGGGGGAAATTATGAGGAATATAATCCACCTCGAGTGTGGTGCTCCTAATATCTGGGTCTAATGAAGCTAGAGTCCATACCCAAGATCTCTTTCTACATCAATATCTCTACTAAGATGAGGAGTTACTTTGGTATGGAAGAGAGGGTTGGACACAACTCATAGTGTAGGGAAAATTCACCTAATAATCTAGAAGAGTTAGCAGATGTTGAACCTCAAGGGCTACCTTGTTGGACAATGCTTGAATCTAAAGTAAACCATTAGAGTATATTAGAGCTTTTAAATACATTAAAAAATATAGAGGAACTTGTTGTATGGGAAAAATAATAGTATTGTGGCTTTTCCATATGTCAAACAAAATTTTAGCTCTAAAATTATGCTAGATTTGATCAATGCTTGTGATAATTATAGTCATATCCCAAAAAACTATCCTGCACCATGAGAATGGCCCAGGATTTAAAGGTTTGGAAAAATCATAGATCCATACCTAGGTTGCCTAATCTCTGGAACAATACTAGAACAAGTTCTTGATGGATTCCATACAATGTAAAAAAGGACATTTGGTAATATTTAGTTCTAGGTGGGTTATACATTCTCTTATAGATAGCCCTTGGAAAAGGAGACACTGGAGAAAGTGAGCTACTTTAGGCCCTAGAACTACATCCCAAAATGTGTGAAAGAAATTTTTCTATTCTTTGTTGGTTGATTGGAGTTTCTAGTATTCAATCAACTTTGGAACCACTAGTAAATGAGGGGAAAACCATAAATACCACTTCCAATATTTCCACTAAGGTAAAAGGCCATGAATCTCAATTTAATTAAGCATATTAGACAAGGTAGTGTCTTGGACCACCTAAAATGTTTCTTTGTCTAGTTTAAAGAGGAGAAATTATGCTTTGGCTTCTTTCCATGAGAGCCAAGTTATAGTCTATTTAGAAAAAATGTTAGATATGACCTTTATGAATTTGTGGTAAAAATTAAGGTCTTAGATCCAAGGGACTTTGGCTAGTGGCTTATTTTGATGAGTAATAATAGGGGATCACCGGATTGATTAGTTGTTGATAGAAAACCAATGGCTGAAATCATTATCATTCTGTAGGCCCTAAGAGCTTCCCAAGATTTACAAATGTTTTTGAAAAAAATTACCTTGAGTTTGAACAGACACCTTCATCACCAAGATAGAGTGAAATCCAAGCCCCTTCTAATATTTTCGCCCATGGGGGGAACTAGAGGCTATGCAGTTTCAAAGTAAAATTTTCTAGACCTCATTGTCTTGAATAGTTTGAATAATCCATTTTAAACATAAAGCAATGCCCTACTAAAAGGTATTTAGAAGCCCTAACCTCCTTGATTTCTTTGGGAGGTAGAAAAATTCCTAGGATACTCTATGGAAACCCTATTTATCTATAGAAGAGGTCCACATAAAGTCTTGGAGAAGATTCTCTAATTTTTGATAAGAGGCTTTGAAAGGTGCCCAAGAAGAAGAATAATAAACATGGGTTGTAGTTATAATCTTCCTAGAATTTTCCTACTAAAGAAAGTAGTTTGGGAAGCCACTTTGTCAAGGACATAATTCCAAATATCAAAGAAAAATGATTGAAAGGTGAAAGGGATTCCAAGAAAACAAAATATTTTTCCTTGGTTAATCCACTTCCAACTATATTGGTTGAGCCATGAGGGTTTTGGAATAAATAATTGTTTATAACACTAGATTTTTTATCATTGAATACTAGAGCTAGGTTCCAAGAAAAATAATTCTAGGGCCACATCTAGGAGGTGAAGGGTGGCCCACATATTATGAGTTTCAAAGGAGTAACATTTCATTGAAAAGAAGGTTTCTAATATTTTTAGCCATAACACAACCACATTTCTTCCTTCTCTCCCATTAAACCTGGTTACTTTAACATTCTTAATGTCTAGCTATTTCAGTATCTATCTACCCTTGCTCTCTTGGCTTCTTCTACTAGGCTTCCCTTCCTATCTACCTTCTATATTTATAGTATTGGATTCCTTATTGATTAGGATTTCTATTATTTTTTGTTGTTGTTCTAACCATTCTTTAAGCAACTTCACTACAAAGGAGAAGTCTTTTGCTCTCTCATTAGAGCCTATAATTATCTTGGTGTTCCTGATGGGGTTCATTATCCTCTTAGCCCTCTTACTAGGAGTTGTTTTTCTAGTTTTCTTACTAGAGTCTATAGTTTTTTTGGTATTTTGCACTACATTACCCTCTTGTGCAACCATTTTGGTTTTCTTGTACAAGATTTATTTTAGAATAGGTGTCATTTCCTATCATAAAGTAAGTTAGGTAAGTTACAATCCTTTCTCACTTGTACTTATAATTAGTTAGTATAATTCTCCTAATGAACTAACATATACCGTTATCACTTAATTGTTAATAATCAAGGTCATGCTTACCTTCCTACAAGGTGCATTTTCCCATAGGAGACTATACCCTCTGGGATGTTTATTCCTTGATCTGTCTGGTCCCAATAGTGTGCAACACCCATTGTACCCCAAATCACATTAAAATCCCTAGAAACTTTAGTCTCCCCAAAGTAGCACATTAATTCAAGTATTATCCTAAGCACACTCATTGGAAGTCTAGACCTACAACCTAGAGCTCTGATACCAACTATAACAACCACCCAAAACCAACCCAACAGAGAGGTATTTTTTTAAATAAAGTTATCAACATATCAATAATTTAATTTCTTAGTATTCTCAAAGCTTTACCACATGTGAGTTTAATGTTGCTGCAAACGACACTTAATGACCAACATATTGTAGTATTTTGGGGTTCACCTTACTAAAACTCCTCATTTAAAAGTACATCAAAGTGGTCCCTCCACCTTTCCTATACCCTCCACGATATAGGAAAATGTAACCATAGTGTAGGGATTATCCTTTAAGACCCATAACACTTAAATGGGGATGCCTATTTTCCAAAATCCAAAATCTAAGTCCATATGGATAGGTTAATTAGGCGTAAGCCTTGGTGCTTAGTTACCACACCTCCATTAACTAACTAAGGTAATTTCCTATCATATGGCAATGTATATGGTCACCCGATCCTCCACATTCAAGGTACCATCATTGCTGACTTATGAATGATTTCTATAACCTTCAGTTATAGGGCACCCAATCCTGATCATTTAAAGGTACATCAATTCACAAGTATCTAGCTATTGCATACTCATAACTCCTAGATTTGGGAGTTCCTAGCTATTGCATTTTCACAACTCCTTATAGGATCTTCCCTTATCTACCTAGTTATTTCATTATTGTAATTCCTTCCAAGGATTGGATTTATTTATCTTGGGTTCTAAACAAAATTTTGATCCAACCCAAAGAACCCATAATAAAGTGACAAGCAGTAAATAAATACTCTCTCAATTATTAAACAACATTCTCTAAATAAAAGCACCAAATCATACATGAGAAAAATATAAGTACATATCATATTAAAAAATATAAGCTTCAAGTAGCATCACTACTAACAAGTATTTCATCAATTAAAAATACCATACATTTAATTGAACCAAGTGCTAATATAAAGCCATGTATATAAGCATTTAAATAAAAGTGATAAATTACAATGTTGTCTCTACTTCTTAAAGAGTTACCACAACCTTTCACAAACTAGATTACAAGATAGAAAATAAATAACAAGTCACATTTTGATTGATCAATAGTCAAACTCTTATTTACATATCATCTTTGCTTTCCAAACAAAATATTTAGATCCATCTATCTAAATAGAATCCATTCCATATTCTTTTCACAACCTTCTTCATGAAAAGGGGTTACCCATGAATTGAAGAGTACTTAGGGATCATGACAACTCTCAATATAATTATGCAAATGCAACTTATCATGCTCTACTTAAATTGCAATCAAGCATGCATTAAACAAACAAAAAACCAAGGAGAGAATCCCATACTTCTCTCTATAATGGTCCCTTTACCTACAAAAGTCTTAGGAACCATTATAATTGTTTATCCCTTCTCAATTTAAAAATAAACCATCTAAGGTTTATCATACTCTAATTTTAATTACAAGTGACCATGCATGCATTAAGCAAATAAATAACCAAGGAGAGAATCACAAAATTCTCTCTATAAAAGTCCCTTTACCTACAAAAGTCTCTAGAACCATTACTCTATATTTTTTCTCAAGGTAAAGACAAACCATGTAAAGTTTATCTAACAATATTTAACCATAGCCAAGTCTTCTACACAAAAGCATGCTAATAAAACCACTTAGTTACATAAATAAGTTACATATATATTAATCTATTAATATTGTAGAAACCTTTTCCAACTCTTTTTTTTAATGAACACACAAGCCTTCATCTAAAATGTTCTTATAGCAAGAAATAATACAAAGGTTCATTTAGTAGCTACCAACTACCATTACATTAATAATAAATCTACAAAGAAATTAATTTTACTAAGTAGGAGGTCAAGCTCTAATTAAAATCCCTATAACAAAGTAAAATAGCATTGAACAAAAAGGGAAACCACATCACTCATAATCCAAACCAATGGATTTATAAACCAAGAAAACACATGGAATTTAGCTCAGACCATAGGACACACTATGTGCCAAACGAGGAGTCTAACCTAGCCATCAGGGAAACAAAACTATACTAGTTGGCTTAAAATGAAGGTGAATCTACTCAAAAATCTAAATCAAGGTTTAAGAAGAACACATAGGCAGAAACAATCTAACGCCACCCAAAAAACATGCACTGTGGTAAAGCAATATACAATAGTTCTCTAAAAGACTCAACATAAGCATAAATCAAAGTTGAAGATGATGTAACAAGGAAAGAGCAAGCTGGGATTCAATTCAAGGAGATATAACCAGACTACTTCCTTGAGTAATGTATAAGCACCTACTCAAATACAAACTATCTAGCATGATGATACAAAAATAGGAGAACCATTCAAGTAAACACAAAAGGAAGAAGCCAGGTTTGAGCAAAAGAAGATACGCAAATTTCTAATAAATAAAATCATAACTATAGTCATGGTAGCAACAAAAAGATCATAAAACCAACCATAGTTGCACTTAGAATGTGCTACCTTAGCCTATTTCTCTAGTGTGACATCTGATACAAATAACATTGTCCTCCTTTCTTCTTTTCCTCAATCCAAGCTCCTCTTCTCCAAAAAACAATAGGGAGGATAAACCACCATCGAACATGTGTGCATAACAAGACAAAGAGAGCAAAAAACAAGATATTTTTATTACAAATATGATATTTTACAATACAAAAAACTCTTTACCTTATACAATGATAAAGCAGCCCAAAAGAGCTTTTTACAATAATATATGACGCATTGTTTCTTCCCTTACAATCGAATGTGATCAAGGTTGTGCATGTATGGGTGTGAAGACTTGCAAGGGTTGATGTTGAGGAATAAAGGACCTACACACAACCTAAAAAGACAAGTTAGTAGACAAAGAGGGCCCACCTAGGTTAGGCCTTAGTTAAAATAAGATTTAAAGTAAATCAACCACAAAAGTATAATAAAGATGACTGCTACTATTGATAGAAAAACATAGGAAAATAGAAAAGTATACCTTTTTTATCATGCGAGGTTGTCACTGAGAATTTTGTTGTTGAATGTGTTCTTTGTCCCAGGTGAGACTGTCTCTGTCAGCCTCGAAACCGTTTGAGGTGAATATGGGACCATCTTAGGGAAGGTGGTCTCAAGGCAATTTTTGAAGACTGAAATTACAAGTTCAAAATATCCTGTGATAGTGTTAGGGGGTGCAAGGGGTCTCATGATGTGGTTAAATGTTGAGGATATAGTTCAAGTTAGACTTAGGAAATTATTGAGTAGTGATTTTGGTAGCATAACACTAGCACAAAATGGGCTCCCTCCCCTTAGCCATGGCTAGGGGTATTTATAGAAATTTGTGGGGTTGGGTGAGTGGGATGCCACATGGTGCCACTTGGCTTCCACATGGGCAAGGTAGGTGGGGAAGGGTCTAGAAGATGGTGATGTGGAAAGGGGATAGGTTGGCATATTAAATTGCCTTGGGAAGAGGCATCCTAGGGGGAGGAAAACTAATTTTAAATTAGTTTCCAATGGCTCATGGGGGAGTGTGGCAAGTATTAAAAATTGCTAAAAATGGTGATGTGGCTATCCTATGGCCAGGTGGGATAAATGCACCCTTTTGACTTTTCATTATTTTTTGAATTAAAAATTCCTTTAATGGCTTTGGGAAAGTGCATGAGGGGTACAATTTCAATGTGGGAAGATTTTTAGAGATTTGGGAGGGGTTGATTTTCCATATTTCTAGAGATTTTTCATTAAATACATTTGCCTTAAATATTGTTTAAGCTTGATTAATGAACAAAAAGGGGCTTTAGTGGGGATTTTAATTAACGTTAATTAGGATTGTCATTATTTTATTAGTATTATCATTTTCTATGTAGGAGGGGCTATAAATGAGGTTTATGATGGTGAAATTAATCATGTTTAATTAAAATAATTTAGGTTTAATGAAGTATTAGTAGCATATGGGGATGATTAGGAATTTATTATTATTTATATTAGTATTTTTATTATTTCTATTATTTTTGTGGGTGTAGGAGATATATTCAAAATTTGATTTATTATTAATATTTATTACTTGTGGATTATTATTAGGGTTTTTCTAGGGAAATATTAGGGAATTTAGATATTAATTTTAATTTTGTAAGGTGACAAAAAGGAATATTTAGGTATAATAATTCATAATTTATTATGTTATAAAAAATGCTAATTTTTGATGTCTACAACTTCCTTCCTATTCAAATAGTCGGGCATGGCCTCCTTCCATGGCTAAGATAATGCATGGAACATTTCAAGAAGACGTTCAATAAATTTACACTTTTACTATGTTGAACGCAAGGCACCCACTAAAGCATGATAATTTATGAAGGCTTATTAAGCTAAAAGAGCCATAATAATTTACTTTAATATTTCCTTAAACAATTTAATGCAACCTTCATTAATATCAATGGTTAATATTAATTATTATCCTTAATATTAACCTTTTTTTTTAAAGCGAAAAACCCCTTGCGGGGCCGCCTTGGTCTGAGAGACCATGAACAGGGGGTTCTACACCGTCAAAGTCACCCGGGAGTCACACCCGACCCTACCCGTACCAACATTATCAATTGGATTTTGGATACCCAATTCAGCTTTTTGGTAGGGTGGAGATTTGAACCTGGGATCTCCCTTGGAGGATTGCCCTCTCGTCTCCAACTCACCTACAACACCTGGGTAATATTAACCTTCTCAAGTATTAATAATGTTATGAATTAATACTTATTTAATTAATTAGTTCTATGCTTACCACACAAACAAGCATATGTGCCACTCAAATACACATAAATGTTAGAATATTATTGTTATAATGTGCACTATGCCTATAATTGACAGGTTGATATTTGTCTTCTGTCACTTGTCCCTATCTTCAGTTTGAGTTGGAGTGGTGTCTTCTGAAAGACACTTGGAGTGGAGCTCATGACAAGTGTCATATCTCCCTCCTAAGCTTGATGCTTATATATTGTAAGATAACTTGTAAATAACTTAATGCCTTTTGTTCAGTCCCAACATCTGGTATCAGAGCGGTGAGATCCATGGAATATGGAGTCAGGGAGTATGCTCTCCACTCGTTGAGTGGATCAGAAACCAGAAACTCTTTATTTATTTTCTATTTTTTTTAGTTTCCCTAATTTAGAGGACAATCCTCGCCATCCGAGGACAAGCCTCAAATTTTTTTTTAGGGTTTGATGTTTTTATCCAAGTTAGAGCGGAGAACCACCGGGTCTCTAAGCACGACCTTCATGAGCAAATTCTCGGACTGAAATATATTTTAGAGAAAAGTGAGCTTCGGAAGAAGCTCACTGTCAAGGCTGACGCCGAGAATGCGAGGCTCCACTATCAAGATTTTAGTTAGTTTTTCCCCTTGGAATCCGAAATCTTTGAGTAGTTGGACTTTCGGTTCCATTACTCTTTCCACGCTGATGATCAACAATTGGGGGTAAGTCGTCATTATCTTTGCAATCTGTGTGTGTGTGCAGCCGTATCTGTTGAGCATGGCGACAACTTGCTCCACGTTTTGAAGTTTTTTTTTTAGCCCATGATGGCCTCATTAAATACAACTTCATTCTCTAACTGGAGTACTTCCTGTCTTCTCGATTCTATAAGGAGAGCCTACTGCTCCTGAGATTTTTCTGGGCTTAAATTCAGTTCACTCGCAATATAGCTTGATGGGTGTATAAGTTGTCTCTCGTTCAGCTAAAAGTCGTTGAGCCTTTTGGAACTCCTTTAAGATAGCCTAAAAATATTTTGCAAGTTTTACATCTGCAATCTTCTTGCTAGAACTAACTTCTGTATGCTGATCTACTTCACTGGATGCTTTAAGTTTTGCAGATGTATCTTTCACCATTTGTCCAATATGTTGCCTAGTCTTATGCAATTTCTCTCAAAGCTCAAGAGTATATTTGGGCATGTCGATGGTGTTGATGAGATGCTGAAACATCGAAACGACCATATTGATCTGGAAAATCCCACCAGCAATGGCCTAGGAATCATGCTTGCCATTAATGGCCTCCCTTCTTACCACCAAGGGGCGCCCTGATTCCAAATCCTAGAATCTCATTTTCCTGGATCGACTCACAACAAGCACTTGCTTTAAAGACGCCCCTTCCTAAATCTCACAACAATCGAATTTCTGAACACCTTGGAGATAGTGCAGGACGTAATTTCGAAGCAGCTATCGATTGATCTCGATACCGTCAAGCCCGAGACCAAGTTTGTCGATCTTCGGAGCGGACTCTTTGGACACTGTGGAGATAATGATGGCGTTGGAGGAGAAGTTCGAAATTTCGATCGGAGAGGTGGAAAATAAAAAAATAAGTAAATGAATATTATGTTAGTGTGATTGCAGAGGGAGACCATATCTGAAGCCCACTACCCACTTCAGAAGGACTGGACTGCGCGCGAAGACATTTGCACCCATCATCCCACTCGACGTTCCAACACTATTTGCCTCGCGTGATCTGCGGTTGTCTCTAAAGTGGCTACTATCAGAGGATGGAGAGTGCGTGTCTGCTGCTACGTCAAACATAACCAGATCGAGCAGGCGCCCCCTCATGCGAGATTTCTTGATTTAGATTTTAACACCGAGATCCATGCAGGTATAACGCAAGCAAGAAACATTCATCGACGGGGTCCACATTTTTTTTCTAATTTAAAATTTCTTGTTATTTTTGCGAGATTCAAATATTGCCCCTTGCCGAAGTTTCAAAATGAACCCAAATTCAAATTTTTGAATGTGTTGTAAAGGTTGTATGCTCTTGCAAGTGAAAAAACCCTAGCTACTATTTTTTTCATTTAAAAAAAAAAACCTCTTCATGTGCACATGAGGATGTTTGACATAACGGTAGCAAAACTCTTAAAAATCCCATATTAAGCATTTTGTCCTAGATTACAACTCGGAGGGGTGACCACTTGGGAATGACCCGAAGTTGCACACATTTGTAGAGGGTCTTTGTTTTTTTGCCTTCTAAAAGCATCAAATTGTATCTGACTATAGGCTTATTTATAGTCGTTGGAAAGAGAAATTCGAGGGGGATCCATTGGTGCAATTATTTTTTAGTTTTGAGACCTTTTACTCAACTGAATTTTGACTTGAAGTTTTATATTGTAAACAGAGTGCATTTTCGGTTGCATCCGACACTCTTGGTTGAAAATTTGGTAAAAATTGTGAGGAGCCAATTTCTAAGTCTTTGGGAGGACATTATGCCAAGTCATTTATTGAATTTGGGGGCAATCTTGTAAAAGGAGACATTGATATTGTCTCATAATTTTGGAAGCACATTTGGGGCTAATTTGTTTTTTAGCCAAGTTTTCAATACAAATCATCAACTTAAGGGGTGATTTAGGACCCCTTGTCCCTTGTCGGTGGATTCATTTTGTGGCACTCTCTTGGCCACTAGGTGTTTGTTGCTTGCATCTTCTATTTTGGGCTTTGTCTACATTTTATGCTTGTTATTACCCTTGCATAACTTTGGGTTTTATAATTGTAATCAAGTGTAGTTCATACACACTTGACACTAAGCCATATACAAGCAAGCAAACACATACAGGCATTTTCAGCAATAATACATTGGCACATTTATTGTAATAATTCTACAAAAAGCAAGCATCACACTTTTATAACCGCCTATGTTCCACGTATCAACTGCTCAAATACTTATAGTCTCCCTCACGTAAGGGCGGGTATATTGAGTAGTTTGGTATAAAGGTCTGGCAGGTTATTCCCTTTCAGAATCGCCTATGTTCCACGTATCAACTGCTCAAATACTTACAGTCTCCCTCACGTAAGGGCGGGTATATTGAGAAGTTTGGTATAAAGGTCTGGAAAAATTCTAATTCTTACTCTCTTTGGATAGAAAAAGGCACTTATGTTCAACTTAACCCTCCCACTGTTGGAATCTCTTGAAGATTCAGAGTGGAAAAACTAGGCGAACCCTCCTCTGGATCTTCGATGGTGTACCCTAGATTTTTTTGAGGGCTCTAATTTGGCATTTGTCGTACTTACTTCATCCTTTGTTGAGCTCCCTTTTCTTTTGATCCTTTTCTAAATCATGGCTACTACAAATCTATTAAGTGGACTTACAAAGAAACTTGAAGGAGCACAAACTTTTGCAAATTGGAAGTATGAGATGGAGTCAATATTAATGATGAATGACATGTGGGACTTTGTGAGAGATAGGCAGGCTAATGAAGACCCACTCATTGCACCTACAGACCCTAAAGAAAAAGCACAATTTGAGAAGAATTCCAACATAGCTTTAAGTTTAATCAAGCTAGCTACAGGAATTCAATGCAGAGAAACTGTAAGGGCTGCAAAAACACCTAAACAAGCATGGGATGCTCTCAATAGATTGTTTGATAGGCCAAGTCAAGATAATATTTTGTATCTCAAACAAAAATTGCACAATCTATGTATGAAAGGCTCACTTACCGATTATCTTATGGAAGTGAAGTCTATTAAAAATGATTTCTTAGCTGCTGGTAAAACCCTAGATGATAATGAATTAATTCCAATAATGTTGCATGGTCTTCCTTCAAAGTTTCACTCCTATGCTACCATGTTAGACTTGAGTGGTAAAACAATGAATTCAACACTTGAGGATATTGAGATCCTACTTAAGAAGCATGAGCAAGCCCTAATCAAAGATGAAGAAATTGAAGCCACATCAGCAGCTTTTGCCACCAAGGCAACTTTACAGCCTAAACAAAACAAGGGTCAAAATCAGCATAATCAGAATCAAAGGGGTAGACAACATCAGAGATACACACAGTACTAGCAACAACCAAATCAATAGTACCAGCAACAACCACGTCAGCAATAGTACCAATAGCAGCCACAACAGCAGCAGTACCAGCAGCAACAAAGATGGCAAACAAGACCTCAAGGGGGTCAAAACAACAATCAACAAGGGTGTGAATATTGTGGAAAATGGAATCATAATATTGCTAATTGCTATAAAAGGCAAAGAGAACAGGGAGAACCACAAAATAATAATATGAACACATTGTATGCAGCCAACCAAGTTAATGTTGAAGATAAAGAATGTTGGTATATTGATTCTGGAGCAGCAAAGCACATGACAGGAAGGCAAGATTGGTTGACCAAGGTTCAGCCCACATCAAATCAATTCATTACTTTTGGTGATGAAAGTGCTCTACCCATTGAAGGTGTTGGGGAGGCACCACTTACTTTGCATGATGGTAATAATGTTCCTGCAATAGATGTTTTGTATGTGCCTGGTCTTAAAAGGAGTCTTCTTTCTATTGGACAACTTACAGATAAGGGCTATAATGTCTATTTTGAAAAAGAAAAATGCTACATTAAGGAACCCAATGGCAATGTCAAGGCCATGGGAGTGAAAAAGGATGGTGTTTACTACCTCCTTACAAAATCTGTAACACAAACATCTTTGCATACAACAACTACTTTCTCTTTGGAGTACATGTGGCATGAAATATTGGGACATTTAAATTTTAATAATCTTCAAATGATGGCTACAAAAGGATTAGTTAAAGGACTTCCACATCTTAAGGAGTCAAAATGTTTTTGTGAGCCATGTGTGATAGCCAAACACCACAGGCAACCATTTGAAACAGGAAAGGCATGGAGAGCCAATAGACCTTTGCAATTAATTCATTCAGACATTTGTGGGCCAATGTCTGTTCAATCTTATACTAGGGCTAAATACTACATCACTTTCATTGATGATTACAACAGAAAGGTATGGATCTACCTAATTCAATATAAGTGGCAAGCCCTTGATAAGTTCAAAGAATTCATCGCACTTGTTGAAAGAGAAAGTGGCTATCAAATCTCCACCTTAAGATCAGATAATGGGGGAGAATATGTCTCCAATGAATTCTTTAATTTTTGTAAGTATCATGGGATAAGGAGGCAATTCACAACCCCTTATACCCCGCAACAAAATGGAGTTGCAGAGAGGATGAATCAAACAATCACAAATAGGGCAAAATCAATGTTACACACTGCTAAATTACCTAACTCATTTTGGGGAGAAGTTGTTCTTACTGCTGCATACTTGACTAATAGGTCATACACAAAGGCCTTACATGAAAGAACACCTGAAGAAGCATGGAGTGGAAGGACGCCCTATGTGGGCCATTTGAGAATATTTGGATGTGATGCCTATGCTCATATTCCTCATAAGAAAAGGAAGAAGTTTGATGATAAGAGCCAAAAATGCATCTTTGTTGGCTATAGTGATAGTGCCAATGCATATAAATTATATGAGCCTATTGCCAAGAAAATCATTTTATCTAGGGATGTTACCTTTCATGAGTATCCACCATCTAATCCTCCTAAAGCCCCCACTTTAGAAATAACTAATGAAATAGTTGCTCCATTCATGCATACAATATCATCTAGTCCTTCCCCTTCACTCATAAATCAAGAAATTCATCCACAAGAAGAACTTCCTACAAATGATCCATGTCCTCCATCTCCTCCTCCTAATGATCAAGTAACATCATCCAATCCTTTACCCAAGTGGGTTCAAGCCACAATAGATGAAGCCCAAAATCATTTGCCCACCTATACAGGTAAAAGGCCTTCAGCCCTAAGACACCAAGTGAATTATGCCCTAATGGCCAAAGTCCTTAGCCAACCTGAACCTTCTAATGTCAAAGAAGCACTTGGTGATCCTAAATGGGTTCATGCCATGGATCAAGAATTGGATTCCATTGAAAGGAATCACACTTGGGAGTTAGTTGATTTACCCAAAGGAAAATATACCATAGGCACAAAATGGGTATACAAAGCAAAATATAAAGCAGATGGCTCACTAGATCGCTACAAGGCTCGCCTAGTAGCTCAAGGCTATAAGCAACAAGAGGGAATTGATTATGAGGAGACCTTTGCTCCTGTGGCTAAGATGACTACAATCAGGACAGTTATTGCTATGGCAGCTCAAAAACATTGGCCAATATATCAAATGGATGTCAAAAGTGCATTTCTAAATGGTCATTTGAAGGAGGAAGTGTATGTGAAACAACCACCAGGATACACAGTTGAAGGCCAAAACAACAAAGTCCTCAGATTAAAGAAAGCTCTATACGGGTTGAAGCAAGCACCCCGAGCTTGGTATGCAAAGATTGACTCCTATTTTCTCAACCTTGGTTTCACTAGATCTGCAACAAAATCTACTCTCTATGTGAAACATTGGAGGAACCGCATCATTTTGGTTACATTGTATGTGGATGATCTTCTCATTACAGGTGATGATATAGAAGGAATAAGGTTGCTCAAGGAGGACTTATGCAAGAACTTTGAGATGACAGATTTAGGCCTCCTCCACTATTGCTTAGGAATAGAGGTATGGCAACAGCCTGGTAAGATTTTTATCTCACAAGGCTAAGTACATTCAGTCTATTTTGGAGAGGTTTCGCATGGAGGAGTGTAAGCCCTCTTTAACTCCCATGGAAACTAGATTGAAATTGGTAAATAATGATGAAGAAGAAAGGGTTGATGGTACACTTTACAGGCAACTAGTTGGAAGTTTGATCTACTTAACTTCAACTAGACCGGATATTTGCTATTCAGTTGGCCTTATTTCCAGATTCATGCAGGATCCTAAGAAGAGCCATTGGATAGCAACTAAGAGGATTGTGAGATTCCTAAAGGCCACACCTCATCATGGCCTTATGTATAAATCAAGTGATAATTTTTCCTTGATTGGATACACAGATTCAGATTGGGCCAGTTGTCCTGAAACTAGAAGATCTACATCAAGTTATTGCTTTCAATTAGGCAAAGCCTCTATTTCATGGAGCACAAAGAAGCAGAACACAGTTTCACTATCTTCAGCAGAAGCAAAATATAGAGCAGCAGTTGAGGCAACTAAGGAGGCAATATGGTTGAGGCAATTAATTCAGGATATAGGGCTATTCATACATGGTCCAACATATATATATTGTGACAATCAAAGTACCATCAAGATGACCAAGAATCCAGTTTTCCATGCTAGAACAAAGCACATTGAGATCCATCATCACTTCATCATAGAAATGGTCCAAGAAGACATTATACACATGGAGTATGTACCAACTCAATATCAAGTGGCAGACATCTTCACCAAGTCACTTGGGAAAGACAAGTTTTCTCAGTTTAGCAATTTGCTATACCTATGTAAAAGAAGTCAACATTAAGGGGGAATGTTATCTAATGTTGATTTATCTTTTTAGGATAGTGCACATTAAGGGGGAATGTTAGAATATTATTGTTATAATGTGCACTATGCCTATAATTGACAGGTTGACATTTGTCTTCTGTCACTTGTCCCTGTCTTCAGTTTGAGTTGGAGTGGTGTCTTCTGAAAGACACTTGGAGTGGAGCTCATGACAAGTGTCATATCTCCCTCCTAAGCTTGATGCTTATATATTGTAAGATAACTTGTAAATAACTTAATGCCTTTTGTTCAGTCCCAAAAATAGATACAAACCATTATTTTATCCTTAAATAGGGGGCTATTTTAAGATATATAGTCTTATGCTACCACCAACCTATTTAGGAGACTCATTGCACCAACAACTTCCTAGCCCAATGGTGTGAACATTCAATATGCATAGATGAAATGCAACTATATGAAAGGTACTTTTGCTACCCTGAGTTGTCGATGAATAAATCATCACCATTAATTCCTAGTTTTTATCTCAACTCGGGTGGCATAATACCACATCCTATATTTCAATAGTCTAGTGTTCAAATACATTAAATTTTCCAAAAATATTCCAAAACATCCATTCTCAATCATATATCAAAAAAGGAAGAAAAGTAAATAGAAGAGAATATAGATAAAAAAATAAGGAAAGAGATAAACGACATGATTCGAGAGAATGAATAATGGGTTGGTGTCAGGAAGAACCCTTATAATATTTTTATATATCACACTATGATACAAATGATGGGTAATTGAGGGGTATTTATAGTAGTATAAAAACCCCAATAAGAAGTTAACCTTATGTTATAATTAACTTAATCTTAAGGTTAAACTTACAATAAAATAATAAATTACCCTTTAAGAAAGGTTATCCATAAATATGGATTAACTAATAGCACTAAGGATGAATACATGAGAATGTCCTTAGGCTTACATGAAGATGCTTTTAGGATTACATAGAATAATGCCCATAATATTACATAGAAATATGCATGTAGGATTACATGAATATGCCTATAGGCTTACATAAATATACCCAAATGCTTACATAGAACATGTCCATAGGCTTACATGAATATGATCATAGGCTTAAATTAATATGCCTAAAATATTACATAGAATTCTCTCGTAGGATTACATCAAGAGCACCCATAGGTGCTTCACCACTATTGGCCTTAGCCTAAAAAGGTTAGATTACATATATTTCAACACCCCCATAATTTGAACTAATTAGTCAATGATAAAATATATTATAGATGATACATATCCCCACTTAATGAATTATCTTACAGGCCAATGGAGCCTACTATCTTCTCTTTTCCAAAAGAACATGGATTGGATAAACCTCTCCCTAACATGAAGTTATGACTCCATGTCCTAGATCAAGATATTGAGCTTCCCATGAAAAAATCTTCAACATGCACAATGGTGACCACAATCTAACTTCCAATATGAAGATAATGAAACTAAATTATTAATGAATATCTATCTCTAAAATGGTTAGAAAGAGCCCATGGACACAAGGTGTATCTTGTGTTGATCATCCAAAACATACCCTTCTTATATACCAAAATATTACCAATCACCACACTAAATGGTTGTTGGAGTTAGAGAAAACATCTATTATGAGAAAAGAGAAATATTATATATGATATTGATATGAAGAAATTATATAGTAAAGTCCCATACAAGACAACAATAGTTCCTTGAATTGATGTCACCAATATATAGATCTTAAAAATTGTGCAATTTAAAAAAATGTGCCCAAAATGCTTTCATATGCAAAAGTTATGGCCTTGAGAAGTTTGGGCAAATTTGAGCTAAAATGAGAATAAAAATTAAACAACACACCTTAGGAGAAAATTTGACCTATCAAAAATTTCCATTTGTCACCTCTAGGAACCTCCTCTGCTAATGTCACTCACTAATAGGACTACAAACTAGGATGAAATGAGCAAATGAGATGTTAACACTAAGTAGGATTTGATTTATCATCACCATTAAAATTTTTATAAATATAGACAAAAGGATATCTAAACATTACATGAAGGCTTCATCACACATCTTATGATGTCAACTATTTAAATAGCCCTTATTTTCTTTTCTTCTTATGCATTCAAGGCACTCAATAGCTCCTATGCATGTGCTTTTATGTGTGTGACCCTTGTGCAAGTGTTTTTGTGTATACAACCCATGTGTGTGCCCCTTGTAGGAGTGCCCCATACACACTATAAATTCATGTCATATGCCATAAACATGCAAATTATTTTACGCATCCTAAAAACAGCTACACATCCTTTTTTAATGGCCACACGCATCCCAAACATAGCCAAAACAATTATATTTACCTCTACCTCTTCCTACTACACAAAAATATTTTGTGAAATATTCCTTTTTTGTAAATTTGAATTTTAAATTTTTGAATGAAAAAGAGCATATTATTTGGATGCACAAATAGGCATTAAAATGGTAAAATATTCAAATGTGTTGAACTAGTACCCTCTTGAAATTTTGCATAGAATCCAAAAGAACTAACAATTTATCCATATCTATCACAATTTTCCCTATACAACCTTTTTGTGTGGTTGAGAAAAGTTACTTCATTGTGTCTTTTATACCATGTTGAAATTCACAATATTTTCTAGTAACATCATAAAAAATCCATTCACCATAATCATATGTTGAAAAAGGAAGAAGAAAGAAATAACTAAGCATATAGACAAAAAATAAGGAAAGAGATAAACGACATGATTTGAAAGAACAAATAAGGGTGGGTGTATGTGGACACCCCCATTATATTTCCATATATCATATTATGATATAAATGATGGTTCATTGAAAGGTATTTATAGTGATATCAAAACCCCAAAGATACGTTAACCTTTGGTCAATATTAACTTAACCTTGAGTCTAACCTTAAAATAAAATAATAATAAATTTCCCCTTAAGAAAGGTTATCCATAAAGGTGGATTAAACAATACAACTAAGGATGAATACACGAGAGTGCCCTTAGGCTTACATGAAGGTTCCTATAGGCTTACATAAAAGAATGTCCATAGGCTTACATAGAAAGATGTTAGGCTTACATGAAAAAATCCATAAGCTTACATCAAGTTGCTTAAAGGCTTACATAGCACTTTACCATAGCCTTACATGAAGATATTGTAAGCTTACATTAAGATACCCAAAGACTTACATAGCACTTGCCCATAGGCTTACATCAAGAGCAATCATAGGTACCTCACCACTATTGGCCTTGGCCTAATAATGTTAGATTACAAATATTTCAATATCTAGTGCTAAGCATGGATGATCCTCACACAACCTTTCAATTATTATTGTTCTTAGTTGGGATTATAAACTTCCCCTTCATAATGCTCTCAGTTATTAATATTCTATGAAATCTAGTTCTAATATTATCTCCCACTAATTTTTATTTCTTGTGATGCTTAATACCATTCCACCCTCAAGTGTTTATAATAATCTTGTTGTGTTAGCTTCCTATTCATTTGAGCCTTACATAATTAATCACCTTCCCAAAATTTAATCTAGAGCAATGCAAAACAAGTGGCAAATACTACTCATATTATGGAATCTCAACAATGATGGATGGAGATAAGTAAAGAAGCAAAAATAAAATGGTGTTCATCCCTCTGTTTTACTCATAGATGAAAAAAGTAGAGCTAGAAAAGTTAAACTTGATGGCTCTAATTATGAACTTGTTGAAGAATCATTACCTTAAAATATTATAATGCCACCTTAATTCATCCAAGTTTGATATGCCTCATCAATTTTAAGCATGTTGGCTTGAACCTACAATAAGTGTTAGATTTTATTTTTTGAATAATTTTTTTTTTGTAATTTTCTTGTTTGTCATTTCTCACATGGAGCTACTAGGGAGTGTAAAATGTTGAAAAATTGATCTTCATATGGTTTCTTTGTTGGATAATATTACATTATTTGGTAGATGTTAATGTACCCCCATGGTACCATTTGTACTATTGTAAATATTATATTAGAGTGAGCTATTATATTAGGTGTGTCATTTATAGTTCTCTTAAAGTTTGTATCATGTAAAGGATGAGTCCAAGTGTCATGTAGTAAAGTGTGAAAGTGTGTAAAATGTGAGAGTGTGCAAGTTTCATGTAATAAAGAGTGTAAGTGTGTAATATGTAAGAGTGTGCAATGTGTCATATAGGTAAGTCAAGATCTAAACGTGTATGTGTCAAGTATACAAGTGAAGGTGTAAGTCAAGAGACATGAGAGGTTTGTTTTATGTGTGGAATATGAAAGGATGTATCTCTTATATGTGTGAGGAGAGAAATAGTCAAGTATTTAAGATTCACCTTCTAAGGTTATATTATGGAGACAAAGCTCCATGTATCATATAAAAAAAAAATCAAAAATTTGTAATACATAAGATTTTGTATATTTGATTCATAATAAAGTGAGTTGTTTCATTGTGTTATAATAATATTATTATTATTTCATGAATGTTATGGTAATTGATATTAATCAATAGAATGGATTCTCTAATATTGACTTTGGTTAGATCCTAGATATTGGGGCCTATGATTTATTCAAGATAAAAATCCAACAATTTTATTAGAGCCACACATCCTCATTTTTTGTGAGAAGAATTTTTAAATTTAGAAATTAGACTTGGTGGCTCATATTGAATGCATTGAAGAAGAAAATTGGATAAAGTTCATTTTTTAACAAGCAATGGGTTGGTAGCATAATAAAGGATAAGTATAAACATATAAAAAGATAAAGTGCTTATGAGCCAAGTCTATAGAGTTGTGAGCCAACATAATAAAGGATAAAGTAAAGCTAAAAAGTGAATGTTGAATCTTACCTAGAGCAGAAGAAGAGACATTGTTTCCTATAAAAAATTATTTAAATCCACCTATAGAGTGAAGATAAAATAGAAGTCATCTAGAAGAATTTTCTAAGTGCATAGAAAATTCCTTAACAGTGAAGAGCAACCTGGGTGCCTTAGCAATGAAAACACCTAAGCACCGTAGTGGTGAATAAGCATGAGTGTCGTAATGGTGAAGAATCCTGAGCACCTTAGTGGTGAAGAAGCCTGAGCACCTTAGCAGTGAAGAAGCATAAGCACCTTAACAGTGAAGAATCCTAAGCACCTTACCAATGAAAGCACTAGAGCCTTTCAAAAACCTAAGCAACATCAAGTCTAAGCTAAGAGTAGAGAAGGTTCGAAAATTTTGGTGAGAAGCATAGTGCCTTTAAGGAATTTGAAATACCAACTAAGAAAGGTCAAATAAATCATCTAAAAATATTTAGAGGAGCATGTAGACAAGATAAGACAAAGGAAATGTTTGTGAAATATTTAATTAAGCAAATGTGATTTGTTAATACCTTGTTGAATCTAAACCAACTTGATGTGATTGATACCATCTAACAAGGAGTGCAACAAATTATAAGGTAAGGTATTTAGACACAATATTCTTGATTATTTAGGTGCCTAAGTCAAGTTAAAATTATAAGGTGCATTGCAATTTATATTTTCAAAAATGTGGACGTAAAATGTTAAAAGAATTATTGCATTTAGATTTTTTTAAAAGGGAGATATAAGATAGAAATAATATTGAAAGGAAATTAATTTTAGAAAAGGAAATTTAAAAATTGAATTGGGTCTTTCAGCGGTGTAAAAGGTTTAAAATGATTGTGGCATGGTGGTTATAGGGGCGGATTGTGTGAAGATCTGTGTGGCAACTTTTGGGGTGGACAACGCATAATACTGTGGTGGACATAAAAGTTGGACAACCTGCCCGGATTCGTGGCGGCTACCGATTCCACCATGTAAATTCAAAAAAAAAATTGAATTGGAGAGGTAAGGAATAATTTAATTTGAAAATTGATTAATTGAATTTGATAATTGATTAAAAATTGATTTGAATATTGAATATTGATGAATGCAAAACTGATTGATTAATTTTACAAATTGAAATTTTAAAATTATGCAAAGGATTTATTACGAGTCATAAGAAGATAATTATTTGCCTAAAATTGAAAATTTGATTGAATATTGAAAATATTTTGAAATTGATTATTTGAAGAAGTTGATTATTTGATTAAAGAAATTAAAATTTTGGAGAAATAAGGATTTCAACTTCAAAGGAATTAAATTTGAAGAATTAAAGAAATTTATTTATTTGAAATTTGGGAGAAAAACATATTCAACATCAAAGGATTTCATTATGGAAGAAATATAGTAAAAATTCATTTTTCAAAATATAGTCAAGAAATGTTGAAAAAACTAAAATTCTATAACAAAATTTGATGGATTATTTTTATGGAAACAAGGATATACTAGATAGCTTGAAGAAAAAATTATCTTCAATTCTACAAAATGCCAAAGATGAAAATTTTACAACATTCATCAAATATCTTCATTTTTTTTGGAGCATCATGGAATTCCTAAAATGCTATTATGTTGCCTACTGAAGTAGGGATAGTAATGTACATTGCATTGCTATTTTTTTAGATTTATCAAGAAAAAAAAAAGGAAATTTTGAAATGAAAGATGTTAGTTGTGATTCGATAGATTTGAATTCAACATTTGTTGTCTTCAACATGGAATACTTAAATTCTAATATTCATAAGATATATTATCGTGATGAATTTCTAATTCATTATTACACAAAAAGTCATAAAAAATTGAATATGAAGACAAGAAAATCAAATAATAAAATTAAAGTAAAGAAGCAAAGAAAAAAGAATATAAGACATGAAGTAAAACTGAAAATAAAGAACAATAGAGCAACGGACTAAAAGCCATATATTGAATACTATAGTCTTCAAACCAAATAATGTAATAAAGAGGGGAGTTGGAGAATATTATATTATTTGGTAGAAGTGAATGTACCCCTATGGTACTATTTTTACTATTGTAAATATTATATTAGGGTGTGAGTCATTATATTAGGTGTGTGATTTATGTCTCCTAACGTATGTGTTAATATTTAGGATGAATCCAATTGTTATGTAGTAAAGTATGCAAGTGCATAGAATGTGAGGGTGTTCAAGTGTTATGTAGTAAATATTATAGGTATGTAATATGTGAGAGTGTGCAATGTGTCATATAGGTAAGTCAAGAGTCAAGTGTGTATGTGTCAAGTATACAAGTGAAGATGTAAAGTCAAGAGACATGAGAGGTTTATCTTATGTGTAGAATATGAAAGGATGCATCTCTCGAATATGTGAGGAGATCAATAGTCAAGTATTGAAGAGTCACCTTCTAAGGCTATATTATGGAGACAAATCTCCATGTATTGTATCAAAGAAATTTCAAATAATTGTAATACAAGAGATCTTGTATATATGATTCATAATACAATAATTTTGTTCATTGTGTTAAATATTGTTATTAATTCATGAATGTTATATTCATTGATATTAATCAAGAGATATTCAATGCTCTAATAGTAAGTTTGATTAGCTATTGGATATTGAGACCTATGATTTAATGTGGCTAAAAGGTCAACATTCTTGACATGTATTTTTATATATCTCTCTTGTTTCTCTTATATTATTTTAACATTAAGAAATAAATGTTATGACATTTACTCTAACACCCCAATATATATATATATATTTGTTATCTCCATGTAATTAACCCATAAAGCATCTAGGATATGCAATATAAAGAAATAATTTGAATACCTTCAACTATAAATAAGGTATTTTATAAAGGATAAATAATTACTGGGTTGCAAAGGTTTATCACTCTCCTCAAGAATATTCCAAGCTTGTTAAATATGAATGAGCATATTACCAAAGAACTAAGATTTAATTATGATAAATTGATCAACATAAATGCCCAAGATTTGGTGTAGTACCTCAACACTACCTTGGAATTTTACAAATATTCTATTGCCCTTCTTGATCCTAACCACTTTATATATTCTCAAGGAAGCCAAGATTGCCATTTAGAATTCTATAAAATGGAGCGACCAATTGCCATAATGAAGTGCTATCAAATTTCCTAACAGAGAGATCAATATCTCTTAAGCATCAAGGTGCTACCAATATTTCATCATGAAGTTTGCAATCACATCCATGGAGTGCATTGGAGCTTGAAAAGTAATTTCCATAATTTTTCATCATCAATTCACCATAAATTCGACTCAAATCCTGTTGTTAGTCATTCCTCAAGAATACACCAAGAATATCAATCAATTTTATGAGTATTTTGGATGTCACTAAGCATCGAGCACAGATAACAAAGTATTTATTTGGCAACCGCTATGCCCGACAATGGCTCGTAGATGCAACCGTTGGACCCTATGATGGTTAGCAGAGCCCACCATTTTGATCAATGATGATCAGGTTGTGATGTGCAATTTTCTCTGTATTATCATTTAGATCGGTTTTATTAGATTTTAATTTTCTTTATAACCTTTCTTAGCTTGTTTTCATTTGGTATTTCATACATTTTTTACTATTTTACACACTTCCTTTCTATTTTACATTATCACAAAATAGGCCTCATATTGAGAGGCTTTACATTTGATATTGATGCTTTGTAAGTGCTTATGTGTAGATTTTAGGTTTTTGTCGAAGCAAATCAACTAAAAATTCCTTAATCTTGGCATCATTAAGCGAAGTTTGCTAGGAAAATCCTCCATAATCAGTTTAGAAAGGGCAAGAACTCTATAGATTGCATCTTCCCCTTTTGGGGTTTCATATTGTAATATTGTATCAATTGGTGAATCCCTAAGAGGGATATTTTGTAACCTCTTGTAAAAGACAATTCCAAATTATTAATGATAAGGGCATCATATTTTCTTTATCTTCTTGTCATTATGGTTACTTAATATTTCTTGTTATCTTGATTACATATTACATAGTTATATGCATGGTTTTTTCTACTTTACAATGGTGATCACAATGGGACCATTCCCACAATCTCCAAATATGTTGCTAACTTGTTATTTTCTTGTTTCTTTTACTGGCAGGTACCACCATTCTTAGTAGGCATGGTTCACAATGGCCACCATAGAACCATATGATGGCCAGTAGGGCTGCCATCCTGACCTTTGACAACCTCAGAATAGAGTGCAAAAAACAAATTTATGATATCTTCATCAAACAATGGCTACACCTGTAATGGTTTCTAAGCCTAATTTCACTGTATTTTTGTAGAAAAATATAGAATAATAATTTCCATTGAAAATCTAGAGAAATTTAGAAGAAATTGTTAAGTTTCAGTAGCTCTACCTATGATCATTGCTGAGAACAACGACCTCTGTTGCTCACTGCCCCAGTGTATAGTGGCCCCAATTTTTGATTGACTCGGTGTCGGATGGCCTTTGTTGCAGACCATTTTATGCAAATACAACCCCTGATAAATTGATTGTTAGGGTTTGATTGCATGTGGTCTGCTTAAAGGCTATTTTCATTTAGCGTTGCATTTCAAATTTTCTAAAAATTAAAACTTTTTCATTCATAATTTGAGAATTTGAAATGTATCTTCATGCATTAGTGAAAAGTCATTGTATGCTCTATTTTACATTTTGATTTTGCATGGAATAAAAGGAATCCACACACACATCACATATCAAATTTAACATCAGTGAGTTGGAAGTGACATCCAACCATTGATCAAGACCAATGGTGGCCTTCATCACCACTTGTTTAGCTTGTATTGTGGATTTTCATACCCATCAAGTCCAGCTCGAAGAACCGTCATAGCCATGAAAATTGCACGCACTCTTATTTGGATGGTATATCACTGATCACAGTGAATTGGGTGAGGACTGGTAGGACATGTGCTCCCTCACCAAATATGGGCTTCATATCCATATTTTGGTGGGTTCCACAACTTGGACTTCATCACCAGGTTAGTGTGTGAGAAAATACATGTGAAAACCATTTAACATTGAGTATCACATCAATAATTTCAAACTTGAACAAGAGAAAGATAAATACATCAACGAATCAAAATACACAAGCTAGTTTTAGGAAACACAAATAATACTTAAAAGAGATAATCACTTTTTCTACATTGTTTGTTTCCTTTCTAATTTGCTTAATTTATACAACATGATAAATATGCATAGCCAAGCTCAATCACAAATCGATGAAGCAAAAAACTTATGAAGAGGCCTTGAATACCTCTGATATTATCCTAAGGATCTCCTCATCCCCTCATGACACCATGATAGTAGTCACATATATTATTCCCTTGAGGATTTCATCATTCCTGCACGATGCCCTAATAGTCATCACGAAGCTACCTCCTCACATGGAGGATCAGAAAACCAGTATACCTCTACTAGGAGAACATCAATGGGTTATTCATGTGATTAAGTGGATAATTATATCAGTCAATGTTGACCTTGAAATACTACCAGTCATAGCCAGTCTATCAAGATGTCTAGCAAGGAAGTCCACATCCCCTCTAAATCATAGCATTTGCCACCTTGAAATTCCATCCAAAGCCCGCCACTTCAACCAATGGTCACAATCAAAAGTGGGCCTATGCAAATTTTGCATGCGCCATCAACCAACATGTCCATGAGTGAGTTAGTACAATAGTTTCCTTAGTATCAAGAAACTCTCATGAAAATATTAGGTTCAATTGAGGTGCAACCCTATGATCCTGATGCTTTCACAAAATTCATGGGGTATATACAAATGTACAAAGATCTTGTTATCACTTTTTAGGACCATGAGATCAAACCTGTGTTCACAAATATACCAGACCCTCCTTTGCACATCATTGCATGCATTAACACGATTTCTTATAAATGGGTTTTGATCGACATGTGCTCCATGATAAACATCAAGGTTATGCATAAGGGGTCGGCCCCAAAATCTATTTATAAAATCAAGGCGAATTGTCTCGAAATCCCGATGAATTATGTAGAAGTATACATGGCGAATTGCATTTATTTATCTCCAAAAATTTTCAAACCATGGCAAATTTTTCTGTGTTGGGGGCTATGAATATCGGTTTGCAAAATCTAAAAATGTATGACAAACTTAAAGGCTTTAGGCCAACATGAAAGGCTTTTAGCCTTTATGCTTTATGATGATCGATCTGAGACATGTATGACGATCAACTACAAACATGATGATCGGCTATAGACATGACGATCAACTACAGACATTATGATTGGTATAGACATGGCGATCGATTGCATGATGACGATCGACTATAGGTATGATGATCAACTGTAGATATGATGATCAATTGTAGGTATGATGATCGGATGTAGGCATGATGATAGGCTACAGGTGATCGGATGATGATGATCAGTTGCAGGTATGATGATCAGTTGTAGGCATGATGATCAGTTGTAGGTATGATGATCGGATGTAGGCATGACGATCAACTACAGATATGATGATCGACTGCATGCAACTAAACCAATCGACTACAAGAATGATGATCAGATGCATATATGTTGATGTGTTGCAAAAATACTAATATATTATAGAAATGTTGATCGGTTGTAGGCATGACGATTAGTTGTAGACATGATGATCAGTTGCAGGTATGATGATTGGCTACAGATATGATGATCAACTATAGGTATGATGATCAGTTGTAGATATGATGATCGATACAGTATGAAATTGTAAGATATGATGATCAATTGTAGGAATATAATGGTGAGAATGATGATCGATTGTAGGAATGTTGATCGATTATAGATATGATGATAGATTAAGAATGTCGATCAACTCTAGATATGATGATCAGTTGTAGGAATGATGATCGAATAGGGTATGATGATTGTATGTATGATGATCAGATGGGTATGATGATCGGATGTAGGAATGTTGATCAAATGTAGGTATGATGATCGATTGTAGGAATGTCGATCGAGTGTAGGCATGATGATCGATTGTAGGAATATTGATTGGTTGTAAGTATGTCGATGGGCTATAATAATTTCAAGTACCCAATTGGTTGTAATGGTGCATCTATACCATGTGTCAACCATCCATGAAATGATTGCATGTAGATGCCATGTGTCACCCATCCATGAGTTGATTGCATGTAGAAAAGTCTATATAAAGGGATAAATAATCATTTTTTACCTTTTCTATCATAGTTTTAACCATTTTCCTCCTATTTTAATACATTTTTAACCCTCTTCCTCTAGTTTTATCTTAGTTTTTAACCTTTTACCTTAAGTTTTAAGTGATTTTTAACCCTTTTCCTCTCATTTGAACCCTTTTCCATCAAGTTTCGCATACCATCCACTATATCTTCTGATCCATACTCTCGTACACAATGAAATAACCCTATGGCATCCCCTGTCACCCCTAGAATGTTTAAAATTAATTTTAAAAACCTGGTTTACCCCCTGATTTCTAAAATTTTATCAACATCGGGTTACGACATGTCATGGGTCATGGACTCTGGTCTTCGGGGTCTAGTTTCAATGTCATAGTTCGACATGGACACTAAACTATTGGAGAAGATCATTGCAGGTTATAATATTGATTCAAGCAAGGTAAATCTTGTCATTGACAACAAAAACATCATTCTTTCTTTCATAGCCTCTGATATCGCCAGATTGACAACATTGCCCCACACTGGTTGTGAGCCTATCACTTCCAAATACGCATTAACTGATGATGACAAACTCTACCTGGAGACCAACTTCAATGTGCAGCCAAAATATTTTCAAGGTATAACTATTTTTTTATTTAATTGAATTTAAATTCTAGTCACTAGTGTACAATTACTGATTTTGTTTTTTGTAGTTACGACCACCAAGTCCAGAAGGGGTTTGACTGTACCAGCTATTGAAAATAAATTTCTTCGGGCATGTTGCGAATTCTTCCTTGCTAGACTCATTCTGCAAGGAAGACCGATAGAAATTCTGATGTGGGCCTTAGCATATTTGGTTCGTTGTGTTGCACACCACCAATTCGACTGGTCCAACTATGTCTCACATCGGATCAGATTGGAAATCTAGAATGTGATAACCCATGCTTCACCCTCATCGATAGTTAGCACATGCAACTATATTATTGCTTTTTTTATGAATCTTTTTATCATTTGTAGAACACTCAAGTACCAACATCTTGGCACTCAACCCTAGCCAATGCAACCATGACAGAACAACAGGTTCAGGTAATTTTTAGTTAATATTTAAGTAAATTTTTTTATTTTTCATATGTTTATCTTTTTATAATTTTGACATTTTATACCAAACATAGAAAAGGGCATCCTCTTCCTCTTCAAAGTGGGATGTTGCTTTCAGAGGTTATAATCTAGAGGAATCAGGAGACTCCAAAACACCTATGGAGGAAACAACACCACCGCTAAGGAGAAGATCAACAAGGAAACATATAAGATCTAGTTCTCCTGATCCTCGACAACCTCCACCTACGGTTGCACGTCCACTGCCAATGGGCGTAGTTGCACAAGAGGTTTCATCTTCGGGGAGTAAGTTTTAATGACTATCGAAACAAAATTTTTACAAATTTTTATTATTTTTAATTAATTTTTTTTCAGATGTACAACATGCCCACATTCCATTTGCATCTACAGCTATGCAAGATGTCTCTTCTTCTTTCGGTAAGTGTTATAACAAATTTTGCAACCAATTTTCATAATCTACCTTCACAAATTTTATAACTAATTTTTATTTTTATGTTTTAAGTTCCTATACAACAATTTCATCAACAAAATCAACAATCGATGCCGCCCCCTCCTCCACCATGCCAACCTCAAATGCGAGGTCAATGCTTCCCAGTTGGAAAACACATTCTTCCATCTAGGCCATAGAGAGAAGCAACACAACAATTTTTAGAGAAAGAAGCATCAAAGATATTTTCAGGATTCGACCGTATTTCTCTTGCTAATTTTAATTTTAAGGATGTACCGAAAGCTTCTAGTGCTGGGTTGGATGAGGTTCCACTTGATCAAGATTTATTTTTGCAAGGCAACACACCCACTACTTTGCAAGTATCAGAATTGCTTCAAGATAAAGGAAATGAAGGAGCAAAATGTTCAAGCAAATCTCCTCCTAAGGAAACAGACACCCGTCAGGCTCATCCTCGACCAGAGGATGAAAGATTAAATATTTCAGAAAAATATTTGGTTTCTGATAACGTTGAATCTACCATTAAGGATTTACTACTTCCAGATATAACAAAAATGAAAAAATGGGAGTATCGGGCCAAAGTGTTGATAAAGGAAATTAATGCCCGATACAATAATTTTTCAAAAAGAGAAAACAAATTTTTTGTTGTTGAAAATGAACCTAAAAATATGGAGGCTCTACTACAACAAGTAAAATCTGGCATTGTGAAGGTGAATACATCTTACACAGATGAAATTTTAAAGTTTATGATGAACAGATTGGAGAACATAAATGGTGAGGCCCAAGCTTATTACAATGAATGGGCTAGTGATAAGAAAAAGGTTGTTGTTGTTGTAGCTACAAAGAATGTTGTTGAGGTTTGACTTAGTCACTTATGTGTTCAAAAATTTGTTGTTCTCTTTTTTCAAATGTAATTATCTGTTGACTAACTATTTTTCCTTTTTGTAGGTAAAGTATGATAATCTCAAGAAGCAGGTTCAAAACCTACAAGACTATCTCAGGATGGCAAAGGAGTTCTTAAATGCTTCCATGGCAATGAAAAAAGAGCTCAGGAAGCAGTTCGAAAAACAACATTTTGCAAAAAATCATTATCCACAATGGATTGGATCCTGATGTTCTGCTAAAGGAGAAGGGTAAAGAAGTTCAAGGACCAATATCTGAAGATGTTGGGAAAGAGGAAAACACCCTTCTCGATGGATTGGAAAATGTTGAGAAGATCCTTGTCAATTCTGGAGCAATTGATAGTACTGTTACCCAACCCGAGGGAGGAGCCTTTGGAATGCAGAATGTGGAAATCGTGGAAGTAGTGGATGAGGAAAAAGGAGTTGAACATGGGAAATATGAGGGAGGAGCCATTGCTATGCAGAATGTGGAAGTCATTGAAAAGGAAAAAGGAGTGGTGGAAGGGGGAAAATATTCTGAAGCATGAAACTGAATTTCAAAATTTGATATTTCAAAAAGACTATTTTATGACATTTCATATGTTTTCATTTGAAAACAAGATACTTGCTTTTATTATTTTACTATTACACTATTTACATTTATAATTGTGTGTTATTTTCATCTCTTGAGTATTATGGTGTTTCAAATATGCTTGAGTTTTTGAAGAATATATGTATGCATAGGTTTAGATTTTCATGTTATTCAAAGTTATTCATGTTGTGATATAAAAATGAGTATTGTCTTGTGTATTCTGCTATGTTGTTTTTATATTTCAATTTTCAAATGAGTTTACGAAGGATATATCTATGCATGGGTTTAAATTTTTAGTTTATTCAAAGTCATTCTTGTTGTTGTATAGAAAAGTGTTTTGTCTTTTGTATTATGCTATATTGTTTTTATATTTCAAAGTTAGTTTACGATGGAGATATTTATGAAGGGGTTAAATTTCAATTTCCATATATTATGCTATGTTGTTTTTATATTTCAATTTTCAAATGAGTTTACGAATGATATATCTATGCATGGGTTTAAATTTCAGTTTATTCATAGTCATTCTTGTTGTAGTATAAAAATGAGTATTGTCATTTGTATTATGCTATATTATTTTTATATTTCAAGTGAGTTTACGAAGGATATATCTATGCATGGGTTTCAATTTTTAGTGCATTCATAGTCATTCTAGTTGTTGTATAAAAATGAGTATTGTCATTTGTATTATGCTATATTTTTTTATATTTCAAGTGAGTTTACGAAGGATATATCTATGCATGGGTTTCAATTTTCAGTGCATTCATAGTCATTCTAGTTGTTGTATAAAAATGAGTATGGTCATTTGTATTATGCTATATTGTTTTTATATTTCAAAGTGAGTTTACGATGGATATATCTATGAATGGGTTTAAATTTTCATTTTCCATATCTAGAGTAATATACTACATGCATTTTTCCTTCTGGAGTCAAATCATACATACTAATGATACTAAGAAATTTTTACTAGTTATGTATGCATGCATGGTTTACTCAATGACAAAGCATAAATCATAAAATTTTGTCAACATAGAAAGTTAATAACACTTCTAGAGTCATATCATACATACTAATGATACTAATGATACATACAGACATACATTTAAAGTCAAAGCAAAAATCACTATATTTTGTCAACATATACAATTAATTCAATAACATAGCATCATTACGTATACATGGTTTTCAAATTTTCAGCTTACTCAAAGCTATAGCATAAATCATAAATTTTGAAAACATAGACAGTCCATATCATTAAAAAGCAAATATGCATAATCATTGAAAATAGAATGATTATATGATTTTTTCAAATCACTAAAATTTTACAACTAATCAAATACGAAAAATCATTGATAATATGAATTTTTTCAAATCATTGACATTTACAAATGATATCAAATACGAAAAATCATTGATAATATGAATTTATTCAAATCACTAAAATTTTACAAATGATTTCAAATCTGGAAAATCATTGATTATATGAATTTGTCATATAATCATTGCAATTTTTACATTTTTAGAAGTTGATACAAAGCTTTATCGACTTCTCCAAAAGAACCGAGAATCATTTATGAATTATGCATTTCCATAATCTCATCATCACTCCAAGTTGAATCATTTTCATCATTATCAATAGTATTACTGAGACCTCTCCTTTCTGCTAGGGACTTCCAATATGTCAATGCTCTATCATAGGGAAACTTACCCACCTCGTACGATGACACATACATTCTCAAATAATTTTCCAAATTTTTGTCCAACTTGTTATGAAATTTTGATTTAACAAAATATAATGCACTAAAAACCCTTTCATCTTCAATAGATCCCAAAATCATTGTCTGACATAATTCATATAAAATAAAGTATTCACTCATAGTTTCTTGTAAGACACTACTTCGATACAATTTTTGTCAAAAATACGTGATTGAACCAGTCTCATGTGGATTTTTGAAATGTGCAATTTGATTATCCATTGTTATTCCAAAATTGGTTGATTATTGTCTCAGAAGATCTTTGTTTAGAATACCATTGATTTCAATACCATTTATTTCCACACTTTTAGAGAAATGTGTCATAAGATTACCCATATATTTTACAAACAACTCACTTCTACTACTATGGTCACCACAAGGATTCCAAAAGATGGGATTAACAACAACCATGGCCTCAAGTGTCTCATCTCTCTTAAAATGATCTCTTATTTCACTTGTTAATGTATTTGCAATTCTTTTCAATTTATTCTTAGTGCTATCCAAAACCTCATCGAATCCAGAATGTGTTACGGGCACTTGTTCAACATCATCTGTTAGTGTATCTAATCACTTTTCATAATGATATACATGAATCATATTTCCATGGATAGCAATACAAATATTATCGTTGATGTTGAACTTTAAAAATTTGTTCGGATCATTGACATTAACTAACGTATTCCAACTATCAAACTTGGGATCCTCAAAATATTTTTCGGATAAATAAATCCTATCAATAATCATACATATTTGTTTTCTCATCCTCATGAAATCGACAATATAAATTGCCCTTTCCTGTGCAAGTTTAATCAAAGAATTCATTTCTTGTAACAATGGAAGAATACCACATAATGTGAGAAGAGTTTCCAAGTCAGTCATACGAAAAAGCAAATATTTTGCCTTGTCAACATCCCTACGATGTGCATACATAAACCCAACCAAGGATTGATATTCTGAAAATACCCTTTTTGTAGGAAGAAACAGTGAAATCCACCTGGTGTCCACATCTTTTAACATTTTTCTACCTTCAATTACACCTAGAGAAAATTGTTGAAACTCTACAAACCTTTTTGGACTGCATGAAAAGTATGAGTGTATTTCACGGATGAGTTCTTCCACTCTGGCTACATTATCAAAATTGCTCACAATTTTGTATGCAAGATTCATTCGATGAGCCATGCAATGAATAGGAATCACATATGGGGCAATTGATGTCTGAATCCTAACACAAAGACCATTCCTTTGTCCTTGCATTGTAGCCACACCATCAACTCCAACACAAATTAACTTTGTGGCAATTTCCTTTTCATCCATTTCGGAAATATCCTTTAAACTGGTTACAACAACATTATAAATATTTTTCGCATTACAATTTTCAATCATCTTATGTAGTGCTAGTAAATGAGGTTGTCTCAAATGATTTTTGAATGTGTAAACATGTATGCAAATCCAAGATGTGTTGTCAATAGTTGTTACCTCATCAATGGAAAGTGAAATAAATTTGGCTTGTTTCACATTCTCTCTCAGGTCTTCCTTCTCAACCAGTGATAGATATTTTACCATTTCCCAACCACTTCGATCTGACCAATGTGAACTGGTAAGGTTTTGTACATCGGCTAGTTGAAGTATTTCCTTAAAATCAGGTCAACCTTTTTTAGAATATTGTATACAATAGCAAACTGCAATTTCTTTGAGGCTAATACAGTCTTATTAATTTTTTGAAATTGTGCCTCGATTGTTCCACCCTTCTCAATGAGAGTTTGTTGTTGTTTCATTACTTTTTCATATTCAAGTGCATATCTCACATGCACACATTCTGATGCATCCTTCCACCTATGAAATCTGTTAATTGTTCCATCACTTCGTATTTCTTTGATGTAAACTTTCCCATAGTGTTTTTCTATTGTGTCTTTCTTATTTTGCAATAAATGATCCTTTCCCAGCTTCCATGTACAAATAATGCATTTACACACATTTTGTTTCTCATCTCGCTCAATAAAGGGGTATAACCATGCCCATTCATTTTTAAAATCCCTTCCAATAGTCCATTCACTTATCTTTTGATGTTTAGATTTTTGACTACAAGATTCCCTAGAGGTCTGCATTTTAATTGTACTATCATTTTCTTTTTTGGTTGATGTGTCTGAATTTAAAATCTCTTGAAGTGGTTGTTGAATGTCGTTATTAGGAAAATTATCATGTGGTCCCATCTCATCTACTAGAATATCTTCGAGTGAACGCACATCAGGGTCGACAATGTTTACTGCATTCAATGTTTGGTGTTCTCTATCATTTTTTGAAGTAAAAAATACACTATTTTAAAGAATTAACATAATACAATTTTACAAAGCATTTAAAAAGAGGTAGATAAGCAGACAACCATTTATCTATTAATAAATAAAGGCTTTATATTTAAGAATAATAGAGAAATATTAAAAATTTGATGGTAAAAGGTGTTTGTACCTACATGTTGTGTAGAATCTGTAGAGATTGATGCCTCACTGCATTTTGATATTTGTGTAAAATATTTTAGAATTATCTTTTTATAAGAATATTGGCCTCCCTTCTTTCCATATTCAGTAGGTGACATTGTATCTATAAATAAAAAACCTTCAGATGTTAGGAAATGTATATGAAATTGAAGGAAAATAGCATACATCCCTCAAGATGAACCTACGTTGCCCTGTAGAATGACATCTGAAAGACAAGAAGTAGTATTTGACAAGAAAATGCTCCTAACACACAACATGACATGGATACTTATCGACCACAGTTGTAGATAGTGCTTCTACACTGCCTATGAAACATACTCTAAGAGACAAGAAGCAGTCTCTAACAAGAAAAATGCTCCTGACACACAACCAGATGATATTGATAGTTGTCTACCATAGTTGCATATAGTTCACCTACAGTGCCTATGAAACTGAAGAAAAAGAGCTTTGGATAAAAGAACAATGGAAGAAGAATACTCTACCAATTTTCATAATCATGAATCCTCTATAACCGATAGCCCTATGCCGATCGACACACTTCTGCAATGGATCAACTTAGGACCATAGACACGCCTCTACAATCGATCAATTTTCTTGATAGTCTCTTCTCTATAATCGATTAGCTTATGTTGATAGTTTCTCCTCTACAATTGATCAGCTTAGGCTGATAAATGTGTCTCTACAATTGATCGACTTGTGTCGATAGACACTACTCTAACGATCTAACCTCTCTATTTTGATAGACACTTTACATAATCGATCGGCTTATGTGATCGACACTCTCTTACAATCGTTCGGCTTATTCGATACACTTCTCTAAATGATCGACTTATGTTGATCGACACTTCTCTATAATCGATTGACTTATATCGATTGACACATCTAATTTGACAAACCTTTAATTGATAGACTAATATTGATATACTCTCCTCTATAATTTATCCTCTAATGTCGAATAGACATCTCTCTCAATCGATCATTTATATGATAGACACGTCTCTACAATCGATAGCTTATCTATTATTTTATTTTCTTATGTTGATCGATACTTTTTAATCGATAGTCATATGTCGATCGACACTCCTCTACAACCGATCAGCTTATGTCGATCGTCTTACGTTGATCGACACTTCTCTAAGATTGATCGACACTCTTAAAGATCGAGCTTATGTCGATAGACACTTCTCTGCAACCTTGTCAAGTTTTTCGTTGTTTTAGAGCTATTTTTGAGTTAGAGTATTTTAGATGTATGTTTATCGGTACCCACTACAATATATATATGGGTAGTATATGAGGTGATTTGGGCGAGAAAAACAAAATCATTTATAATTTGAAGGTGAATTGTCCGTGGAATGGGGTGAAAGTGGTCGATGAATTAAAATAAAAATAGGTTAATTATTATCAACGATGGGTGAATTTACCCCAAAAAAACTTCCACCCCATAAATTTCGGGCGAATGGGCCCTAGTGAAAGGATCCAAAATTAGCCAATTTAAAATTTTGAAAATCCTAAATAGAGCCAATTTATGATATTTCACGCTTATGCATAACCCTGATAAACATAATCACAACAACTACATTGAAGCATTTTAACATCCCACTTTCATACATTGCAGCATCCATGCTTACCTTACAAGCCTTTAATGATGTTGTATCTCCCACAGTTGGTATAATATTCCTCCCCATTTAGGTTGTACAAAATACTTTACCTACATTGTGCTACTACTTTGAAGGCCAATATAACATACTACTTTGAAGGCCATGGATGAGATCCATGAAGTGCATACCATCCATAGTGCATCAATGCATTAAATACATTCATGAAGGTAAGGTCCATGTGGTTCATGCTGACCCAAACCCTTTTAAGTATTACAAACAAGTGGATCATTCGTAGGAACCTACTAGGTCACCCATGCACCTAGACACTAAACCTAATGATTTTATCCAGAGTCTAGATGCAACCCCGTGATTCATCATGGAACTACCTCCACCACCACTATTATCATCAGTTTCTCCTTCCATTTCTTGAGGTAGTAATTATAAGTCAACTAATCCAACCACAGAGATATCCACATCCATCTTGAACATGTCAGTAGAGGACCTTCTTACTCCTACCAAAAAGTAAGAGGCCATGATTATTACAAATGAATCAGATCATATCATAACATCTTCATCCACCATATCACAGGTTATAGGTCACTCGAACAAGATTGAATTCAAAGAGTACATAGCATAAAATATTATTTTTATGCCTATCATTGATTCGATTAAGGATTTAGGTTGGCCTCCTATCAAGTTACCACCCATTGATCCTACCCTCATTTCTTCACCTAAATATAGGGGTCAAGAAGATCACCCTGAAAATTTGATGAGACATCCATGATTTGTCCAAAGGTCAATATACTTTCTCATGAGTTTGTGGGAGTGATCCATGTTATGACAAGGAAATAGGTTTCTCTAAAACAATCAACATAATCAGTAGCTCCATTAAACATTGATTCTACATCAATAGTGCTACCACCACCAAAACTAGTCACACCTAGTTGATTTCACACAACACCTTTAGAAAGATGAGAACATGTATATCCTTTATGCCAAAATAGGGGTACCTAAGCTGTTATAGCTGAACACTCCAAAGTGAAACAAGAGCATAAATTAAATTAAAAGAAAGAGCATGTGGATGCACCTAGTAAATAATATTATTGTGACACATCCACATCACCTCAAATAATGGGAAATTATGATTCACATTTATCTAAGGGTCCTATGGCACCCACTCTCATTGCACCTACATCATCCATAAAATGCCATTTAGATGCATCAACAACTAGGCAATCATCATCTCCATTAGTCTTACAGCACATCCCAGATCACCTAGCCAAAGTTGAGACACAAGTGGATCATCAAAATGATGCTTTGCAATAAATCATGCATCAACTCATAAATATGGAGCTCCAACAACAAATCACATCTACTACTAAAATACCTCAACCATAGATACAAAATGCATCCTTGTAAAATCATGAGCAAAAGCAACACCATTCACCTCACATTTACATGCCATTGTATGAAACTTTGGTATCGATTTTAATCGATTATGTGAGACAAAGACCGTTAATTTTACTGAGGTTCTCCCCTTAGATCCAAACCATATGAAACCCAAGGGATATAAATAGGAGTTATACTGGTTATATCATAGACAAAATGATCATGATATTAAATCATGTTATGGCTTCAAGAATAAAATAGAAGACATGATCGATACAAATCAATTTTAAATAGGTAAATATCTCACCATTGATAATCAACAAGGAGGTACAATTAATGAGTCATATGTTGGAAAATATGTACAACAACCTAAGTCGATGACTAAGATATATGTACCTCAACTACTTTATCAAAATGATTTACCTAGTTTACCTTGCTTAAAATACCAATGTCACACTTAGAATCCATTATCTGAGCCTGACTATTTTTCAAAATTTACAAGAAGCTAAGGTAATTAATCCACCTAACATATGCCCTTTAGATACAAATAGGACTCAGGCTAGGGGTTATAGGGAGGATCACTTTTGTCTTTATCACAGATAGAAGGATCATGACATTAATGATTGCATCGTATTAAAAAATGTGATCTACAATATTATCGACTAGGAGACTCCTTCCATAGATAACTCACCTAATTTATCCTAGTCAGCTATAGTTCAAGCCACATCATGCCATCTGTGACCTCAAGTTCAATTGTATCCTCATAAGACTAACAAGCCACTTTATCGGTACATCAGATTTTTGATGACTACTTCGACCTTATTTCAAAAAATGTACAAGGTACGTGCAATCACATTACCAGATGTCAAACCAAGAACACCTAAACCTAGGTCACACAATGAAAGCCTTTATTATACCTATCACCATATAAATGGGTATGACATTTGTAATTGCCATGCATTCAAGAACATGGTCGAAGAGATGATAGAATGAAATGATCTCTGCACAGATGATTCACTTTTTTTACCTCATTAGGATATTGGCACCTCACAATATTCCATTCTATAATAGGAAGAGTCATTTTCTATCACTTTGCCTAGCCAAGCCAATCACATTGCATCAAACACAATGTACACTAGGAGTCTTCAAGGTGTCACACCTTCCCCACCATCCACATCACAATCAATGAAACAAATTGAGGATTCTGAAGGTATCATACCTTCTCCACTTTCATCAATAATCACACATATTGGGGGTACATAAGGTATCACATATTCCCCCTAAAATCATAAAATAATAAAAAGTATAAAAAACAACAAAAAAAAATCATCAAAAATTCCACAAAAATTAGAAAATAGAATAACACAAAAAGAAAAATACAATAAATTAAAACACAAAAATATTTACATTATTCTTTCATGAATTTCATTATATGCACTCATTAGTTACATTGCATTAGGTATCTTAATCCATTGCACTTGCATTAGGATAATTTGTGTTACATTCTTACAAATGACACCATGTTTGCATGTCAATCATGAATCCACATATCCTGATCATTCATATCTTCACTTGTGAGTAACTGTGTTTCTCAACACAACTTATGAGTTGCTATAAGGTGTATACTAGGATTTTCTAGTCATTCAATCATCCCTAGTTATATTTTCAGATTTTTTAGAAAGCTATCTTGGCTTTTATAAGGTAAGGTCTAGTTTTGATAGTACCTTGCATATCTCAAAATACCAACACAATTTTAAACATTAATAAATTGAGTTTGATCAAGGAAAGATGACACTATAAAGTGGTCCTATTCACCTTAAGCAAAATATTTTCCTTGCTCATATTATTATGTGCATGGTCTAGAATGTTGAGCATTGACAAAAGGAAAAGCTCCCCCTACCCTAACAATCCCTTGCTCTTACAAAAATGAGTAAATTTCTAAAGCAATACAAAATAAATAGTGATTTTCATCACTAAGAAAATCCCTTGCTCGAAAAAAAAAACAACAAAAAAAATAATGGTTTTCACCACTAATCATGAGCAAGTATCCCAAGCAATGAAAAGAAAATAAGGGGGTAATGAGCTTGAATCTCTGGAATCTTCAGTATTCAAATGCCATGGGGTGGTCTCCATTATATCAATGGGTTGAATGAAAACCACTTGGAAATGGAATAAACTTATGCATGGTGATATGTTTGTCACATTAGTGACCTTATTTTGTATAGACCAATGTTAGCTTTTGGATGAGCTACCTTTAGGTGGCTTGTATTACCTAGTAGTTTAGTCTAACTACATATAAAATAAGGATCATGATGACCATATGGTGATCCTTATTACATCAATAGGTTGGATGAAACCCGCCTAGCAATGAGGTAGTCTTATGCCTCATCTAATATATTCACTTTGCACACATAGGGATAGTCAATATCTCGATCTTATTAATATACTTGTATCTTTCAGGAGTCTGGTGTATTCATTAAACAACTTTTGATAATCCACTAGGGTGTTTGAGTCTCATGGAAAACCTAAAAAATTCACCTAATAGCAACAAATCATCTAATCAACAATCACAATTTTCCTTATGAAATTTTGTTTATTAAGGGGTGTTCATAAGATAGGATAGATACCGGATGGATATCAGCAATGATATTTAGACAGCCACTAACTATTTATGCATACCTTTTAGTTTATTGAAGCTTATAGGGAAAGCCCCTACATCTCACATTATTTAATATCACATATGGATGTATATATGATTAATTCTTATGATAAGGATTAACTTTTTTATTCATGATTTCATACATTATATGGTGTATGCCATTATTTTACTAAACAAATATTAGATTCATTCATTATTTTTTAAATGTTAAGACATATAAGTAAATTTGCATTAAAACATCCATATAAAATTAATGTATACCACACATGTTAGATTTGTCATAATGATAACATGAATTCACATTCGTAATCTAATCATACATCTATCATTAAGCACATCATCCATATGCATACGTCTAGGTATAATATTAACATCAATTTGGGCTTTTAACCACATATAATGGTCCAAAAACTCAAAATTGCAAATCAAACAAACATTTTTATACATCAACTAAGGCATTATCAACAACATACCCCAAATTGCTAAGTAATCAAATCAATTACTATGGTTTCAAAAGGTTGCACCCTTTGCCTTACATTCAATCCAATCATCAATCAAAACACCTTAATTGCTATGATTTAAAAATGTCATGCCATTTTCCTTGCATTCAATCCAATCATCAATCAAAACACCTTAATTGCTATGGTTTCAAAAGGTTGTACCCTTTGCCTTGCATTCAATCATTTTATTAAACAACTACCTAGTTTCAAAAGGTTGTGCCTTTTACCATGCATTTAACCAATACCTAAATTAATAGGTCTTAAAATGTTGCATCCTTTACCTCACATTTAGTCAAGTCATCAACTCAATTATAAGGTTTCAAAATATTGCACCCTTTGCCTTGTATTTAAACACACATCAGTAGTCAGGTTTCAAAAAGTTGTGCCCTTTGCCTTACATCTAATCATCATAAATCAAGTGCCTGGTTTCCTAAATGGTGCACCATTTGCTTCACTATTTTAATCCCAAAAAGCTCCAAATATGCCTAGTTTCCTTTGGTCAAATCTCAAAATGCTCCAAAGATGCCTAGTTTCCTTTGGTCAAATCTCAAAATGCTCCAAAGATGCCTAGTTTCCTTTGGTCAAAACTCAAAAGGTTCCAAAGACACCTAGTTTTCTTTGGTCAATCTCAAAAAGTTCTAAAGACTCCTAGTTTACTTTGGTCAAATTTTAAAAGGTTCCAAATATGCCCAGTTTCCTTTGATCAAATTTTAAAAAGCTCCAAATATACCTAGTTTCCTTTGGCCAAATTTCAAAAAGCTCCAAAGATGCCTAGTTTCCTTTGGTAAAATTTAAAAAAGCTCCAAATATGCCTAATTTCCTTTGGTAAAATCCCAAAAAGCTCCAAATATGCCTAGTTTCCTTTTTTCAAATCTCAAAATGCTCCAAATATGCCTAGTTTCCTTTGGTCAAATCTCAAAATGCTCCAAATATGCCTAGTTTCCTTTGGTCAAATATCAAAATGCTCCAAAGATGCCTAGTTTCCTTTGGTAAAAACTCAAAAGGTTCCAAAGATATCTAGTTTTCTTTGGTCAAATTTCAAAAATCTCCAAAGAAGCCTATACCTTTGGTCAACTCATCAAGTCATCATAGTCAAGTGACTCGCTACTTACATCATTTTACATCTCCTCATCAACGTGTCACTTGAGGGGTTAGCCATAATCATAACAATCATATTCAAAGTCAATAATCAAACACTTATCCATGTTAATTGTGTTCATCCAAGAATAATTGCTAATAGCTATCATAAGCTTCCCTATTTTCTAGGGAATTTTTTTTTTTGATAAATTAAGCCTTTGGCAACCTGAACATGCAGTTTTACAACACTATCCAATTGTCGTCAAATTCATTAAAGCAATACTCAAATTAAGCCTACCATTTTGTTGTAGGTAATGATTCAAATATGTATTTTCTTTTCATGATTGGGGTATCTAAAGTTGATAAGATCAATGAACATCAATCAACCTACAAGGCGATGTTAGGTTGTCTATTTTTCTTAGTGTTGTGCTTTCACACAATGCATCTCAAAAAGGGGTATCTTTAGACACCTAAAACACATCATGTTGAGGAGACTACTCATGTGGACATATTTTCAAGCCATATGACTAATATTGGGCCTTCCCAAGACCTAATAGTGGTTATAACCACTCAAATAGGGCAAATTAACCTTTTACATCCTAGGTCATTGTCCCCCCTAGAGGCCGCCTGGTTACTACTAGATCCAATGATGGACCCCAGATCTAGATGATTTGATTGAAGATAGCCTCTCCTATAATAAGCATAGGATCACGAGCTAAACAAAATTCAATTTCAACATCCATTCAAGAGAAATTATAATTACAAATAGTTGTGGGAAGCTTATCGAATGTTCTATTTCTCTTTTGGATCCTAACTACTTCTTGGATTCTCAATAAATTCAAGATTACCATTTAGAATTATTTAAAATGGAGCCTTGCCTTCATACAAATGTTGACAAATTTCCACAACGAAGTGTTTTTAGGTTGCCCAACTGAGAGATCAATTTCTCATAAGCATAAAGGTGCTATCGACATTTCATCATGAAGTTTGCATTCACATACATGGAGTGCATTGAAGCTTGAAGAGTAATTTCCATCATTGTTCATCATCAATTCACTATAAATTCAACTCAAATTCCACCATAAGTCATTCCTCAAGAATGTACCAAGAACGTCAATCGATTTGACCAGCATTTTGGATGTTTCTAAGCATCGAGCACAGAGAAAAAAGTATTTTTTTGGAGGTCATTGTGCTTGATAGTGGCCTGCAAGTGCAGCCATTTGACCCTATGATGGCTAGCAAAGACCACCATTCTGATCAATGGTGGTCATACTATGATGTGTAATTTTCTCTGTCTTATCATTTAGATCAGTTTTATTATCTTCTAATTTTGTTTCTAACCTTTCTTAATGCATTTTCATTTTGTATTTCATGTATTTCTTTACTTTTTTACACATTTTCTTTCTATTTTATATTATCATGAAATAGGCCTCATCTTGAGAGGCTTTACATTTGCTATTGATGCTTTGTAGGTGCTTATGTGTGCAAATTTCAGGTTTCCACAGGAGCAAATCACCTCAAGATTCCTCAATCTTGGCATCATCAAGTGAAGGTCGCTAGGAAAACCCTCCATAATCAGTTTGGAAAGAGCAATAACTCTACGGATTACATCTTCCCCTTTTGAGGTTTCATATTGTAATATTGTATCAATTGGTGATTTTCTAAGAGGGATAATTTGTAACCTCTTGTAAAATACAATTCTGAATTATTAATGAGAAGGACATTGTATTTTCTTTATCTTCTTGTCATTATGATTACTTAATATATCTTGTTATCTTGATAACATATTACATAGTTAGATGCATGGTTTTTGTTGCTTAACAAAATTAAGGCATGAATCATAAGGTGAATATTCTAGAAAGCAACCTTTTGGTATGCAGTGGTGCATTAAGTCATTTTGGAAGCCTTCTAAACTTGTTAGAGGTATAATTAGAGTCACATAATATTTGGTAATGCATAATTGTTTTTAAGATACCCCTAAATCTTTGCTTTTACTAGGAGTAATTGTTTCTCACCCCAAGTAACTTAGGGGTAAACTTTTATTATAAATAGGGGCCTAGGGCCCTCATTGTATTCATATTTTGGCTATAAAAATTTAGAGCTACACTTTATGAAATCGTCATGAGATCATAATAAATTGGCAAGTCCTTATGCATTCCATTAGTGGCACTACCATCTTAGTTTGATAAGTGCATGGTGATTGTGGCATAGCCTTTTTAGCCCATATTGTCATTTTCTTATCAATTTTAAAATTCAATAAATGGGTGGAAATTGATGTTATTCGACTTCTCATGTGTTGATTGATCATACACTTTTCTTTCTATGGTTTAAATATATATTTTATTTGAATCACTTGCACCCTTAAAATTTTATGCATTTTTACTTTTGCATTTTAATTTTAATACAAATTATTATAGGTTAGCATAGGAGTATTCTACAAGGAATAGTGGGGAGTCATCCAAAATCTAGAGGTTGGGATAATCCATTAACAAGATCTTCCAACTTTGTTAAAATTATAATTAGGGAAAAAATATTAATTAGGAATTAGGACAATTCCTCAATTAATTAGAGTTTTTGGCACGCCCAATGGGAGAAACCCTCATTATCTTCAAAATTACACTTAACACCTCATTATTTTTCTAGAATTAAATTCATCATAGATGAAGTGATTGGATCAAAATTGAGTAAAATTTTACTAAATTTGGTTTTAGGAAGTGATTTACCCCATTTTAAGAAAAATGCCTAAGAATTTGCTAAATCAATTAAGCAAGTGACTTGCTCAAAATTACAAGCAATCGGATCTATTTAGTAAGATATTCATTCCATTCAGAAAGAAATTTGCTTTAAATATTTTACACTTTCATAGGCTGAACTAGAGGGATTCACCAAGGGTAGGGACTTGAGTTTTTATTTCTAGCCTTAAATTGATATTGAAATTCATCGTTTTTATTATTTATGATCAATTTTTTAAAGTACTTTACAAATGGTTACTCCAAAATGAAATCCATAATTTTAAATGTTTTGCAAAGATAATGACTAGCAATATCTGAGCATCATCAAAACTCAAATATAACCTTGTAAGTGCATTTTTTATTTATAGAAATCACTTTAAAAAACTTTAAGTTATTAGGTCATATTAGCAAGAAATTTAGTCCAATTGACAAGTGATTCATTCTAAAAATTATAAAATCTCTCCAAGACATATCCACTAGTGATTTTACCTAAATCTAAGAAGTGATTTGTAAGGAAAAATAAGTTTCTTTCTCCCTTTCTCATGGGAAGATGATTCATTCTAGTTTCAACATGATTGGCTCCAAGCAAGTCACTTGGATCCTTTCTTGTTAGGAATTTTCTAAGTTTGTAATCAGTGATAAACTCACTTGCATTTATAAGAAAATAAATTCTTTTTTTTAGCCAAGCGTTCTACATGTAAAATTTTCCAAGTCATTTCTACTATCAAATTTTTCATTGTTGCAAGTGAATAATTCCAATTTGGGGGCAAACTAATTTGTAAGAAAATTTTCATTTTACAAAGTTTTAAAAACAAAATTTATCTATGCAAGTATGTACAAGCAATATTATATATATATATATATATATATATATATGTGTGTGTGTGTGTGTGTGTGTGTGTGTGTGTGTGTGTGTGTGTGTGCGCGCACACACACACACACACACAATCAAAGACTCTAAAAATAAGGGAAAATACCAATCAATGGATATTGTTATGTACCATCAAGTAAATGCAAAGTAAAAGAGAATAGATCAAATTGTCATATGGATACATCTAGAAGATGAGTTTGAATAGATTCTTGTGTGTAACCCTATCTCATAAAAAGGGTAAATTCCCATGGATAACATAGTCAATTAAAGTTTCACTCCCCCACAAATTGGTTACTTGGGACAACAAATGAGTTATTCATATTGTCTAGCCAATAAAACTTACTCCAATTGACTCTGACCTTAGCACATACTAATCCCCTTTATGAGATACCTATTTATGTGAATAATCTCACAAACAACCCACTCTTCACAATACAATACTATTCTAGTAAGCCACCATCGACCTCTAATACACAAAAAATCCATCCTATGAATGTTTTATTAACGAAAAACACACCTACCTCTAGTTTTTTAAATACATATATCATCCATATAGGTCAATCCATAGCTTCCAATGTAGTATCTTTATGGATAAAACTAAAACAAAATCTTGTTTAAAACACTCAATTGATAGCTAGACAAAATGTTTTATAGGTATTGAAGGAAAAAACCTATGAATTAGTACCACCTCCAACCAATCAAGCATAATAGAATGTATAAGGTCCACCTCAAAATTAGCAAATTTTATAATTAGTCATGTATTATGCTCCTCTACAATAGAGTATGTAGTTACCTCTAAATGAAAATTAGGTTTACAAAAATCCACCACCTCAATACTCTCTTCCTTATTATTCTCCATATCCTCCATAACCACCTCACAACTATGCAGTGTACCCTTACCTACCCCAACATCAACAATATGGTCAACCTCCTCCTCAATAAAATAATCTAAGAGTGTCTCCTAGCCATAAAACCAACTTCTAGAGTGGACCTAGAAGGTACCATTAAACTTAGTGGCCTACTCTCTCATCCCTCCAATGTCTATTAAATCCTTCCTTACCTTTGATAGGAAGAAGAACAAAATATTATTGTATCATCATAACAAACTATCAATTCTTAAGTTAATCCACTACATCTAAGAGGAGGACAAAATATTTTTTTATATAATTTTTTTCTTTGTTTGTGGTAAGGCTACTATATGGGTATAGGGGGTTACCAAAAAATTTAGTGAAATCAATGGTAGAACCATTTATGTGTATATTAGGTAACATATAAAATGGTTACTTTGTTTTATTTCAATCAAACATGATTCAAATACATACTCAAAAAATCATATATAATTTAAATATTAGATTCTTGAGAACTTTGAATTTAATCCTACAAATGCTAGGCCAAATAAAAAATAGATGTTATCATATTATATCAAATATTTACAACCTAAATTAGCTTTAAGGGTATATAATGATAACCATCAAACACTAGTTGTAGCTTTTGAAGAGGTGTCTAGAGAAGAAGATGTTATTATTCAATTATATAAATTGCCCCTACCTCACTAATGGCCTATGTAGTCTAAATTACCTAAAACACAACTATAACATGTTCTACATGCACCATTTTACCCATTATAAATCCCTAACCAAGTACTATCACCAATCCTTCTTGTGTCACTATATATCATTGTTCACTCTAGCCAAAGCATGTCATCCATTATAACCTTTCAACCACAACTTATGTCCCTCCCTACTACATCCAACTCAAACAATGAAGCAAGCAACAATTTTACAATGAGAGAAAAGTTGAAAGAGATAAAATATTTTTAAATAAAAATAATGTTGCAACGCAACAATGGAAATAATCAAAGAATTGGAAACCCTAGAAGACTCCATATCCCACAAAATATTAGGTGTCTTAATAGGGTGCTAACAAAGGAATATGTCAAATTCATAACTATACAATAAATGTCAATATAAAATTATATTTAGCACATACTATAGTCCTTAGGAGAGGGAGGTCACCTTTGCACATAAAAGATAAATAAATCATCATGAATCAAAAAGATAAATAGAAGGATAAGGAAATAATGGAAAGGAAGGCCATAGTTATGCCTTATAAAAAATATAGAGGGACACAAACCAACAAGGACATGTGGATAGATAATAAAAATAATACTATAATGGATAGAGGATATGGAAGAGTGAAAAATTAATATACCAACAAGAAATGCAGTAAAAAAAGAAATCAGATTTAGAAAAATGTTGAATGATGACTGAAATACCTCTCTCTTATAAGTGAAGGATGTGCAATAGCCACAATCCAATAGTGAATTTTCATAATGAGAAGTGAGAATTCCTCTATGAAATTCAAGTTAAACATCATTGAGGAAATGTAAAATACACCAAGTCAATATACTAGAATTTTTAGCCCTACAAAGACAATAAGATCTACTCCAAGAAGCTCTAAAAGAGTAGAAAACAATTTATGCTAGAAGTAAACAACCAAATCCTACTTCAACCAATATACTTGATCAACAAAATTTGATGGTAGAGCATCTAATAAACATCCAAGTAAACACATATAATATACTAAATTCTCCAAAACTTAATACATTGAAGCCGCCCCCTTTTTATGTAACACTCAAAACTAGAAATTATGTACTCAAAAGTTTCATAGTTGATATAGGTCCAATAGTGATAGACATGTCTAAATCTATTTGCAAAAATATGGGTCTAAATTAAAGAACTAGATACCAATCCAAATGGATAGCACAAGGATCGATGTAGTAGGGGTGCTCAAAGACCTAGTCATGACTATAGCTAGACATACAGAGTTTGTCAAAGTGCAAGAAGTAATAGTCATGGACCTACCCCTATACTTTGGTATGTTGCTATCTAGAGAGTGGAAATATAATTTGTCAATATATTTTAACTTGGTGATGAATTATACCTACATGAACATTCTTAAGGATGGGAAGGTGGTTAGGATTTAAAATAAATTGCCTTGCAACTATCTATTACATATGTTGGATTATGAAAGCATGGTAAATAGAATAATACTTTAGAGTTAGTATAAGGTGAGGATTATTCTAAAAATAATTGACTCAGAGGTTGACATGATAATTGACATATTTAAGATGAAGAGAATTTTAAATTCAAATATGAGGATACTAAATTAAGCAACTATCTCATCATTGAAGCACCTTCTAACTTCCCAATATTAACAAATCAATGAGAAAATAACATTTGGATAAATTTCTTTAATGGTGCTAAGTTTTTGTGTTCAATTCATTGATCCATAAGGTGCATAGACTCACTTTACCTATAGGTTGCTATTCGATTGTACTGATAATATGATAGAATATGAGGCACTTTGTACTAGTTTGAGAAGGATGGATAAGATGGGAATTAATAACTTTAGAATATATGGCAATTCCAAACTAACTATAATTAGATCAATTCCTAATGTGTTACAAATAATAGTCATCTAAATTCATATAAACATTAGGTCTAAGACTTTTGAAAAGTTTTAATATATACAAAATAAAAGCAATCCATGAGAGTTAAACACAAAAGCATATGATTTAGAAAGAATGGAAGCTAGGTTTGACCCTACCATTGACATGCAGGATAAACCTAAATAATTGGAGGTAGTCTTCAAACTAATCATCCCTAAAAACTCTAATCATCGTTAGGTATTTAACAATTATGAGCAAATCATAGTTTATGGTCAAGAAAACCCTATATACTAAAGACAAGAATGAGTACAAGTATAACATCAAGTATGGAGTTGTAAAACTAAAGATAAATAAATTACCCAAAGGTTCATTCACTCTATAAACTAGATGGTAGCACAAGAAAGACAAGATTCAAAGTGAAATTCAATTCATATCATCCCATTGAGGTGGTTGAATGGAAGAACCCATAGCTTGGAATATTGCACTCAAGAAAAATGACCTTTTCAAATAGCTTGTGGTAAGTATAGAGATATTATTCCTTAGTCATATGAATATCTTAATTTCTATAATTGAAAATATAGAGCATACCATTGAATTGGTTCCTGATACTAGACCTTTCAAATAGAAGTAGTGACTAGTAAACCCAAAAATAGAGGTAGTGATGAAGAAATAATTACTTAAGCTACTACAAGCTCAAATAATATTTTTAATAAAGCATTCCACTTGGGTTACCACTCTAGTTTTGGTACACAAAAATAGCAATTTAAGGTTGTGTGTTGACTTCAAGAACCTAAATCAAGCATCTATAAAGAATCACTATCCTTTTTCTACTATTGATTAGATTTTGCATAAGGTAGATGGTTCACAAATTTTGTCACTTCTTGATGGCTTTTTAAGATACAATTATATGTGGGTTAAAGCTAAATATAAACATAAGACCTCTTTCACCACCAATTGGATAACTTTCATATCAAATAATATCATATGGTCTATCAAATGAAGGGGATACCTTACAAAGTGATATGGACATAGCTTTTTCCAAAGGTATAGGTAATATAATTCTCATATACCTTGATTATTTAACTATGTTTTTAAAACATAGGAGTAAATATGTCAAACATCTCGAGTCATTCTTCCATAGGTGTAGGGAATTTGGAGTTGGAATTCACAATATTCTAAAAATATCACAAAACATATATTCACCACAATCATATGTAGAAAAATGATGAAGACAGATATAAAGGAGCATATGGATGAAAAGAGAGAAATAAATATAAGTGAAACAAATAGTGATAATAGAATGAATAAGGGGTGGGTTCCCATACACCCTAGTATATCACATATAACATAGTAATACAATGGAATAGTCATTCAAGGGTATTTATAGTGATACCAAAATCTAAATTAATAGTTAACCTCAAGCTAACAATATGTTGACTTTGAGGTTAAATTACAATAATATAATAATAAATTACATCATTTAATTAAGGTTATCCATAAAGGTGGATTAACCAATATCACTAAGGGTGAATACATAAAGAGTGCTCTTAGGCTTACATCAAGATGCCCATAGGCTAACATATAGATGTCTATAGGCTTACATAGAAGAGTTTCCATAGTATTGCATAAAAATATACCCACAAACTTACATATAGAATTCCTAAAGGCTTACATAACACTTGTCAGTAGGCTAATAAAGAGCATCTATAGGTACTTTATCATTATTGGCCTTGGCCTAAAAAATATTACAAATATTTCAACATCCCTTATAATTTGAACTAATGCCAAGGAGAGAAGACATTAGAGATGATACATCTCTTCCTCATAATGAAAGCTCATATAGGCCAATGGATCTTTCTATCTTCTCTTGCCAGAGGTACATGAACTGGATCAACCTCTCCCTTAAAATTTAGTCATAACTCCACCTCCTAGATCAAGATGTTGAGATTCCATGAAAATATTTTCAACATACACTATGGTTAACATAATTTATCCCAATATTAAGAGAATAAGTTTGAATTATGAAGTAATAGATATGTCTTTGAAAAATTAACCCCAATGGCTAGAAAGGGCCCATAGAAACTGATGGAATATATTCCATTATTTTGTAATCATTCCAAGTGTCATGTAATTAGAACAAGTGTTATAGGTAGAGTGAGGAAAAATAAACCTATCCTTCTATATAATCGAATCTCATTCACCGGGGTACAATTCTATTCAGATAATAAGAGATGATATGTTGTTAATGGAGCTCTTCTATTCTATCATTTTCTTCCTAGTAATTATAATTCTTGAATAGGTAGAACAGTGTAAAAACTATAATTGGTATCAGAGCTATGAAGGACCTAAGAGAAAAAATATTGCAAGGAGTAGCATATTCTACAAGAAGAAATTGGGACAATTGTTACCATCTGACAACAAGCCTAAGGGAGAAATATTTGGCAAGAAGTTTGCCAAATTTTGGAGGAGATTGGTGAAGACCTCAATACTTTTCAAATTCTTGAGAAGAAGGTCTTTATTGAAGTTAGAATTTGACAAGGAGGTTGAAGGAGAAAATATATAGACATTACTACCAAATATAAGATGTTTGAAGATTATATTTGAAGGCTAGAAGGCTCATTCAGAGAAAGGAGATATGTTGATTTTTATAGCATAAAATTGAAGGGCTCTTGAAGGAAAATTTTAACGATTATTTGGAGGAGTTCCCTACCAAATTTTTGAGATTCAAGGAAAACATTCCAGTGGAGATATTGAATGCTTTTAAATATAAAAATTTTATATTTGAGGATAGCTAAAAATAAGGATGTACAAAGTTGCAAATTGGAGTGTTGAGAAGTTGTTTTGGATAACAAAGAAGAGTTGCAATTTCATCTAGTAAAAGGTAGCAATAAGGTGAATCTAATCATATTATAATACTTCATCTACATATTTCATTAAGGTAAGCAACTTGGATGCAAATAGGCTCATTAATTGAACTTTAATTTGGTTAGTTATCAAATACTAATAAGCACCTTATTAAAGTTTCAAGAAGTTGCAAAGAGAAGGTTGTATATTATAGTATTCAAGGGAGTGCAGAAGATAGTTTATTTTAAGGTTAATACCTGCACATTAAAATAGGATATTATATATATTTGTACAGAAATAAAAATATCATATTATTATTGCTTAAGTTGAAGCAAATAAGATATTACTCTTAGGTGAAATTTGCAGAAATTATTAGTGCATTTGAGAGTTCTTTAAGAGTTACTATTAGTGCATCTTGCAAGTTACTTTGAAGGAGAAATAAGGATTACTATTGCACTATTTTAGTTATTCGTAACTACATTAAACCTATTACTCTTAAAGTATTATTATGTGCATTGGTTGTTAAGCTAGAGTGAAAACCAAAGTGCACAAATCAACATATATCAAAGTGTTTAGAGACACTATTTGGTGCACAAAACCTGCAACTTATTGTGGCCTAGAGAATCCGCTAAATAGGTTTATATTCATTCAAGTAGTGGAGAAAAAATTCACCATATCTAATAAGCAAAGGAAAAGCTTCAGAGGAAGAATTAAGGAGACATAAAACATTTGATGAAAATAAAAGTGCCTTATCCTATTTATTGCAAATACTGTGCATTACATTGGCACCGATTTTATCCTTTCAAACATAGCGAAAGAGGACAAAATAAATAGTTTCCTAAATACACTACAATAGGTAAAAAGTGTAGTCTCCAAGTATCCATTTTAGGTAGGAAAAGTGAGCCAACATAGGGCTCATAAGCATCAGATTCAAGGTATCTAAAGACCCAAGGTCAAGCACCATCGGTTAGTGGAAGGAGAACTTATCACATTGGAAAGCTAGTGACCTACATCATCATCAAATAATCCATGTAAGGGAAAATAGTTTCATTTATCAAAGCAATGTAAAAATATTTAGGTGGAACAACTTGCATTAGTTGGCATTGAAGCAGTGGAAATAAGAAGGCATTGGAAGCACGATTACATACAAGGGAAGGTATTCCACTTTCTATTTCAAAGTAAGGAATATTGTGCCACTTGTCATGATGAAAAATAGTGTTTCACACATATTACATAATGTCCATCTCATAACGGATATGAAGGAGGAGCCCAACAAAGAAGTAACACTCATCGTGGAACATTTAAGACAAAGGTAATTATAACATCATGGAGCATTGGAGTAAAGAGTGTAACCTCCATTTATATAAGAAACTTAAGCACCGCATGTTCAAAAAATCAATAAGTAACATAATCTATGTAACAAATCCAATGAAGTGCATTAATAACCCGAGTGAAGAAGCTCACAATACAGAGGATCGATGAGGTCAAAATTAGCATCTCCAAGTCCACAAAGAGAGAATTCATTGTGTGAAATTCAAGGGAGTCAAAGGAACATTAAAGAGGATGTTAACTATCCATTCAAACCATAATCCATTAGCAAGAAATACTACTATCAGACATCTCAAAATTATAGCATCCACCTTGAATGTAGAAGTCAAGTCAAAGCACTCACTCAGATTCATAAAGGTATTACTTCTACATAGATTAATATTTTCTTTTCATAAGGAGAAATAAGGAGTAACATATAAGGTTGAAATTATCATTATCATTTGCATTTGAAGTTATATGTAAATCAACCTTAATAGATTTGAAAACAAACCAAAGGAGTTCATATTCTTATCCTTAAATAGTATTTCAAATCACTCTAGTTGAAATACAATATTTGCAATTAATATCTTAGGAGGTATAAGGCTTTCTACTTAGAAATAAATTATTATTGCAAATATCATTGTTTTCTAAAATTCTAAAATTAGGGAGATATAAGGACTACTACATCAAACTTTAATCAATTGGAATTTAGAAAATAAAACCTTTGATAGAGGAGGAAAAATTATTGCTTGGATAATTGAGTTGGAATTTATTGTGCATATTTGTCTCATAGTCACATTAAAGGGAAAAAATAAATCCAACCATGGAGAACTCCATTAAATTGATAAGTGCAAAAAATGAAATAGGAATTGATTATTGTCATTCCCAAAATATTACAAAATCAACTCAAAAATTGAACTAATACTTAAGCACTTTATCAAGTTTAGAGCATATTCTAATCACTAGGGAGACATAAGGATTCTACAAAATCTAATTTTTTAAATTTTTTTGTCAAGGTCACTCAAAAATCTAAAGGTGTCACAAACCATGGATCATTGGTATATAGATTTAGGGGTAAGCAAACATATGATTGGAAACATACATTGGTTTAATTCTCTACAAAAGATAAATGAGAAACCAGTTGCTATAGTTGATAGTAAAACTTATGAAGTGAAGGGAATTGGAAACATCCTAGTAGATCTGATAAATGAAAAAGGGATAATAAAAAATATATTATATGTCCTAGGTTTGATTACTAATCTCATTTTAGTTTCACAACTCATGGATCAAAATATGACTATAGATTTCAAAATTTTCAATGGAAGAAAATAGTGTCACATTCTTAAACAAGGGAAAAAGATAGCATCAGGCTCCTATAAAAGTGGTCTATTTGTTCTAGATATTACTACACACTCTGCTTTTTTAGTTAAAACTTCAGATCTATGGCACAAGCATCTAGGACATACTAGTGAATCTACCATGAATGAATTATCCAAATATTTAATAGTTGAAGGAATACCAAATCTATCTCTAGAATCTATTGTTTATCCAAAATGTATACAAGAAAACAAAATAGAGTTCCTTTTGAACTTCGACAACACAGGACCCAACAACCATTAGAGTTAATATATACAAATCTATGTGGGCCAATGAATATCACTAGTATTGGAGGACATAAGTACTTTCAAATATTTATTGATGATCACACTAGAAAAATGTGGGTGTACTTCATTAAATATAAATTAGAGACATTTAGTAATTTTAAACAATTCAAACAACAAGTAGAAAAGGAATAAGAAAAATTTGTAAAAGCACTTCGTATGGATAGAGGAGGTGAATTTATATCTAAATAATTTGATTCTTTTTAATAGAAAATAGAATTAAAATACAACTTACTACAACATATTCAACACAATAGATCAATAATGGAGATGGTGATATGTATGTTAAAAGAAGCTCATCTTGATTATCAATATTAGGCAAAAGCATTTCAAACAACAATATACATACAAAATAGATTACCAATAAGAATACTCATACATGTTACACCAGAAGAAGCATGGTCTAGAAAAAAACCAAATATAGGAAAACTAAGATTTTTTTGTTGTAAATCTTACATGCATATTCCAAAATAGAAAAGGACAAAACTAGATGACAAAAATATGGTAGAAGTATTTTTTGACTATGACAATGAATCTATAGGATACATAATATTAGATCCACACACAAAAATTTTACATAGGTAGATATGTAATATTTGATAAAAAAAGTTAAATTTGACATAGATAAACCCAGTAATGACACAAAAATTCTTCTAAGCTACTCAAAGTAAGATATAACTAGTGAAGAATCAGAATCAGAATCTATAGAAGAAACATAGAATACTCAAACTATAGTTCTGTAGAGGAAAGAACCAATATGGCTCAAAGACACTCTCAGGAATTCAAACCTAGAAAGAATGCTAAATCTTACCACTACTAGACCTCAAACTTGCAGTCAAACTAGAACAAATAGAGGACTACTAAGCAATACAGTAGAACCAACCACTACACACCAAGCACTAAATCACTCACATTGGAGGGTAGCTATGGAATCTAAATATACATCACTTCAAAATAATAAAACATGGGATCTAGTGGAATTACCTCTAGGAAAGAAAATGATGGGTTGCAAATGGATTTACAAGATTAAGTATAAAGTAGATGGAATACTTGATAAGTACAAATTTCGTTTAGTAGCCAAAGGATATACTCAAACTGAAGGAATTGACTGTGAAGAAATATTTACCCCAACAACTAGGATGACTACTATCAGGATAGTTTGTGCACTAGAAGCTCATCAGGATTGGAAGATTCATCAAATGGATGTAAAATTTACTTTTCTTAATGGTGACTTAGAAGAAAAAGTATATATGTCACAACCAAAAGGGTTTTTTATTAAAGGATAATAAAATAAGATGTGCAAATTAAAAAAATCTCTATATGGTCTAAAGCAAGCTCCCAAAGCATAAAATATAAAGATCAACAATCACTTATTACAGATCCCAGTTTGTATATAAAGAAAATTGGAAATAGTATACTGATTCTTATAGTGTATGTTGATGATATAGCAATTACTGGAAGTTCTAAAAAACTAATAAGTGATATTAGAAGGGATCTAGAAAGAGCATTTGAAATGAAAAATCTAGGTCTAATGAATTATTGTCTTGGTCTAGAGATTCAACAAAATGAAGACAAGATTACTATTACTCAATTAAAATATGCAAAAACCTTGAAAAATATAGAACAAATAATTGTAATCCGAAAGATACTCCAATGGAAAAAGGGATTAAATTATCCAAATATGATGAAATGCCTTTATTTTCAGCAACTATGTATCACCAATTAATTGCAAGACTTATATACTTAATAAATAGCCAACCTGACATAGCCTTCATTGTAAATTATCTTTCATGCTTCATACAAGAACCAAGAGAAAGTCATTGGAAAGCTACAAAAAGGATATTGCAATATATCAAGAATACTATTGATTATGGACTAACTTATATGAAGAATGTTAAATATTTTTGTCTATAGGGTTACTCAGATTCAGATTATGTTGGCTCTATTGATGATAGAAAGTCTACTTCAAGGTACATATTCTATCTTGGGTTAGGACCCATATCTTGTCATAGTAAGAAGCAACATACAGTGGCACAATCATCTACTAAAGCATAATATTGAGCAACAAGAGACATGATATTTGAATTATTATGGCTGCAATATATATTATCAGACATGGGTATCAAACAAACTCCAACCTTGATATTTTATGACAATCAAGGAGTACTCAACTTGATCAAAAATCCAATTGTACATGAAAGAACTAAACATATTGAAGCACAATGCCACTTCATCAGAGATCACTTTTAGAACCATCATATCATCCTGAAGTATGTTCCTATAGAAGACTAGTTGGCAGATATTTTTACAAAAGATCTTGGAAAAACCAAGTTTCAAACATTCAAATATCATCTATGCAACTCAAGGGAACTTCATACCAAATAATGTAATATAGGGGGGTGTTGGAATATATTCCATTATTTCGTAATCATGCCAAGTCATGTAAGTTGGACCAAGTGTCATAGGTAGACTAAGGAACAAGAAACCTATACTTCTATATAATGGAATCTTAGTTCCATTCGCTATTGTACAATTCTATTTAGATAATAAGAGATGATATGTTATTCATGTAGCTCTTCTATTCTATCATTTTATTCCTAGTAATTATAATTCTTGAATAGATAGAATAGTGCAAAAAATATCAAAACAAGGTATACCTTGTGCTGATCATCCAAAACCTACTATTATAGAAAAAAATATTACAATCACCACACTAATAGGTTTTTGGAGTTATATTAAACATCCACTATGAGAAAAGAGAAGGATAAACATAGGAAGTTGAAATTGTTAGAGAATATATTACATTATTGGGTGCATATCAATGTACCACCTTTGGTACATTACTAGAGTAGGAGTTTACTTTAGAGTAAATTTAAGTAGTTACTTCAACATGTAATAAATGCACAAGTGTTAGAATGTGCAATAATGTAAATGTCCATGTAGTCCACATGTACATAAGTCATAGGATGGAGTGAAAGGTAGAGTAAGGACCAAGGAACCTATATTCTGATATAAAGGTCTTATAGTGAGTGAAATGAGAGGGGATATAATATAGAGAGTGCATAGTATAGATAAGTAGTGTGATACAATGTAGTTCCTTTAAAAAATAGTTTATGGAGTATTATTGTCCTCCATTATACTACATTGTACTATTTTGTGAGCTTTAATTTATGGTATATTTTTGAGTTATTATAGAATTTTTTCTCCTTATTTTCCTATATAATATAGTGTCATTATCATATAGATATCATAGCTTACTTATATTGCATCTTGTGGTTGCATTTCCTATATCATATACTCATCAAAAGCTAACAGTGGCATCAGAGCACATGGTATATTAGATAGGAAATAGGGAGAGCCAAAAGTGAGATTTGGAGAAATCCAAATATCTCATTTACAAAAAAATTGAGATTACAATAGGCTAGAGTCTTTCCACAGGATTGCAAAAAAACTCGTGAAAACTAGGACTCAACATAAATTCCACTAGATTGATAAATCAACTAGTGAAGATTAATTATCCCTATATTTAGATTTTCTTCCATTACAATCCTAATAATTTATTGCAATAAAAAGGATATTCAAAGTGAGTTGGGAAGATTCCTACAAAAGATCTAGGAAAAATATATTCTTTAGAATTAATCTAGCACTAGAAGCAACAAATTTAAGAACAAATATCTGGAGGCCTGAAGAAAAGGTCCCATTACTAGAGATTGCAGACCTGTAGAGTTCAAAATGAGAAAAGGCCATAGAATCCTTATTAAAAATTTTAGGTAGAGAAGAAGACTCCTATGAAGAGTCTTGGTGAATATTATAGATTGAAGACTTCACCTTGAACTTTGAAGAAGTTGAAGAGACCCTTAGAAGGTCCAGTCAAAAAAATCCTAGTTCGAGAAGATTGGAGGTTGGTGATCTCCATTGAATATTGAAACATGTAGACTACAAAAGAAAAGGCCACAATAGCCTTACAATAGAATCTAGAAAGAAGAGACTCCATAGAAGAGTCCAGGAGAAGATTGAATATTTGTGATCTCCATTTAATATTGAAGCCTACTGATTGTAGAAGGATAAAACAACTCAAGAAGCTGAAAGAGACCTACAAGATATCCCATTGATGAAATTACAGTTTAGGAATATAGAAAACTAAAGAAGGACAAGCAAAAAGTCCCATTCCATATTCTTGAAGCAGCAAAATTTAGATATCCAAGAGGAAGATCTCATTTCCAACACTTCCATAGTATAATATTTAAGGAAAGGTCTCATTGGGAAGACTAGAGAAGCTGCAAGAGTGAAGATCCTAGAGAAGGGGTCTCAAGGAGAAATAAGGAGAAGGCTTGGTGAGCCTCATTGAAGGATATTCAAAGAAGGCCAAGAATTTCCTAGGATAACTCATTGGAGAAATTTACCACAAAGGAGAAGTTCCTAATAAAGGAATATTTTGGGGCAATTATCGCCATCCAACAACAAGCCCAATCAAAGATAGATTTGGCAAGAAATCTACCAAATTTTGGAGGAGATTGGTGAAGATCTCAATACTTTTAAATTCTTGAGAAGAAGGGCTTGATTGAAATCAAAATTTGACAAGGAGATTGAAGGAGAAAAGAGTTAGATATTACTACCAAACCTGAGAGGTTTTAATATTACATTTGAAGGCTAGAAAGCTCATTTGAATAAAGGATATCTATTGGTTTCTATAGAAAAATACTAAAGGGTTATTGAAGAAAAACTCAACTACAATTTGGGGGAGTCCCCTACCAAATTTTTGAGAAACAAGGATAGTATTTCAGTCCATAAATTTACTGCAAAACGATAGCAATTAGGACAACATTAGTAGCTGCAAAACTTTAGATTTACAAAGTAGGTTCTAAAGGAGAGTTGGATCCACCTACTACAATTTCAAGCACTAAGATAGAGGATTAACTAAGCTGTGAATTTATGAGTTGATGATTTTTTTAGGAAAACCAAGAATAGCTGCAAGTTCATCCAGTTAAAGGTAGCAATAAGGTGAATCTAATCATCTAGCAATCATTTATCTTCAAAGATTTTAAAGGTAAGGAACTTATGTGCAAAAGTTTCATTTTATAAACACTTGTATTTAGTTCATTATTTAGTTTCATTGAGCACCTTATTAGAGTTTAAAAATTGTAAGGAGGAAGGTTGCATTTTAGTCTTCAAAGGGAGTGCAGAAGATAGTTTCTTTTAAGATTTATACCTGCACATTAAAATAGGTTATATATATTTCAACAAAAAAAAATATCATCTTCATATTATCTAGTTACAACAAAGAAGACTGCATTAATTTACAGAGATTATAGTGCATTTAGGAGCAATTATTAGTGCATGATTTAAGGTTCATTTGAAGGAGTAATAAGGTGAGATCAATTGCACTATACTAGTTGTTCTTAGATATTTTTAAGGAGCACTAACTATTTTAAATTTGCAATGAAAATTACGTGCATATTTCAAACTACTTTAAGGGTTCATTTATAGGAGAAATAAGGTGAAACTATTATTATCCTTAAGTGCATTGAATTAGAGATATTACTAGTACATTAAGGATTGATTGCACTATTCTAGTTATTCATTAAACTAGTTACTCTCAAAGGATTATTATGTGCATTGGTTGTTAATCTAGAGTGAAAAACCAAAGTGCACAAATCAACATATATCAAAGTGTCTAGAGACACTATTTGGTGCACAAAACCAGCAATTTTGTGGCCTAGAGAAGCCACCGAACAAGGTTATATTCCTCCAAGGAGTGGAGAAGAAAAGTTACCATCAAAACCAGGAAAAGAAGCTACAAAATGAGACTAGGAGAGTCTCACATTATAGGTGCAATATAGAAGCCATCACAGGTTTATTATAGGGTTATACAAGCACCAAGTTTATCTCTATTATTACATCAAGATGAGACAAAAACAAATTATCTTAAAATTGCTCTACGAAGCCTATCACTCTATCTACAAGTAGCCACCATTAGCACTAGCAAAAGTGCTTGAAGAGGATCCATTACAAAGGGGCTCAACATCCATCATTAGTAGATGGAAAGCACACTTAAAAGTGCTTATAGAAGAGTCTTTCTAGAAGAGCTCAACGTCCACCATCAACAAAGGGTAAGCACTAGCAAAGGTGCTCAAGAAAAGAGTCAAACTGGATATCCATCGATGGGTGCTTGAATGGAAAGCCACTCATAATACTTGGAAGACAACTCATTAAGGTGTTAGAAGACACCATCATCCAACACATAAGGTGATGACAACCTGTAGCAGACAAGGTCTACGTAAGGTTAAAAATCATCTATTGCACCAAGGATAACATATTATAGTGAAGTGAAAGGTGAAAGCAAGGTGCATTACCAAGGATCCAAATTGAACGTATTGTCAGCTGAGACACATATCGATAGCCACCATAGAACCTCCATTACAATGCTTGAGAACTTCCTTAGCTAGATCCATCCTCACAAGCATCATCGAGTGCTTGGAAAGAAAGTGTTTTAGACAAGAATACAAAGGGCATTCACTAGTAGAGGATATACAAAGGGAAAGATATATTGGAGAGTATTCCATGCAAAAGAGTAGAGTTCCACTTGGCACATTCACCTAAGGTGCCCATATATTCCCTAATATACATTCAAAAAAGAAGTGCTCAAAGGAAGGTAATATCCACTAATTGAGCGTTAATAATATCCTTTGGGGGTTACAAAGCACAATAATTATAGCTCTTATATCAAGGGATAAATGAGCATTAGAAACACCTAAATCCAATGCCCATCAAGGAACGTAACCATCATCAACGCATACACCATGTGGTCGATGCATTAAGTACATAGAGCCTTAAAAGCACTCACATAGAAGAGAAATGCTTATGCCACTTGGTGCCTATGTCAAGAACATAGAAGCATACTTATAGGTACCCAAATTAGAGCATGGAAGCATATTTTCAGCCAAAATTAAGTAAAGGAGGAATTAAGGTGTGGTTGAGAGCATATTCAAGGTGCAAGGCACAAAGTCAAGGAGTCAAAGGAGTATTAAACACACTATCATTATCATACATCCACCATAAAGGAATTATAGCACCCATTTCTCAAGGAAATACAACATTATAAGTTAAGGTTCTACGTTGATTAACATTTCTTTCATTAAAGGAGTAATAAGGGGTATATCATAAGGTTGAGTTTATTTATCATTTATATTTGAGAAACAATTAACCTTAATATATTTGAAAGCAAATCAAAGGAGCTCATATCCATAGTATTTCAAATCACTTTAGTATAATATTTGCAATTAAAAACCATAGGAGATATAAGGGTTTCTACTTGGAAAATCAATATTATTATTGCAAATATTATTAATTTCTAATATTCTAAAATTAGGGAGTTATAAGGTATGCTACATCAAATATAGATGATTGGAATTTAGAATATTAAACTATTGGATATTAAGGGATATAAAATGAAGTTCATTATTTACTTAAAGGAGTTGGAATTATTTACTTACACTTGTATGATACTCAAACTAAAGGGATAAAATAAATCCAACCGTAGAGAACTTCAAATTGATAAGTGCATAGTTCATTAGGAAAGATAAGGTGAAATAGGAGTTGATTATTGTTATTTACAAAACACTATAAAATCAACTCAAAAGTTGAACTTATACTTGCTAAGAACTTTATCAAAACTTACAACATAATCTAATCACTAGGGAGACATAAGGAATCCTATAAAACCTAAGTCTTGAGAAAGGTTTTATCAAAGTACTTCACATACTCTGAACTAGGGAGTCATAAGGTAGTTGACTACAAAGGGTCTATCAAAAGTGTTCTTAAAACATAAAGAGCTAAAACTATAAAAGATATCTACCTCAAAGAATATAATGAACAATAATATTAACAACACTATTAGAAAAGAAAGAGCAAGTGTCATAAAAATTGCAATAAAAAATTTACTTATAAAGTCTAAAGGAGACTTAGACCTTCAAAAAAGGATTCATAGTGAAGCTTTAAAAGATAAATTTGAAACCATGGAATATTATCTACATGCTCAACTCATTGAAGCAATTGATAATGGAAAGAGTGACATTCAAATTCCTTTAGAATTTGGTAGCATATTATATATGGAATTAATTACATTCAAATACTACAAGGATGAGAATGTAGAAAAAAAAGGATTGATAGAATTACTTAAAATCAAAACAAAATAGATGAATCATACCTAGAGAAGATATTTCAATCCTTATGCAGTATTGATACTTCAAGTTTTACTAACTAAAGATCTTATCATGATGCCCTAAGTGTTTGTTCAAAAGCTTCTATACAGAAACCAAATAGAAATCAGAAGGACAAATGCAAAGAGAAAATAATTTTGTAGGAATAAAGTGATAGTACAACCACTTATGAAAGTGCAAAAGCTAGATCCAAAGATAGGAATAAATATATAGAATAAGATGAACCAAATCAAGGAGAAATAAAATACAAGGTGAATTAAAGATAAGATAAAGGACCTGATCAAGCTGAAGAACATCTATGAAATGAATATCCATATTGAAGACTAAAGTCTTTTATACCCTAATAATGTAATACAAGGGGGTGTTAGAGAATAAATTACGTTATTGTGTACATATCAACATACCACCTTTGGTACATTACTTTTGAGGTGTGATTTGGTCCGATTACAAATATCACCTGATAATTAGGATCCTAATCCTCTCTTGCAAAGAAAATATGTTTCTCCAAGGTTCTTTTACATAACACGTTATGAATTTATGTCAATTAAGTGCACAGAACATCTTAGGGATTAACAATCAACTATTAACAAAGGGCCTAGTATAACAAATATTTTGATCTTGAAATAATTACTTGCATTTTCATCAGTATAATTTACTTCCTCAAAATGAATAAACTTGCCCTTTAAAGCTAATATTTGAGAATGCAAATCTATTTTAAAATACAAACTTTGATTAAAAATGCTTTTAACCTTATATTAAACTTGCAAGAATGTTTTAAAGAATTTTAATTCAAAACTTACATTTATTTCATGAATGAAGCTTAAAATCAATTACCTAATTCCCAGGCCCCTTGTTAACAGTAGCTTGCAAACTATAGAGATTATTCAGACACTTAATTATGCATATATGCATGATACATAAAAATATTAAGTGAGAAATTTGGAGAAGTTTACTTTATTTGCAAGAGAGGATTTTGAATCCTAGTTGTCGAGTGTTTTTTGTAATTGGACAAAATCACACCTCAACAAATTGTTGTAGAAGGAGGAATTGAAAGGTAATATTTTAATTTTTGGCATGTGCAATTTTTTATTTAAAAAAAATTGAAATTTTTTATTTATGTTGCATTAATATTAATCTTTCATAAATTCGAAAATTGATTTATGATTCAATTCTTGTGAATTTTCATACATAGCCTTGCATATTAAAATTGGTTCAATAGCAAAAAATGATTTACCTTATTTTAAGCATGATGGAATGATTACAGCTGAAGAACGTATTCAAGCATATAAAAACATTATGTTTCATTTTCAAGTTATGCAGGAATATGTTCTCTGTAGAATGTTTCCATACACATCGGATGAATTTGCTAAAGATTGGCTAAACAATTTACCTGCAGGTTCTATCGCTTCTTGGAATCAACTAGAAACAATGTTTCTTGAACATTTTGGAACATTGGTTGACATGGATTTATTATCAAATAAATTTTCTTCTATATGTAAAAAACATAATGAATCCATGAGTCAATTTAATGATAGGTTTCATAAGTTGTATATAGAAATAGCGATACACTTTATCATTTTAGAAGAAGAAGTTGTTAAAATATACTTGGAAGCTTTAGATCCTTTTACTGTTAAGTTGTTATAAAAGCTTCCTAAATATGTATCCTTATCTAACGTCTATGGTGAGGTAGTAGTTGTAGAACAATGGTTGATTTTAAGAGGAATTGATGTGGGTATATTATCATTACTTAACCCTAATATTTTAAAATTACCACCTATGAGTCATGATACACATTTTTCGACACCATCAAATGAAATTGAATGCCATAGTTTTTCAACCACTTTTGATATTGTCCAAAAATAAGTTCACGTTTCAAATCCAATATCCATCAATGAGGATTGTAGTAATCAAGTTTATCAGAATATAGAAATGCATGAGTCTTTAGATATTGGAAAAATCTTAGATCTAACTATCTTTGAAACATATGATAGAATAGAATCTTCCTTAGAGTTGAATGAAACAATTAAAGCTACATAATTGCAAGATTATAGAGGTAATTTCATTATGACTGATCATAAAATTTTATTACTTGAGGAAGATGAATTTTTCATTGAAGATAATTTTTTTGAAAGTGATGAACGTGAACTTGAAGAGCTTTCGATTGTTGAATTTGCAGAGTGTGAAGAAGTGGTTGAACATCACTCCCTAATTTTAGAATATGATTATTTTTGGTGGAATAAATGGGAGGATTTTGCTTCTCTTTCTAATGAATTACTTGCTTCACATAAAATGTAGGATAAGTTGTAAAAGTTAATCCTACAACTTAAAAGAAACAATGATCAAGAACAAGGACAAATGCATCAAGATGTATATCTAGATAATTATAAAAATCATTTTCATAAGACAAAGATTGGAGATGCTAAAAGTGATATTATTTTAGACAGTGGAGAAGTCCTAGAGTGGACTAGTTTTGAAACACATGATAAATTAGGACCTTCCATAAATTTGGATGAGATCATTGAAAATTATGATCAAATTTTTTATTATTCTCAACATAATGATCAAGAAGAAATGAAAGAAGGGATGCAATCTCATCAAATGTTTCAGGAAGATGATTATTATAATGGTTGGGGAAGGTATGAGGAATTATTTGTTTCTAATTATCCTACTGATGAATTTTCCGTTTCACTTGATATGCAGGATGTTGAAACTTCTATCTTGCATGAAGATCTGGTAATTTCTATTCAATTAGAAAATGACATATCAATTTCATAAGTAGAGAATGTTATTGATGAAAGAATATAAAATGATGGTGGTGATGATAGATATCATGAATACAAATAAAATACTATGATGGATCATCAAGTAGGGGTAAGTGAAAGTGTACAAAAGGTAGAATCTTATCCTTTGTATTCAAACAACCAAGAATCAAGTAAAAGTTTGTATAGTAATTTATTGAATTTAGATGTTGTTTATGACAAAATGCTCCTCAAGGTTGATCAAGAATTAAAGTGGATTTTTTTTCCCACTACAAATAAGTTTGCATTGCTAAATGAAAAATAAGACATGCTTGAATCATTGAACCAAGTTCAACAATAGTTAACAATTCAATCTAGGATACAAAACTATAATGATTCTTATTTTGTAAATATCCTAGATTCTTGTAAATTTTTATTTGAATATGATTGGCCTAAAAACATAGATGATGGTTTTGCTTTAAAATTTTCATAAATTGCTTCTTATTTGGAAGAAATCCTATATGCTTGTGAAAATGAGAATTTAGGTCAATGTGATGAACCAAGGTTTGAAATTACCATCTTGGTGAATAAGCATAAGATCATGGAAGATCATGTATTTACTTGGAATGTTAATGGATCAAATATTAAACATGGAATTACTTATAAGTTTGAATTAAATCAGTGGGGTGTGAAAGGCAAAATGAAGATTACATCATTTCACTTAATCTTGTTTCGATTGGAATTATGTAAAGCTTGGAATGCAAATCATATATGTATTTTACAGTGTGCCAATCATATTTGGGATCCACGAAGGTGATAGCATACATTTGTTATCATTTTGTAAATAATGTATATTTTTGTAAATAGTTTTTTTTGGGGGTTTTATGTTTTGTTTTGTTTTGTACGTAATTTGTTGTTTCATAAAATTTTGTTATGTTGTAATAAATTGGCTTTGCCATATTTTGGGAGCTTCATGATTTTGGTGTGTCATTCAAGTTGTTACAATTTCAAAGGGGTTTTCAAATATTAAGGTAGTTGTTACCAAGACACTAGTCATTTGATGGTTCTATTTGGTATTTGATCTTGGGTCGTATAGGATGAAATTACTTATTTTAAAAACCTATGAAACCTGGAGAAAAATAAAAGTTGTTAGTCTATATCTTCATGAATGTGAAATAAGATAAGGAAATTTGAAATATCAGAATCATATTGCAAAATATTCATGAGTACCACAAACACATTAAGGAATATCTTTTGAAATTATGGATGTATGAAGTTGTCAATTTTGCAAATTAGGGTGAAAATTTTATATACTCTTTCAATATGACCTGATCTCTAACCTAGGTGGTAGGTGGATTTGTTGCAAAGTACCATTCTACCAAATATATATATATATATATAGAAAGAGAAAAAGTGAAAAGAGAAAAAATTATGAGAAATATAAAATGACAAAAAAATAAATGATGAATACAGTTGGAAATAAAGTCAAATATTTTACCAAGAACTAGATAATCTTCACCGGAGCTATAAACGCTCAGCTTTGCAGTGAAGAAATATCTATAATAAAGGAAACACAACATCCACTTAATATCTAGGAGTTTTAGATAATCTCTACCAGAGCTATAGACACTTGGCAGGCAGTAGAGTAATCTCTGAAGGGAATCAGGTGAAGGTATTTCTTCAAAGAGAAACTGTTCATAGCCTGAAATGTGAAATTGATAATGGAATTATGAATAGTTTCAAAATATATAGAATGAATCACTTTGCACACACCAAGCTAATTTTTATGATTCTGATGGTTCATGTTGAATTGGTCTATTCTCATTCTCTGGATATTATTGACACTTATAATTCTAATATTTGGGTTTTTGTTGTTTTTAGAGTTTGGTTTTTAAGTTCAAAATGTCCAAGGATATTTACCAGTAGTTGCTATTTGTTGTGACTCCTTCACAACGATCCCTAAATTTGGGGACCCACTTGAAATTTGAAAGCTTGTTTTAAATTGTTGCTTGTGCTTATTGTTCACCGTTGTCATCATTAAAATATCAAGAATGCTTATCTTCCTCCAAATGGTCTTATAGCAGGGTCCATTGTCAAAATTCACCTCATGATCTGAAGATCCTGAAGTTATGCTTGTATGGTCATTTTGATTATGGTATTTGAGTTGTATTATTGTTGTTATGTTATGTTTATGTCAAGGGTGTTTTGTTTTGTTTGTGATTAAAAATGGATAGGTTAGGTTTTGTAAAGATGTTTTGTGTTATGTTAAATTTTTAAGTCTCATGTATACCTAGTATTTTTTTGTTTGTTTTATATGTTTTGTTATGTTATGTTGTTTTAGTTGTTGTCTTTGAATTTTATGTTTGTTATTTAGTATATATTTTTGGTGTTATTTTAATATGTTTTCGTTTATTATAGTGGTAGTCATATAGGTTGTATGTTCGTATGTTATGTTTAGTTATGTCTTATTTTAAATTAATTAAATTATAAAGTTTAATAACTTTATAATTTAATATATTTAAAATTGTTATTTTATAAACTTGTTCTAAATTAATTAAATCATAAAGTTTTATAACTTTGTAATTTAATTATATTTATAAATGTTTTATATTCTAATTAATATTTGTCTTATTGGCAGGATTATAACTTTAATTTTTGAATGCCAATGACAAGAAATATTAAATCCTTTGAAAAGAGTTTATTGATATTAGGGTTTCAAGAATTCGATTTTAAAAACTAACGGAATGGAGCAAACTAATCAAGAGGAATGAATTTCTCAAGTTATAAATGGGGAATTAGAAACCAAAGAGAGGTTTAGACAAGTTGGAGAAAAAGAGGAAATATTAAAAGGAGCAAAATATAAGACCAAGTTGCAGAGGAAGCTACATTTGCACATGAATACAGAGACTTTGTTGGATTCATTGTAAGATCTAATATTTTGTATCAAATTCAATTTTTATTAAAATAAATCACTATTGTGGTGTTTTTAATTTATAAGTTGATTGATATGATTTTTTAATTAAAATTTCTGTAGAAGATAACACCAAATTTATGGTAGAATTGTGCAAAATCTGGTCTACCTGAGTTTGGTTTTCAAAGTTGCATTTTTATGTGATGTAGCAAGTTTGTCCGAACATTTTATTCAAATTTGTTTTTTTACCCTAAGACCTTTTTAATTTATTTGAGGCATTAAGATTTAAGATAAAACCTAGTTTATTTTATAAAAGATTTAAATTTTACAACTAGGTTAAAGTTTGAATTTATCACTTAAATATTTAATTCTATAAATATTTCGGGTGAATAAATTTCACAGAGGAGGGAATCAATGAGCTTTTGAATTTAAATTTCATAAAGTTTATAAATTTCATTGAACTTGTTTTATTAAAACCTTAAGTTGAATTTCAAAGATTCATATTTATTGAAAGAGTTGTAAAATTTATTTAGGTCAAATATTTAAGTTAATAAATATTTGAAAAATAAATTTCAGAGATAGAGAAGGATTATATGGATTATTGATTTTAATATCATAAAATTTTCAAATCCATAATCATAAGTCCAAAGCTTACTATTGAAGGAATTAAATTTATTTAATTCAAATATTTAATCTCATAAATATTTGAATAAATAAATATTGGATTTAAAGATTATATGAATTCTAGATTTCATATTATAAAGTGCAAGCTTTATAATTAGAATTCAAATATTTTGAGTTCTCTATCTTGTGAAAGAAGCAAAGAAATAATCAATTTTTAAAATATTTAAAAGGCCCTAGCATAAAGTTTTCACATTTTATATTAGGGTTTTGTTTTATCTTGTATTTAAATCTGATTTCAAAAGCTTTATTCATGAGATTAAAGTCAATGCTTTGAAATGCATTCAAGTTATTTTTTAATATAATTTTAAAGCATTAAAGTTTATACTTTCAAATAAATTTGCATTCTCAAAATATTAATTTTCAAAGGACAAATTTATTCATTTTTTGAGGAAGTAAAACGTAATGCATGATGAATTCAAAATCAATTACCTGATTCCCAGGCCCCTTGTTAACAGTAGCTTGCAAACTATAGAGATTATTCAGGCACTTATTTATGCATATATGCATGACACATAAAAATATTAAGTGAGAACCTTGGAGAAGTTTACTTTCTTTGCAAGAGAGGATTTTGAATCCTAGTTGTCGAGTGTTTTTTTGTAACTGGATAAAATTGCACCTCAACAATTACTAGAGTAGAAGTTTACTTTAGAGTAAATTTAAGTAGTTACTTCAAATTGTAATAAATGCACAAGTGTTAGAATGTGCAATGATGTAAATGTGCATGTAGTCCACATGTACACAAGTCATAGGATAGAGTCAAAGGTAGAGTAAGTGCCAAGGAACCTATCTTCCTATATAAAGGTCTTATAGTGAGTTAAATGAGAGGGGAGATAATATAGAGAGTGCATAGTATAGATTAGTAGTGTGATACAATGTAGTTCCTTTAAAAACAGTTTATGGAGTGTTCATGTCCTCCATTATACTGCATTGTACTATTTTGTGAGCTTTCACTAATGACATATTTGTGAGTTATTGTAGAATTTTGTCTCCTAATTTTATTGCATATTATAGTGCCATTATCATATAAATATCATAGCTTTCTTATCTTGCATCTTGTGGTTGCATTTCCTATATCATATACTCATCAAAAGCTAACATAAATCTCTAAAATATAGTATAGCTAACTTACTGCTACACCATAAAGCTTAGTTGGAGCTAGATGTTTGGTGATCTATGAAAATAAAAAACCTATTGTGATAAAATAAATGAGAGGAAAAGGTTTGAACTTATGACCTTCATGTAGAAGAAGATTTTTAAATCATAGATGAGCTAAATATGAGCAAATTCTTGAATTATCATGCCAATGGACTTTTGGAGTTAAAATTACACCTAAAAAAAAAGAATGCCAACTAGGTCCATTTTGTATAGAATATTCCAATGAAAATAGTAACAAGTATGAATTGAAGTCACTAATCTATAGAGCTTGAAAAACTATGTATTTTAGAAAAACAAAAGCATGAAACACATTCATCTACAAAATTTATGGCCTCTATAAGTTTGGCCATATTAGAGATAAAAAGTGAAAAAAATTAAATAACTAATCTTAGAAAAAATTACCAAGCATAGACTACCACTTTTCACCTCCATGGGTCATCTTTGCAAATACCACTCACTAATAAGAATGCCAACTAGGACAGTGAAATATGAATAGAGTTGTGATATTTGGTATAATATGATTGATTGGCCTCCATTTACATATTTAAAAAATAAATTGATGACCAAATTTTAGGCAATGTCATTGATGGGACTTGAACATATGACTTCATGATAGCAAGCACCTTAGGCTTATAAGCATAGCCCTGTGTGCTCTCCATGCCTTTGATATATTGAATGCAAACATTACACTCATCCTCTCAAAGGGGGAAAAATCCTATGAAAATAAAAAATCTTCATATCTCAATGTGTATCGTAGTGATTATCAAGTGCTATCAGCTCAATCGGTTAGATTTCTCAATATTTCAAGGAGGAGACCAGGTTAAAATTTTTCCAAACGATACATGGATAATATCCAAGCTTTATTGTAATACCACTATGTGGAAATTTGAACCTAACACCTATGGTGAATATTAAAACATTACACTTTTACCTCTAACCAAAGCATCTAAGGCCTGATTCAAGTGATAAGCCAAGGTGTGTTTCCAAATTGCTGCTACATTTAATTTTCTCATGAAAACATTGTGTTTAAAGAATTTTTGGGTATTTTTGTTAAATGTTCTTCATAACTATATTTTATTTCCATTTAATAGAGTTAAATGTTCCCTATCCCAATTTAAAAGAAATATTCCTTTCCTATTTTAGAGAAAGATGTATTTATCACTAAAATCCTTGTTAAACATGAAAAATATGTGTAGTGTACAAGAAAGATGCCCATTGATGAGACTGACCTCCATCATCAAAGATAATTACTTACTATTGCACCACTAGCATGGATGGGATTTGACAAAATTTTAACATATGAAGCATTGTATGCATCATAACACATATATACTATTAAAAAAACTAGAATTTAGCCATGTACACTTAGACACAAGATTTCTTGTTTCTAAATTTGACATGCTACCATTATATTGTCACCCATAGGTAATGCATCAAAGTGCTTAAGATAAAATTCAATATTACCATATGAAATTTACAACCAAAATTGCACATGATACTCTATTCTTTCCCACTACATACTAGAATATTCTATAGAATATTTCAATTTCAAATTTTAAATCTTGGAGGAAAGGGGAAAAATATTTGGATGCAAAAGAAGACATCAAATGATGAAATAATAATTTTTTTTGAACTGGGAACCCCTAATTTTTTTCAAGGAATACAATGAAACTAATGTTTTGTTTATATCTACCATATTTTATCCTATGCAACCTTTTTATGTGATTGATCAAAGTTGCTTTCTATTGGCTTTGATACCAAGTTGAAATTCATAGTATTTTCTAAAAACATCATGAAACATTTATTCACCACAATCATATGTAGAAACAGGAAGAAGAGTGATATGAAGGAGCATATGGATGAAAATAGAGAAAGATATATAAATGAAACAAATAGAAACAGTAGAATGAATATGGGGTAGTGCTCGTAGGCACCCTAATATCTCAAATATCACACACTAATAGAATGGATCAACCATTGGAGGGTATTTATAGTGATATCAAAATCTCAATTAATAGTTAACCTCAAACTAACATTAAGTTGACTTTGAGGTTAAATAATAATATGTTCCCCCTTTAATAACTTTCAGAGAAAATTTGGGAAAGCGTAACTCCCTTTTCCCATAATTCAATTTCCCACCCAGGAAGATATTCATTTGAAATTTGAATTTTTATTTTCCCACACAGAAAGATATTCAAATTTAAATTTTAGTGGAAACGTATATTAACCATTATCACTAAGAGTGAATACATAAAGAGTTCCCTTAGGCTCACATAAATATTCCCATAGGATAACACATAAATTATCATAGGCTTACATAGAATAATTCATGTAGGCCTACATAGAAATATTCCCATAGACTTACATATAGAATGTTAGAGTGATTAAATAGAACTTTATCATAGGTTATATAGGTACTTCATCAAAACCATACTTGGCCTAATAAAGGTTAGATTACAAATATTGTTTGGTATCTCAAATATTCTATTTATATGGTTCAAGAAGGAAAATTACTAGGCCATGTGGTATCCAATGAAGTTCTGTCCATACATCTCATTAGAAAAAAATCCATCTAGGATCTCCCATTGCCCTCATTATTCAAAGTAATCAAGTCATTCCTAGGTCAAATCTAGTCTGTTGTTAAGTTCATTACATTTTTTCCCAAATGGCTAGGCCCATAACCAAAATTTTGAAGGACACCTCCCTATAATGGACTGATGAAGGGAAGAAATATTTTCAAGATACTAAAGATGCCATCACTAGAGTTATGATCTTGATAAATCTATATTTATCCAAATATTTTAGGTTTTACATGTTTGGGATAGATGAAAACTCATTGTCATCTTGACCCAAAATAACAATGAAGATGAGGAACATCCCATCTCATTCATGATCCAAGCCCTTCACAACTATGAGTAAAGATACACCCTTATTGAAAAGTAGGTGTTTTCCATCATGAAGGATCTTAATAAATTCAAGAACTATCTATCTCAGAGGAAGGCCAAAATATTTATAGTACACACTAATGTTAAATCTATTGTTCTACATGGTGAGTTAGAAGAAAAGAGAGCCAAGTGTATCAACAAAATTTAAGAATTTGACATTGAGATCCTTATGCAAAATACTAGAAATGATAGTACTTGAATATGAAATTTCTCTAGTAGAGGAGATATATGTGGATGATAAAAACTAGTTGGTTAGGCAACATGTGTAGATATATGGCCATAGGATAAGCACCAAAAGGGTTTATAGCCAAGGAAATATCCTAATTTAAATAAAATTATCACATTATCATTAACTTAATGGTATCTTGTATAGAAAAGGATATGATGGTGTCTTATTACACTACATAGAGGAAGAGAATATAGATGTCCTAATCAAGAAATACCATGGTGAAGGAGGACATTTCTCACATCCATAACTAGCCACAAGATTCTAAGGGTATGATACTATTGACCTATCACCTTTGTCAATTACTACCAATGGATTAATGATTGTAGATCCTATTACATGTTTAGAGGAAGAAAGAGAAGAGTTTCAATACCCTTAAATAACATATTGTGACCAAGCCATTCCAACAATGTAACTAAGACTTTAGAGGAAAGGTCAACACACTATCAAGTGCAAGGTATGGATGGATCCTCATCACTACAAATTATTTTATCAAATGGATCAAAACCATCCTAGACAAAGTAATCAAATAGTAAACAATGGTTCAATTATTAGAAGATGTCATCACTAGATTTGAAGAACTTGCCACCATAGTCACCAATAATACCACTTGCTTCAAAGGGTATATGATCACAAAATACAAATTCTAGCTCAAAACATCATCTAATTATTATTTCCAAGATAATATCTTCGCCAAATCAACTAACAAGAATATCACAAGGAACTTGAAGAGAACAATTTATGAGTTATAAAGGGATTGACATACCAGGTTGTGTAAGGCATTATGGGCATATAGAGAGACACTAAAAGCATACTTTGGATTATCTCTTTATAAGTTGGTCTATGACGAGGAGGTTATGCTACCAATTAATATAGAGCAACCTTCCCTCCAAATGTCCCAATAGCTCAAATTTGAGGACATTGACATCGAGCCTATGCAAGAAAATATTGAATGTATTGTTGGCCCTAGAAGAAGAAAGAGAAAAGGATTTTAAGAATGTAGTACAACATCAAGGTACTAGTAAAATTTGGTTCAATAAAATAACCATTGAGGTATAGTATCAAAAATAACTTGTGTTCAATTGGGATAAGGACCAAGTAAAGTTGGAATAATATTAAAAGTTTGATATCTTATGGAGCAGTCCCTACCAAATCATGAAGATCATAGGCCTAAATGCCTTCAAAATTTCCACCTTAGATGAAGGAACACTGACTATTTTTTTGAATAGGCACATCATTGCCTAATTTAGCAAAAAGAATTTTGCCCAAAAGAGTAAGTAGGTATATTTTTATTATGATTATTATTACCCCTATTTCTTCCTCCTATAAACCCTATTTCAATGAATCTTGTTCTTCTCCAAATTCCTTATAATTTTACCTCATTTTTTATATTTCTTCATCGTCAACTCTTGTTGATGAAATATTTTATCATATAGATATGTGATGTAAAACTTAAATATAAAAAATAAAAATAAATTGATTGAAAAATGTAGACTCAAGCAAACCACTTGTATTTGGTGAGTGACATGCTTTCCTAACTCACATTGAATGAGTTGAATACCCAAATGGGCAAATCAACCCTTAACTAGCCAATAACATGCTCTAACAACCCCCAATGCAAGGCATGGAAAGAAAAGGCCCACATAATATGGGGGAGATAAATCCCCTATTTCTATTATTGCCTTTAACTTTTAATTTCTACATTTAGTGACTCACTTCTTGTTGATTCCATGAAAATTTCATGCATAGTATCTAATGACTCACACCCTCACTTAGGTTGAGCTCAATGAGCTTCCCACTTAAGAATAGTTTTCTCGAAGACAAGCGAATCACTTGGCCCTCAAGAAAAACACCCTAGTCTCTAGGATTTTACTACCAAGTCCTTTTTCTCAAGCGATTCACTCACATTCATGTTGATCATGCCAAGAATATAAATTCTTGCAACTACTTTGGAATGAGCAAATATCTCAAATTAATAAGTTAACCATTCAACTTAGTGATCACATTGCTCAACCTCTACTACACCCACCAAGTTCATTAAAGGAAATGAATCACTTGTTTTTTGGAGCAAATTATACCTTTCATATATTTTCCAAAGGTCCCAAAAGCAAGAAAATTATTTCTTATTTTAAGACATCTATTTTTTACCTTTTTTCAAATTTTTGCTAGTAATCTTTGATTTTTCCATTTTTTATCTTGAATTTACATGGACACCACTTCCATATCTATCAACCCCTAATTGCATGAATCATGTCCTATTTCACCATCTTCCACTATCATCCACTCCACTCTCATCAGTACCTATATTTCCAAAAGAGACTGGACGATCAAGAGAACCATCACAAAAAAGAGGTGGAAAATAAAGAGGCAAGTAACCCCTCCCCTAAATAGACCTAAGGAGTTTTACAATGATACCTATAATAGGGTATATGAGAGAAATTACATGCACACTATTAGACAAGTGAGGAAAGATGCCCTCAAGAGGTTCAACATGTGCCCTACAACTACCTCCTAGAGTATTAGTAAAATATGAATATTAATGGTAGCCATGAACATAGCACCCTAAGTTTGGAGCTACTCAAAGTTGGTGGAAATATTATGGAGAGATATAAACCTCTAACCTAAAGCTTAAAAATCCCACAATGGATCAAATATGCATTCTAACTATGAAAGGGGTTCATAAGAAAAATTCTCAATATGGTAGATGATCTGGTTATGTGGGTTTCTTATAACCTAAAAATCCAAAAAGAACTACTATTATAGACACATTAGTAAATACTAGAAGAATTTCTTAATCCCATACCTAAAGAAATTCAACTTACCAATTAACTTTAGTATCCCATTGGAATTGGTCTTTGTTCTAGAAGGATGTTTAGATGGTGTTTTTTTTATAGCCACCATTTTGGGAGAATGAAGTAACTTGAAGGTCTATGAAGTGTAAGGAGGGAAAACTTAAGGGATTAATTATTGATAAAAATGTGTTACATAAATAGGCACAAGGCTTATATGATGAACATGACACTTGTCAATGAAACTGACAAGTGTCAAACTGAAGGCATAGTGCACTTTAACTCTAACATTCCCCCTTAAAGTGCACTATCCTAACTAAAGAAAAAAACAAAGCAAGTCAACATTAGGTAACATTCCCCCTTAATGTTGACTTCTCTAAAAATAACCTATCATCCTCTTTTTTTTTTTTTGTCTAGGCTCGTGCTCTTTGCGCTTGGCTCTTCAACTATGAATAATGCTAGATCCACTGTGTATACATCTCGGTCTGTTGCCTCAGGGTCAGCCACTTCAACGGGTCTGTTGCCACTGGGTCAGCCGTCTAAGTGCCTCAGACCCAGATGTGGCCTCTCTAGGTAGCAAAATAAACAACATCGCTCTATGGCGGCATCGCTCTCAGGCGGAATAAAAAAATAGTCTTAAAAATTCTCGCAGGGTTTTTACACGGGCCATGCGCGGCATCTTTGAAATTTATAATAAACGGTCATCCTTTCAATTCCACATTCCATGTGGAGACAAATGGCCAAAGAGACCAATTTTAGAAAAAATACAAGGCCATGTGGGGGAATAAAGTTTCATACATTGAAATAAATAAGTGGCCCCTCCACTTTTAAATAAAATGCCCTTTTAAAAAAAACATTTCCCCACTCCTCACAAAATAATAAAGTGGCCACTCCACTAAATTTCACATACAAACAGTATAAACCATCAGTGATTTAAATCATCGCGGATGCGGCGGCCAACACCACTACCACCAACAGTATAACAAAAGCATAACAGTAATCCCTGCAATTTTGCCCGCTCATACCATCGACATCAACCGTCGCTCAGCGCCTCGCGTAGATCATGGCGTCCTCCCATCAAACAGATCGCCTCCAAGGTTCACGGCCATGCACAGCCAGATGGCGCTCGTCGTGGATCGAACCTCCGCCAACGGGCTCATTCAGGCATGCAATACCTTCCAGGCGGCCGCGGGCAACTCGGTTCACCAGCTTTGCGCTTCCCCCGACGGCAAGCCTGCCTCTTCGCAGCTGCATTGTAACATAAAAAAAAAAAAAAATTTCTCCAATGATTTCGCTCAGGTTTCGGTGGTTCAGATCGTCGCCAAACATTTCTATCGCAAGCCCCCCACTTTCAATTGAAGCAGAGGAATAAAACATGTTGTTGAATCTTCTCGAGAATTAGAACGCTGGATCCGCAACAGCCCATCTACCGCTGCCGCCTCCGCCATACAATCCCAGTGTTTTTCCCATTCAAACCTCATCTCTTCGATGGGAACGTTCTTCGTTTCTGATAGAAAAAAGAAGATAAAAACGCTCATGATAAACACGAGGCCGGCAAATAGCAAGAAAATGTCGTATTTCAAGTGGCAAAGCATGGCGAGAGAAGAGATTTATGCACACCATGACACTCTGTCTGGCAGACCGAGTCTCCAGCATATTTCTTACATGAAACAATGATTATTATCTTATGGCCAACTATCTTGGTGCAAATAGTAACAACGGAAGACTAGCATACCGAAAAACAGTGATTCCAGTAATATTGTAACATATCGTTCCCATATGAAACTGAATCATCTCAGCTACTAATCATAGCGATGTTAAACCTTCTAATACTGCTACAATCTGGAAAATGCCATCCCAACATATGCCTATGGCCCAAATCACACTTCCAAAGACATTCCGAATCCAAACCACCAGTCAAAAGATTCAAATTCCTTCGTGAGCTGTTACCGTCTTATGGGCAGCACTCTTCCAGCAGACAGCAACAACAAAGGGCTGCCAAACAGCCTTCCAAAAAATTAGTATAAGACTGCTGAGGCGGGTCTTGATATGGGTACTGTTGAGGCGACAGGTATTGCTGAGGGGGCTGCAAATTAGATCAACGAATCCCGGAATTACCAAATTCTGTCGGGGATTTCTTATCTTCGACAGCTGCGTCAGCTGAATCTTGCCAGTTTAAAACTCTACGGCTGGCTTTCGGATTCGCTGGGATTCAAAAAAAACAAAAGAACTGGCTGTAGTTTCTCTGCTAATTCTGGCTGGAGGAAGAGCAGACGGTACATGCACCCTCGGCTCTGCTATATCGATTGGAACCGCAAGAACTGCTGGAAATGGACGCGTGCCCCCGCCTGCGCATTGCTGCTGCCGAACACCCACCGAAACTCTGAGAAACAACGCCAGAATTTTCAAATCCTGGATCACTGCCTCCAACGCCAGATTTTTTTCGTCCGGGTTCTTCAACGGACGACTCTCGTCAACATCAAAGCAGAAAAACTTCAAAACTACGTCGGATTTCTCGTGCAAGCTCTAACCAGAGCAAAAAAACTTCAAACCCAGTCACGGCAACATCAGTCAAAGCAGCAGCAGCAATAGTCGGTGCTTCTGAGTAAAAAAAAATCTAAATTTTTTTTGTCGCCGTGAGTTGGACTCTGGCAATACCATCCTTCCCCACCACGATCACGCCCTCCTTCTACCCCTTCACAGACGTCGTCAGCCGAAATGCCGCATATGAGCGCATAAATCTACTGGGAACTGTTTGTATTGGTGCAGTAACAACCGCACGGTGCCATTCTCCATTTGATTGGCTTTCTCAGATCTCCTTGTAGGCGCAACAACAGTGTCAAGAACTGCATCCATCTTCTTTAATGGAGCCTAGTGATATTAGGCCGGTTGCCGTCTGCCGATAATCCCCTTTGGAAATCGCTTACTAGAAAGCTCAACACTATGGGGAAGGAACTTTGTTCTTCTGCAGATCCAGCAGTCCTAGGAACCAAAGCTCGGAGGAAAATTTCCGGTATAACGCCATTGAAAAGAACACGCCAAAAAAACTGAAATTTCTGAAGATATTTTTGATCCATATTCTTTCAGCGCTCACTCGACCATAGGCTCCAAATATTAAAAATAATCCTCATGATCTCATTCATTTGATCTGGATTCAAACACCCCAGTCCAAATATTAAAAATAACCACAAATAGCTGCAATACAAACTAAAAAAAACTCCATCTTCCCGAAACAGGCACAAACATCAACCGTCATCGCTTTGCTTTCAGTCATTGGAAGTATTGTTCATGTTCTACAACAATGGATCTAAAAAAAATTGGGGGCAGCCATTAATTTTCAAAAATCTGGTTTCTGATTCATCCATCAAAGATGAAGAGCATACTCCCTATTTTGAAAAAAAATGGGGAAAAAATGAAAAATTGAAAAATGGGGGAAAAAGGATGGGGGAGGGAGGATTTCCATGAGGGAAATCCCCCCTCAAGATCACAAGGCCAGAGAAAGCCTGGAGCTCTGATACCAAATGTTAGGAGGGAAAACTTAAGGGATTAATTATTCATAAAAATGTGTTACATAAATAGGCACAAGGCCTATATGATGAACATGACACTTGTCAATGAAACTGACAAGTGTCAAACTGAAGGCATAGTGCACTTTAACTCTAACATGAAGAACACATCAACCTATAGCATGTTATACAAATTGGCCCTAACCATTCATAGATGATCGACTATGTTAAGTACATCATGGATCAAATAAATAGTTAGTTAAGGGTATTTAAAAAATAAATACAATTCAATTATACCTTCTACTTGATTTGGCTAATTTTGCATAAGAAGAAATACTAGTTCCCAATCCTACAACTAGACCAAGTATGATACAATGGTCAATCCATTTTAGTTGTGGAATATACAAACATACCCTACCAAGAAGTGGGTAAGACCTCCTACTAATTCTATGAAAAGATGTATGAGATCATTATGGAAAAGTTTTGGGGAAAGGCACCAAGGGTATCTAATAAATCTTAACAACTTCTAAGTGATGAAAAATGGCTAGGCAGATACTTTTATTTGGATAGGATCCCAATCCTTCATCTACCTCTATGTAATTTTAGCTATGCCCTTTACATGAGTGCCCAATTACAAGTCCAACCTAGAATATGTGTGACAACTCGATTATATGGACTTGAAATATTTCAAGGGGTAAAATAAAACCACCTTCTACCTACATAAGCATCTTGACTATGTTAAGTACATCATGGACCAAATAAATAGTTAATTGAGGGTATTTAAGAAATAAATACAATTCAATTATACCTTCTACTTGATTTGGATAATTTTGCATAAGAAGAAATACTAGTTACCAATCCTACAACTAGACCAAGTATGATACAATGGTCAATCCATTTTAGTTGTGTAATATACAAACATACCCTACCAAGAAGTGGGTAAGACCTCCTACTACTTCTATGACAAGATGTATGATAACATTATGGAAAATTTTTGGGGAAAGGCACCAAGGGTATCTAATAAATCTTAACAACTTCTAAGTGATGAAAAATGGCTAGGCAGATACTTTTATTTGGATAGGATCCCAATCCTTCATCTACCTCTATGTAATTTTAGCTATGCCCTTTACATGAGTGCCCAATTACAAGTCCAACCTAGAATATGTGTGACAACTCGATTATATGGACTTGAAATATTTCAAGGGGTAAAATAAAACCACCTTCTACCTACATAAGCATCTTGACTATGCTAAGTACATCATGGACCAAATAAATAGTTAGTTGAGGGTATTTAAGAAATAAATACAATTCAATTATACCTTCTACTTGATTTGGATAATTTTGCATAAGAAGAAATACTAGTTACCAATCCTACAACTAGATCAAGTATGATACAATGGTCAATCTATTTTAGTTGTGAAATATACAAACATACCCTACCAAGAAGTGGGTAAGACCTCCTACTACTTCTATTACAATATGTATGAGGTCGTTATGGAAAATTTTAGGGGGAAGGCACCAAGGGTATATACTGAATCTTAACAACTTCTAAGTGATGGAAAATAGCTAGGTAGAGATTTTTATTTGGATTGGACCCCAATCCTTCATCTACCTTTATGTATTTTTAGCTATGCCCTTTAAGTTTCCTACATGAGTGCCCAATTACAAGTCCAACCTATAATATGTGTGACAACTTGATTATATGGACTTGAAATATTTCAAGGGGTAAAATAAAACCACCTTCTACCTACAAAAGCATCCAATAATGAGCATCACCCCAAAGTTATTTAGATTTCACCAAGTGGAGGAGGTGCAATTGAGAGAAATGGGTTTAGAATAGTTAAGAGATCATTGGTCATATGACCCACTAGGATTTTTAATACCTTAAGGATCAAAAAGCTATATGCCTTCTTTATTCATGATAAGAGGTATAATGTATAGTAGGAAGCAAATCCAAGTGAATAATTAGCCCTTGCCACTTTGGAAAGTAACCATAAATATGAAGGTAAAATATTGAGTTGGTACACCAACCCATTAGAGTGGCATACCTTCTACACAAAGGTGAATGATAATTTTAAGTCAAATATTAAGATGAACCATCAAAAGCTAGAGGTGCTTAGAAAACTAGGGTACAAAAGAAAAAAAATCTAGCATGGTAGAGAATGAGGTATGAAATGAGCACAAACACCAAAAATATTAGAGATTGCTCATTTGATCCTATTTCATCTACCATGTGGGATAAAAAGCACCTACAAATCCCAAAAATATCTAAAATTATTAGTGAAGTTATGATAAGCACATCATCCTCCCAAAGACACAAGAAGAAAATGATTCCCAAAATCACTATCCCTATCATACAAATTTATTTGGTAGTGGTTAGTCTAGAAGTGAGGTAGATGATCATCAAAAGTTATGTAGGATTTGAAATATATCTTTCTATGTTTGGGTAAGTCATAACAGTAAGGGAAGAGCAATAGCAACAATAGGAAACATAACTCAATAAGGGAAAAATCCCTCAAGGAGTATCCCCTCCCAAGCTGGGAATAACTAGCTCCGTGGCCACCATTGATACCACTTTCACCCCTTCCACCATCCACTATTCCATCTTCTTTCCCATATAATACCTTCTAATTCATGACCACACAACAATTGGTCCTATATACTACATCACTTCCATCATCTATACCATCAACTATGTCACCTCTTATTGACACTCTAGTGCAATTGACATCATGATCCACTCCCATTATTGATTTTATTTCCCACCATCACCACACAATTTACTCTATTTTCTACTTCCATAGGTCTAACATGTCCACTTTCCCAAGCAAGAAAACTTCTACAAGTGATGATGTCCACTTTTCCAATCTAAGAAGCTTAATCTACAAAAGCACCCCCTCAAACAAGCATGACTACTAGTCCAAGCTTAGCCTTTGCATGGAAAATTTTGTGTGGGCCTAAAGAGATAGATATCACTAAGGCATTTTATGTCCTCTCCATTGAAGAGAACAAGTTAAAGAAATAATAAATATGACTCAGTGAGAGAACCTTTAAGGATTATATACTCATGTAGTTAGTTTTGTTTTTGAAAAGGTAAAAATTATATTTATAGAACAAGAATCAAATTACAGTCATAGATATACCACTTTTAGCAAGCCCTAAAATATGAATAAAACTCAAATTAACATCTCTAAAATAACAAAAAATTGAGTACCATCTACAGAGCAAAAAATTTTGCACCTATTCCTATTGGGGTCTGAAATGACATCAAGGAAATATTGAAACTATGACTATCATCTGCTATGATCTGGTAGGTGAGCACCCGCTAATCATAGCTCAAACCCCGACATTGGATGAGTTAAAGATTACTTTAACCCAACCTCCAGAGTAGGTTGGTATACCTTGTCAACTAATTTGAGTGTTGACTCATTTAAGCTTAGTTAAATGTATAAATATAGGGATAGAAATAGGGTAAGGGTTAGAAAAATAATGAATGAACAATGGTCGAATAGAGCTAACAACATAGACATCTACAGGAAAACCCTCCACAAATCAATTTCTAGTAATCCACACTTGAGACTAACAACATTCAAAACTAGTAATCTTCATCATTAGAGTGCATAACATACTTCAAAGACTATTTCAAACATCTAGAGTACTAATAATCCAAATAGAAGAATTAGATCAATACCCAGACTAATAGAAAAAGAAGTCCTCTTCAAGCATACATTTAAACATGAAGTATTTCAAAGTGCTCTAAGTTAGCAATCCAATATCAACTAGAATAGACTAACCATAACAGTAGTAGCAAAATGACTTCATAGATCGAATCCTCATGAAAGTAAATAAGGTAAGGTTTGAGGTAAACATCCAAGTAATGCTCCTTCTATTGATTTACAGAAAATATACAGCAAGTAGGGCAAGCAAACACTTTAGAGCCGACCCTTGAAAATGAGGGTTCAACCTCTATTTATAGTTTTGCATATGTTTAAAATATTTGAAAGAATTGGAACATTACAAGGAATTTGAAATGCTAGATCAGCAAGGTGTTGAGGTGGCAGCCTCTTGTTTGATTTGGAGGAAGAAGAAAGTTATGTGATCCTTCGCTCCTCTACAACTTGGCTTCTACAAGTCATTCAACTTTCATGGCTTCTAGCTCTAGACTAGGTCAATCTAGAATCAAGGTCATCCATCATTCTTGTTGAGGCTATCTCATTGTAGATCTACAACTGAATCCACTCATGGTTCTTGATTCTCTACCACTTCATCTTCTTGCTCTATTTAGCTCAAATTTTTAAACAATAATTTGCTACTTTATGCTAAGTCAAATCTTGCTTTTATATATGGCTTGAAACACATGGTATGTGGGTCATTGATCTCTTGTTGAATGGTTGATATTAGAGCATTAAGATCTTAGCATGCTCACTCACGGTCTACAACACCCCATGGTATAGAGATGATGACATCTCTTCTTCTTACTCCTTTTAGTGGTGTAGAATATGTTCTAGCCTACTCCTTGAAACTCTTATTTGAAAATGTTGACTACTTTGATCATGGGCTGGAGCAAAGGAGCCTTGTTGCATTGATTGGAAACTATGTTCTAGGTCATGTGGCATGGAACCATGTTCAAGATAATCTCCTTGTTATTTTGAGCCATGATATAGAATCATGTTTCAAAATATGTCCTAACCCATGATTTAGAATACCAACTTGCAAGTTTGACCAATGTTGACCATAATGTAGAACAATGTACTGAGTCACAGGTGTAGAACATGCGTTAGCTCATGTGGTATGGAACCATGTCATAGCCATTTTGGAATGACAATTTTGAGTTTGATCATGTTGACCATGGTATAGAAAAATGCATTGAGCCATATGGTATGGAACATGTGGTATGGATATGAGAACCATGTTGTGAGCCATGATTTGGATTGTGAACTTATTAAGTTTGATTATGCTAACTATGGTGTAGAACCATGTTCTAGGTCATGCAGTGTAAAAACTTATTGCAAGCCACTCCATCTTCCTTGTGCTTTGAGACATGCTTTTAAAATATGTTAAGTGTAAGTTTGACTAAGTTGACCATGGTGTAGAACATGTTGTGCTGTGCCACTATCATGGTTTGGAGCACTCTTTAGGACTTAGAAAATTTTGTAAAGTTTTCTAAGTATGTGGTCTTTTTGGGCCTACATTCTGGTACCTCCTAGGGGGATTTTCTCACAAATCCTGAGAACTTAGAGTCTTATCCATTGGGTATCAGGAGTAAAAAATAGTATGAGTTAATGATAGTGGAGTGAGATGAATGAATGAAGGGGGATTTTTAAAGAAAATATGAATGAAGTGGAGGGAAAAACTATGTAGTGAAGGGAATGAATGGATGAAGGGAAATGAAGGAAAGGATAGACTCCAGCCATCTACAAGTTATGCTTCATAGAATAACTTCCATATGACCATCACTCTCTCAAACATTTGTGAAGATGCTTAGAGCATAATTGTTCACAAGGAAACCATGCAAGAGGTAAAGGGTAACTTATCTCTACAACTCCTTCCATAAGTTCAATCTTGCTCTAGTTACACAAAAATGTACCCCTTTTATAAACTCAGTCTGATCATGACTCTCCTTGCAACTCAACATCATGACTTCATATTTTTTTATCGGTTCATGCTTTATGACTATCCTCTAACATTTTCAAGATCAAAACAACTTACAAAACATGCATATATGGCTCTTCTGCTAGCTATGGTATACAAAATACTTAGCTTATTTAGTAGTAAAATTTCTTTACTCTTGCACCTTTTCCTATTGGTCCTATTCTTCAACCTCTTTTTCTTGTGTCTTCTGCAATATCTTCTTCCTTATCACCCTCTTCTTGGTGTATCTCTTCATCATCTCTTTCTTGTTCCTCATCTTCATTATCTCTCTTCTCTTCCTCTTCAACTTCTTCTTCATCGACCTCTTCCTCTTCTTTAGCCTTTGGTTCTACTTCTGTCCAAATAATTGAATCATCTGATTCAATGTTTCTAATGCTTGGTCCTAGGCTGATTTAGTGGGATTAGTCATTTCTTTAAGTTGCTTATGGGTAAAATCTAGTTTGGTAGTTTCTTCATAGGACATGGAATATCCCTTATTCACCAAGTCTTCCATTAAATCTTTGAGCCTGGTTAAGTCTTTGATTAGTTGAGAGACTTGATCCTGATTGATTGGGTCTTCCTAGGCATCTATTTTAGACTCATCTTGTATGATTGAACCTATGCTGGTCTGGAGGTCTTCTTCTGATAAAAGGATGTTATTTTCACTCCAGAATCCTCCAAAACCATACTGCATCATTTCTTTGTTGATATCCACAATCTCCTGCAACTTACCTTCGATTCTATCTATCAGCAACCATCCCTTCTGGAGCAACTTATTTTTCTTGATTACAATCCTGGCCACCAATATCGTAGTATTCCATACCTTATTTGGGATGGGTTTGGTGGCATCACTGAATCTATTTTCAGATAACTTATATATCTATTCTTCTTGTATCACCATGGGTTGTAGCTCTTCATTGAACTTATCCAAGTCTTCCTTGGTTACCTACAATAAATGGCTGGCCTCATCCATGTAATCAATCATAGGCTGGATTTCTGAGCACTTCTCTAGGATTTTAGACCATATTTGCTTCCTGATCTATTTGACCTTGTCTTTAGAGAAACCTGTAGCTCTAGCCTTTTCAACCTGAAGTTGTTGCTTCAAGGCTTGTATTTCTTTGACCTGGGCCTCATTCTTCTTCTTCAGCTCTTCAACTTGCTCCTTGAATTTGATGGCCTCTTGGTATTTGTTTTTCCAACTCTTGGCTTCATTTCTCATAACCTTCTCCACCTTCTTCTGGTTGCTGATTGTTTTCTCCAACTTTTCAATATTTTCCTCCAATTTTTCATATTTCTCTTTGCAAATATCAGTCTGGACATAAATGGTCTCAAGATGAGCCTTAGCTATGACTAATTCATCCTCCAAGGGCAATTGAGTGATATCTTCAGTATGCTCTTCTAGTTGATAATCTTCCATAGTCATATCTTCCTCTAGTTTTCTGACAAGAGGGGTGAGGGAGATAGTTGTTCTTTGTCTAGCCACCAGATCAACAATCATGGTATTTCTCCATCTAGCGGTATGTTTTGAAGGCTAAGCCAATTTCTTGCCCTAAAAACTTTGAACCTTCTATGAAACATTCCTCACCTTCTGCAAAGAGGCTATTGTAGGATGATTTGTAGGAGTGGAGGTAGTTATGAGTGAGGGGAAAAATGGACCTAGCATAGATGGAAAGGAAGTGGTTGTAATGATGGTGGAATCTATGCTTATTGTAGAGGTTGTAGCTGGTGTTGAAATAGTAGTGGATGTTACAACCATGGGATGAGGTGGGGATGATGGAAGGGATTTCCCTCCTATTGATACAATTGGTGATGATTTTGGGGGTGAAGGAGTGTGAGTAGGTGATGATGATACTAGGATTTTTGGTGAATGTGGGGGAGATGGATTGACTTGAGATATTGTGATGACTAGTGAGGTGGGTGGTGAACTATGAGGTGGGGATGATACCTTTTGTTCCATTTGTTCTTGAGAATGGGAGGGAGATTTATTTGGGGAAGGAGAAGGAGAAGGAGAATAAGGGATAGAGATCATACCTCCACCTACCAAAGTAGACTATTGAAATATGTCATCCACACCTTGTTGTTGTGTCTATTGGGTTGGCTTCTCTGTAGTTGGTATTAAAGATTGTTCAACTACTCGTGTTTGATCCATATTTTTCTTCTTACTAACCTCTTTCTTAGCCTCCCCTAATGAATCCTTTACCTTCCTCTTGAATATGATAGGCACTATAGGTTTATCCTTTTGAGAGTCATCTTGATGTTGTACCTCTTGCAATGCAACTTCTAAAATTAGGGATGACTTTGTAGGGATTGCAATGGTGAATTTCATAGGAGTAAGCACAAAGCTATCCTCTACTTTATCTCCCACTAGATCTTGTGAAGAAGATTTCCCTCCTAAGGTAATATATTTTAACCTTTTCTCTACCTTGGACATTCTCTATATTTCTTATTTCATTTTTACCTAGGCCACCACTAGAATAATGCATCTTTTTCATCATTACAACACCCATCGAGTATTGCTGCAATTGTTCTTGTGAAGGTTCAAAAGTGGTCTGAGCTCCTTCAGTTACTGGTGGGGTATCCATTGTAGTTTCCTCTACCTCTTGTTATGAAGGTGGAGAGGGAGATTTTGAAGGTACTTGGTCTTTCTTTTTCCCTTTTACTCCTACTCTCTTGTAGCTCAACACTAGGCTTCTACCATTCTTGGCCTTCCAAGTATTAATATGTTTGTCATATAACTAAAAAAATTAGTATCTACTTGATGATCGAACCTGGCCTTTATAGTGCCTATCTCTACTCTCATATTCCACCATTCCACAATATTACCCTCATCCTAGTGATGTTTTTCCTCCATCTCTTTGATTTTGGACTCTTTTAACTGATGGGTTTTGTTCTTTTTAGGATCATAATCAACTAATTGCTCATAAAAATCTCTCCAAGGAGGGAGTTGCTCCATATTGCTAACATTCCACTCTAATGGGGAATTTTCCTTGTTATTTCTACCCTTCTCAAAGTGAGGCCTCAAAGTTCTTTCAAATTTAAGGGCTCTCTCTCCATTTAGGGCAATATTTCTCTCTAAAAACTTATTATCTGGATCATATCTCCATATTTGTGGAATATACATAAGACCAAGCTTTTCCAAATATTATGCAATTTGTTCATATTGACCCTTTTTGTTATAGTAATATCATCCACATTGTGAGGGTAAATCAATGTCCCTTTTCTTCCCTTATTGGTGTTAAAGTTGATGTTGATGAAATCAGCTTGTCTCAAATATTCTAAGGCCAACATTCTATTGGTGATAAAGTGGGGTAGTAGAAATGGTTTCTCGGTGAAGCCATAGAGTCTGATGATTATTCCCTCAGTGAGGATATACCAATATCCTTCCTCGACTTGCTCTATTCACAACAAATATTTAGCTAGAGGAGGTATTCTGGGACTTTGGCCATACATGATTTTTAGGGCTGGCCCCAAAAATTCCATATTGAATCTATAGTAAGACTCAGTATTTCTCATATGGTTGGTCCATGTGTAGACTGGTATAGGATCCCCATTATCATTTTTATCTATTACTAGAATCCAAGGCATCTCTTACCTTACAACACTGAGGAACATCCATATTAGGTTAGAGCAATGTCTGAAAGAGGGTGTCTCTGAATCTCTCTTCATGCTCACCAATTGCTCATGCATTCTCTTAGAGAGGTAAGCCAACCAATCAAAATAAATTGGTCTGATATTTTCATCTCCCATTGATGCTTTATACATTTTCTCATTAGATATGCAATAAATGGTGGCTATCTACCAATCTCTTACATATTTATCAGAATCTAAACCTTCTAGGTAGGCTAACATGGTAAAGAGTTTTGGGTAGGAAAAATGCTCGATGGCAATTGGGGTTTTAGGTAAAGTATTCCTAGATTTTATTATTTTAAACTAGCTATAAACCCATTTTCTAAAAGGCTCACCATTATGAGAATGACCCTGTAGTGAATAATATTTAGCTTGGCCTTGTGGGTCAAAGGGTTTAGGATTCATAGGAGGGTCTACACCCATAGCAAAAAGATCTCGATAAGCCTGAGTGGTTATATTGAAAAGGGTTTTACCTTTAGCTATTTTTACTACTTTAAATTTAGGGTCATAGAATTTTGCTATAGTAGATATTAATTCTGGGTAGTGATGTATTGAATCATAAATATAGAATGATAAGAAGGAGCTATGGCACAAGTACCTTGGAGTAAAATTGGTTTCCCTTCTGAAATTTTAATCAATTTCTCTCCTAAGCTTAGTCCTTGTTCTCCATGTCATTTTTGTATCTACTATTACTTCTTCTTTATCTACATAGTATTTTAATTCATTACTTTCCTATTGAACCACTTGCTTTGCAACTTTTGGTACCATCTCTAAGAAAATTGCTAAAAATTACCCTTCTTTGTCACTCTGCAAGTTCATCTCAATACTTTGTTAGCACTCTCTAGGAATTAAGCATTATTTGTAAAATGAGCAATAGTCAAATTTTAAGCTTTAAATATCTTACATGCATGCTTTCCACCATTAATGTGGTAGATGAGCCACTACTTTGATGCACGCTTCAAAATTCAAAAATGACTGAACTAGTAATGTGGCTTATGAATGATGCTTCATTCATTGATTGGTCATGGTGTAGAACATGTCATGGCTCATGACTCATCCTTGTCTTATTATTTTTGGGTGTGACATAGAACACACAATGGGGTAGAACATGTTTTTTATTTTTGACTTCTTTGACCTTCGGTTGGGAATGTGTTATTTATCATTGCTCTTGTTTTTTCTTTTCTCTGTACAAAAATTAAAAGAAATAAAATAATACAAATATGTACATATGTTACATGAAAAGAATATTTTACTCAAAGTAAATCTTTAGATGGTATCCATTAACTAGGATCGGTTGTATGTTTCCTTCTTGATCTCGAAGTTAGAAAGAATTGTTCTCCTTGACTTCTGCTACCTTGAATGGACCATCCTAGAAAGAATCAAAATTTTGGTGGTTTCCTGGTTTGGATCTCTCTACATTCCACCTTAGGACTGAATCACCTACCTTGAATTTTTTGAATCTAGCCTTCTTATCAAACCATTCCTTGGTGTCAATTGAGTGCTTCTAGAAATTCTCATATGCTTGGGTCCTCTTTTCCTCCAACTGTAGGAGATGCATTAATCTAGCTTCTATTGGGTTCTGATCTGATTCATCATCCTGGCTGGCCAATATTAGAGTTGGTATCTCTAGATGAGTAGGTATAATAGCCTCTTTCCCATACACTAATGCATAAGGATATGTCTTGGTAGACTTTTTTATAGTAATCCTATCAGCCCACAGAGCCTACTCTAGGAGAAGGTGCCAACTTCTTTTGTTGCTTTCTAGTGCTCTTTTCAAAATTTTGAGCAAATTTTTGTTAGTGGATTCTGCTAACCCATTCCCTTGAGGGTAATAGTTAGAGGAATTATTTAAAATTATACCATATTTTCTTGTAAACTCAATGTACTTTGCACCTATAAAAGTAGGACCATTATCACTTACTATGGCTTCAGGAAGACCAAACCTTGTGATTAAGCTTTCCATGAATTCAATTACCACCTCTTGGTCTGATCTCTTGGTTGGAATTGCCTCAACCCATCTTGTGAAGTAATCTATAGTAGTCAAAATATATTTATGACCTACTGAAGAGTTAGGATTTATGACTCCAATGAAATCTAATCCCCATTGCTAGAAAGGTTCTTCAACTTGGATTGGCCTAAGGGGGAATGAAGTATTCCTATTCCTCCCTACATATCTTTGGCACTTGTCACATGCTCTTGTTACCTTGAAGGTATCAACAAATATAGTAGGCTAGTAGTATCCTACCCTTATTATTTTCATGGTAGTGACCTTTCCTGAAAAGTGTCCTCCTAACAATCCTTCATGGAATTCCTCAATGACCTTTTGCTTTTGGTTGTCTTTCAAGCATCTTAGTAGAACTCCATCAAGATTCTTCCTATATAACCCTTCTAGAAATAGAACATATTTTAAGGCTTGAAGCCTATACCTTCTTCTTTGTGAAGGATTAAGGTCTTGAGGACATACACCTATCTAGAAGTAACTTGTCATCTGATCAATCCAATATGAACCTTTTGAAGAACTATCCTCACTCTGTTCTGATGTTGATGGTTGACAAGCTGATAACTGATCTGAAATTATTTTTTTTGTCATTCCTTGACATAATGCTCTACCTCTGACCAACTTAGTAGGATGTATCTCCACATCATATTCCTAGATTTTGGTAATCCAACCAGCTCTTTTATCTCCTAGTTCTCCTTGTAATATGAAACTTCTGACATCTGGGTGTACCACATAAACAAGAGTTTTACTTTGAGCCAAGTATTACCTAAACTTCTTCAATGATTTCATGATTACAAATACTTGTCTCTCAATAAAATTATATTTTATCTGGTACTCATGAAGAGTTTGGCTCCAAAAAAATATGGGGTGTTCTTCTCCAACATCATTCTTCTATGTCAGTACTGTTGCATAGCTCTCTTCAGCTCCATAGGCATATAAAATAAAATCCTTGCTAAAATTAGGGTTCACTAGTACTGGGGTAGTAGCAATGGCCTACTTGATTGTTTCAAAAGCTTGCTTTCTTGCTTCAGTCCACTTGAATTCCATATTCTTTTTTAGTAGCTCTGAAATTGGTTTAACAATTTGGGAAAAATCTGAAATGAACTTTCTTACAAAATTGATCTACCCAAAGAAGGATTGCAAGGCCTTTTTATTCATAGGTAGAGGAAGATCTAGAATTGACTTCACTCTGTCAGGGTCAATAGACATCCCTTATTTAGAGATAACATGCCCTAATAGTTTCCCTTCATGGACTACAAAAAATGACTTCTTTGGGTTTAGGGAGATACCAAACTCTCTATATTTTTGAAACACTTGCTCCAAGTGTTCCAAGTGAGCTTGTTTCTTATGAGAGAACATAGTCATATCATCTAGATATATGAGGATGACTTTATTGATCAACTCCCCAAAAGCATAGTCCATGGCTCTCTAGAAAGTAGCCCCTACATTAGATAAACCAAAAGGTATTCTTTGATAAGTAAAGGTTCCCCACTTAGTAGTAAAGGTTATCTTAAACTGATCTTCATATTTTACCTAGATCTGGTTGTATCCTGAGAAACCATCTAATAGAGAAAACCTCTCAGCCCCTACAATAATCTACAAAATTTGATCAATCTGAGGGAGGGGGTAGTGATCCTTCAGTGATGCTTTGTTCAGGTTCCTAAAATCTACACATAAATGGATGTCTCCATTCTTCTTCCTGATAGGAACCAAATTAGCCACCCATGTAGAGTGCTTGATTGGGTAAATAATTTTAGCTTTCAGTAGTTTGAGCAACTCTTCTCTCATTATGGATTCAATCCTAGGGTTCATAGGCCTCTACTTCTATCTGAAAGGCTTTGCATCAACTTCTAGCTCAATAGTATGTTGAATAATTTTTTTATCATATACTTTTAGATCTTCATATGACTAGGCTATGATATCTTGGTATTTAAAGCATAGGGCTTTGATTTCCTCTACTTCTTCTAGAGAACATCGGATACCAATTTTGAGCTTTTTATCCTTCTCTACTTCGATCTCTTTATAGATTTCTTCATTGATCTCCATGGCTCTTGGTTTCTTCCCATCCTCATTATCAAAGAGATTTTCTAGGGTGATCAAACCCTTAGGGATATGATTGTTCTTCAATTGAATAACATCTTGTTGATCTATTTCATGAGGTAGCTCCTCCTGCACACTAGATAAGCAAGCTTCTCTTACTAGAAAGTCAATAATCTGATCATCACTCTCAAAAACTTACTAAAAAATATATCTATCGTAGGCCTGAAAACTAATTTAACTCTCTTATCCTTTGATGATCCAAGATCTGAAGAAGGGTTGAATTTAGAACCCTTAATAGCCAAAGAATCAGCCAACATATTCTATTTTCTAGGAATAGAGTAGATATTAAGAGCATCAAAGGATTCCATCAAATCCCATACCCTATTCCTGTATGATTTTAAGTAATGGTGCTTGTTGTTGCACTTCTCTCTGACTTGATTAACTATCAGCTCTAAGTCACCATATATGTCTAGCATTTTGATCCCCATACTCTCTACTTGCATCAATCCTAAGCATAGAGCCTCATATTCTACAACATTGTTAGTGCAAGACCATGTTAGTCTATATGCAAAACTTTTCACACCTTCTAAGGGGATTTCAAAATTACACCTACACCAACTCCATTTTTGCATCTTGCCCCATCAAAATGCATAGTCCAAATTTTTGTCTCCCTCAGGGATTGATTGGATATGGTAGGGGTATTTTTCTCTACTTTAGAGGAGATATTGTAAGTGCCCATACCTATCCCAAACTGGTTGTAATCCTCTCTGAATGGCAACTCATCCTCCACTTCTAACTCTTCAAAGCTCTCTACTAGTTCAACTTCATCTAGAGCTGAGAGGTTACACATGTCCTCTTCTATATTTTCAATGTGATAGGACACAGGATTTTTAGGTGTTATCCTTATCCTCTTTCCTTTGAATGGAATCATCATGCCAGAGTAGTCCAAATACATATAGCCTCCTAGCTTAGCAGTGAACTCTCTAGAAAGACATAGGCCAAAGTAAGGCTCTAGGTCTACCACCATAATTTCTTGCACAATAGTTACTTCTGGAGCCCTGTGTAGTCTCATTAGTACATCCTTTACCACTCCAATGGTCTTAACTGGTGTACCATCCAACTGTAAAACTTTGGGATAGGAATGGGTATACTCCATACCCATCTCATCACAGACTACTTTGGGCATGACTATGGTTGAAGCCCCTGAATCAATCATACAGTTGTGGACTATCCAACCCTCCATTCTCAAGGAAATATAAAAGGGAGGAGGTTTGTTCTTTAGAGCAATAGGAGTCATCTTCTCCTTACCATAAGGTATACTAAAAATTATGGTAGTCTACTTTTCTTGAGAATTCTTACTTAAAGAAGCCTTGAGCAGATCTATCTGACCAGGAATAAAGAGGGTATCATAGAGACTTGCTTTGGAGGGAATTCTCTTCATCTCCTCCACAATGTTATATTCTAACTTCTTCAAAGGGAGCTTCTCATACCTCTTCTCTGGCTCTCCATATTTTCTCTTATATTGTTGTGTAGCTTCAATCCTTTGCCTCTTAGTGATGGAAGGAAATTTTAGCTTTTCTTGTGCTTCATCTTTAGAACTTATTCTTTCTTTATCATTTTCCTTCTCATACTATTTTGGAAAATTGATCCCCTTTTCCTGGATCTTAGGAGTTGCATCTCTCTTTTCAGTTGCTTGAGGAATAAGGAATTTATCATTACTTTGTAGGGGTGATTCTTTATTTTTTTGAGAGGGAACTTAAAATTGACCCATATTCTATGGATCAACCTGCAATGTCTTCTTTCCTGACCTAGTCATGATAGAAATATACTCTTCTTCATAGATATCTTGTCCGACCATGATTTATTCTAGCTGCCACAACATGTTGACTCTACCCTTTTGATTCCTCTTAGCTTTCTCCATGGCCTATTGCACATGGTGTTGGTACATGACATAAGAATTTGAATCATGAGGATCATTACATACAAGGCACCAAACATTCACAAGACTGGTCTCAGGGGCATATTCTTGATCTTCTTGATTTGTGTTAACCTTAGCCCCTGCACTATTACTGGTACCAGGCTTCTGATATCTATTAATGTATGGAAACCTTCTCTATTGAGACCTCTCCATATCTCTTTTCTCCATTGCATTCACCTTGTTATTGATTGTTTTCAAGGTACTCTAGATATCAAGCAATAGGGTGGATTCTTGAGGTACTTGAGATGGGAGTGGTGGAAAGGAAATTGAGGTAGATGTTGCTTTGGGAGAAGGAATTGGAGCCACTTGGGGGAGTGGTGATGACAAAGGAGGTGGGTCCATATAGGAAGATGTAGCTACCTTAGCTTGAAATTGAGGAATATCAAAACAATAGGGTATGACTATCTTTGGAGGTAGCCTTCCTACATTAATTAGGATATTTTTTGCCTATACGACTACATTATATACTTGAGGAAAGGTAGCTACCCTTGATTATTGAGTTTGTAGCCCTAGGTCTGACCCAAGAGCTCTGATGTAGTACATGAAAGCAAGAGGGGCAGCTGGTCTAGCTTTAGGTGGTATCCTTTTCCATGTTCTACTAAACCTTAGATTAAAATCAGAGACTAACTCTTGTTGATGTTTTTGCATAGATGTGAACTAGTTTAGGAGGGAAAAAGGATCAGTAGATTCATTAAATTCTTCTACAAAAGGCTTAGCTAATGCAGCCCATGAAGTGATGTTGTTGTCTTCCAAGGTTCTAAACCAATGCAGAAATTTTCCTCTAAAGGATAGGGCTAGAATCCTGATAATCACATCTTCATTTCTAATGTTGTGTATGGCTGCTAAGTTCAGTATATCCTGACAATGCTCATAAGTAGTTTTACCTGAACCATCATATGTGGGTATAGCTTTGGATATAGCTTGGGGAATGTCATGCATTTGAGCAAGGCTTAAAGGACCAATGGTATCCCAATTAGGGTATTTCTGTGGAGCTTGGTTTGGGTTTACATTCTACTGTGCAACCATGTTTACTAGGGTTTTTCATGGAGTTTGAAGTGGGATGAAATGACTTCTTGATGGTATTTGAATCCCTTCAAAGAGTGAGTCTAAAGATAAACTTCTTGTATGCCTAGATCTTCTTGGTGGTAGCTCAAAAAATGGAATAGGTTCTTGACTATTTCTAGCAGATGACCTAGTAAACATGAAAGAATGAGCTATTGAAAGGGCTTCTTAGGTTCTTGATCTTAGGGAGTCACCAAGTGAATTTGCTTCCACCGCTTGATGAGGTCAAGACAATCCACTAAATCTTGATTCCTCCAAGAAGAATAGAAATGAAATCTTGTGGGTGAACGAATGTTCTTGTAAATAGTGTCCCACCAAGCATGCCAAAACTATTGGGGTCTGAAATGACATCAAGGAAATCTTGAAACTGTGACTATCATATACTATGATCTGGTAGGTGAGCACCCACTAATCACAGCTCAAACCTTGATATTGGATGAGTTTGTAGACACCAAATCCTAGCCACCTATCCTTCATCCTGGTCATTCTACCACCCACTTGTCCACCATCTCCCTTTCCCTCCATTCAATTGGCCATTCCATGCCTTTACCGCCATCCAATGGCCCACTTTAGACCTTTCCTACTATTTTCTAACCCCTGTTTGACTTATTTATATTTATTTTATATTATTTATATTTCAATATAATATTTTATATTATATTTTAATATATTTATTATAAAATATATTTATAAGTCATATTAATCTCAGTCGTCCATCTTCCTCAATCCGTGTCACACCTAAAGTCTAAGATCAGCCATTGGATCTACTTTAATGATAGCCACACGATCAAAAGTGTTAAGCTAAAACCCTAAGCAAACCCTATGCTTGATTATAAATAGGAGCATCTGGGATGATCAACCCTAGAACTTGTTCTAACTAGCTTTGACTAGAGCTCTTGCTAATCAACCTTTGTGAGCCTACTTTCTGAGTAAATTCAACCTACCTTACCTTAGTTGTGCCCTAGCCTAACCTTCCCCAAAAACCCTAGTTTACCCTAGGATTTTCCTTATCCCTTCCATCCTCGTAGCTTGTTTCTACCACCACCATCTTCTTCCATCCGTTGAACTCTTCGCATCCCTCCGATATGCTTCTATAGATCAAACCCTAATCCATAGGTACTCTTGAGCACCTACCCCATACTACAGGCACTGTAGGGAACCTTTTGCATTCTACAAGCACTGCATAGAGCCTACTATAACCCACAAGCACCATCCAGATACTGTTGTCCCCATAGGCCCTGACCAGAACCTATAGCGTAAGATCATCAGGTGTCATCAGGGCACCCTGCCATCAATCTACAATGGAGCAACAAAATATATCATCCACTATAGCAAGGTAACTTATTTTGTGTATTTACTTAGTATTGCTTTGAATTTGGTATGTTTTGCTTAACTAAATCTAGGGTTTTTAGCTTATAGTTATGAGGGTTCACACAGTGGAACCCTTATTTTTGTCACTAATTGTTCTGGTTTGATTTGTGTGCAGGATCAAGTAATAATAACCAAGTATATTTGAATAGTTTTTAAAGTTGGAGTGGCCCAATTATAGATAGCAAGAAGCCCACTCAACCTGTTGGAGGTAAAATACAATAAAGACACTAAATTATTTGTAGCTAGGGTTTCAGAGAACCCTAGTAGCTATAAATTTATATCAAATAATTCTGTGGAACAGATCTATTGTAACAAAGGAGTTTTTTAGCTCCCCCCTACTTGTTCAATGAAAATATCATCTTTGTGGAATTTATTTGTTATTTTTGATTTGTTAATCTAATATCTTCTTTAGTATCGTATTTTCACCTCTCAGAGTTAAAGAGCTTTAATACCTCCAAAGTAAGCTAGTATACCTCATCAATTAATCTGAGTGTTGACTCATTTAAGCTTACTTAAATATATAAATATAGGAATAGAAATAAAGAAAGGGTTAGAAAAATAATGAATGAACATTGTACGAATAGAGCTAACAACATAGGCATCTACAAGAAAACCCTCCACAAATCAATTTCCATTAATCCACACTTGAGACTAACAACATTCGAAACTAGTAATCTTCATCATTAGAGTACATAACATCAAATACTATTTCAAATACCTAGAGTAATAATAATCCAAATAGCAGAATTAGATCAATACCCAGACTGTCATGACCCATCCCCATGGACTCTTTCTAAAAGGATACTAGTTAATCAATGGGATGAGTTATTGACTAACAAAAGGGGGTATAGACCCTAAAGGATACTACAAAATTCCAACTAGAGAATTTTGTAAAATTTAGAGAAGGATTTATTATATTTCAAAATAGATAATTTAAAGTAATTTAATCAAGGGATAAATAAATCCTTGGTGAAATATGAAATAGAAAATAATATTTTACCAAAATTTACTACAATATAGTAAATTGGGTGTAAATAACCTAATTATGTTACAATTAGGTACTCACCAAGTTTATCCAATTCTAATTGGACTAAAAAGGATTCTAGAATTTTTATTATTCTATTGTTTGAAAATCTATCCTTATTTTCTACATGGCCTATGGAAAATAGGTGGAGATTCTTTTCTTTGTCACCATTAGTCCTAATTCTTCATCTAACCTATTCTCTAATAATAGTGTTAGTTGATAATTGTCTCTAGAAACAAGGCCACCTACTCTTTGTGGACTCTTTTCTACTCTTTGAATTTTCCCTCCACATGAGATAGAAATTTCTTATTTGAATAAAATAATCTTTCAACAAAACCACCCTTTGGCTTATGTATGGAAAGGTTTCCCTACAAATAGAGGACATCTTGGCAAGAAAAAGGAGAAGGAAATATTTGAATCCTAGGGAGTATGCACTCCACCTTGGTGGATCAGAAACTAGAAGGCTTGAGGGATATCCTATTTGGAGAAGGAGGTAACCTTGGAATACTATAAGGAGTTAAGCAAGGCAAAGCCGAAGATACCAACCTTGCAGGAGTTTTTAGGTGAGTGGATTCTAAATATGGATGTTTCATTAAGATGAAATTTCTTATATAATTATAAGGGCATATTTTTGTAGTTATAAGTTTGTTGAAGATCTATTAAATTGTATTATAATTTTAATATGAATTGAAGGATCTTTCTTCTCTTTAATACCTCGAAAATATTAGTTTGGAAAAGTCACTTTACCTTACGAAGAGTATTTTGTTAACGATGTGGATGTTACAAAGAATATAATAATATAGTTTAATCCTTTTAGGATTGATAGTAAATAAATTAAAAAGGGGATGGCCTAGGACACCATGGTCTAATATTGGGATGCAGTTTAGCTAAATCGCACAAACTAAGCCCAACCAGATAGATCGAATAGATTAAACCCGACCCAATCCTATGAAGCTAACAGAGCGCAAACCTCAATGAGATGGATCAAAGCCTCGATGTTACTACCATAAACTCTACATGAATATTATTTATTATTCAATTTTAGAGTAATTTTATAGTATCACACTTCTCTCATGCCACCTATATAGGAGATACCCCATGTACAGAGAATATTTTATCAATTTTTATGGTGTTCTCTATCGAATTTGCTGAGCATGGCTATGGAGTTCTACCCTAAATCCTGGCTATTGAATTCAACCATGGGCGATTGACTATAGAGAAAAAATTAAGTGTAAATTCAAAATAAACTTCTATATATTCTTTGAGATGTTTGAATACCCTGTAATTTGTAAATTTGTTACTACCAGCATTGTTACCTATACATCACAAATAAGAAATGCAGTAAGTTAAATTTTTAGGGTTAATCCCTATTGGATGTCCATAGGGAAGAAAAGCAATCTAAATCTTCGTAGCTATCAAATGGTTTAGTAGTCATGTTTTCCTCTTTCGAATATGTCTAAACCTATGATGCTACCTCCATTAAAAATATTGTCTGCAAGAAGATATATTAGAGGAAAAATGATTAGGAAAGCTCATATGAGATCATCTTATTAGGCTACTATAAAAGCTACATAGAAAAACCAATCAAACTTCCTCATTAGATTTGGAGGGCCAATTTATGGTGCTGCCCTTACGAAGTAATTGTGCATGAATTTTATGGAGTGATTAGGATCTTACTTGAGGCTCGATAATGGTTTAGTGTTTACTACCTTACCCTTGCTTCAAGCAATGCATCCAATTTCGGAAGAGGTAGACAAGGGACGAGATTCTCCAAGACCTCGTTCGTTATACCACACAAGCCAATGAAAGAAGTGACAAAGGTAAAATATAATGATATTGGTGCATAAAGGCTAATAGCCAAGCACCTAGGTGCTTGGCTAAGCCTCACCCAAGTTTCTCTATGATAAGATATAACAAACCAGTATGATTGTCCTCAATTTCTATATTCATTAGTAATCATTTGGTTGATTGGATAAATCCTCACTAGTCATCTGATTTGCTTGTGAAATCGTGTATCATCTGATTCAATTATCCACCATTTACTATATGACTAGCAAATTACCATGGAGTCAAAGGTAGGTCGATCCCTAAAGGATTATTAGACCAATGATTAACACAACTCATACTTAAGGGTTTATGATTCATTGGAGACTAATGTAAGTATTAAATAATATCTGTTGGGATATTTATGAAAATTAAATGACCTTGGAAATTAAGTTATAAAATAATCCTTGATATAACCGTTGTAGGAGAAAATTTTAGATGATTATTGGGTCAAAACTGAAATTTAGATGATTATAGGATCAAACCTGAAATGGGCATTGAGTCTTAAAGAATTTATACTTTTGTTACAACCAATGAGTTTTAAATACGTATAAATTACCATTTTATTTATGAACACTTTGGAATATTGAAAGGTATGTACCCTAAAAGATATTTCTACTTCAAGGACTTAAAGTTAGAATTATTAAAGATCTATAAGATATTCCCACAATGGGGAATTAAGGTAAATTGAATAATAAATAGAAAGGTTATTATCATGTGTTATTTCAAATAGAATATAATTATGTTATAAGTAGATAACATAGAAAATTAGTGTTAGATTATTAAATGAATAACGAGGAACTCGTTTTGGATTATTAATTAAATAGAAAATTATTGTTTCCATGAATTAAAAGTATGGGACTTTAGTTCTTTGAATGAGGGATTGATTGCAAATCAATAATGAAGAATGAATTTGGAATTCATTCTCAATGGAATCTATGGGTTTCCATTTGATATCGATAAGACTTCTCCAAAATATGAATCCGATGATCATCATAAACATATGTAAGAATTTGTAAAAATATTTAAGATAGATTCCTTAATTGTATGAGAGATACTTTGATGTTATAATGATGGCTTAGATAAAGGAATTAGGAAATTCCTTAATTGCATCACGATCTTTAAAAGAAACAGTTGGGTTCCTTTAATTGTATAATTGATTGAAAGGGATCCATAGATGCCCTTCTATACTTGTAATATTTGACATCTTAAGTTTATGAATGAGAGGAAAGTACGTATTTTGGAGGTCGGATTTATTCCCCATGAGGGTTCCTAGGATAATTAATGTGTCACTTTATTTGTGGTTTGATTGTGAATGTTGCTTTGACATTTCTATATGTTGTTAATTACATAAATTATGAACGTTATAAATTGATAGTGAAATGTTAGATGCTTGATGTAATGGATATGTAATATTTTAGATCAAAATGGCAATGCTTATCATTTGTTAATTACTATTCAATTTGATGTCAAGTTATGATACAAGGAATGTATACTTCTCTCTAACATGATGTTGATTTAATAAATTATGAATATGCCATTTACTTTCTAAAATGTTATTGGCTAGATTTACCTTTCAATGAGTAAAATTTGATTGTTGGGTAGATTCAAAAATTATGATGCAATTAAATATATACATTGCTTAAGTGGTTATATCATATTAATTAACTTTCAGTGAGTTGTTTATTTTGTAAATAATATCAAGGACTATAATGTAATGGGTTCTATACTTAATGGTTAATTAAAATTTATTGTGCTAATCACATCATAAACACTCATGGATGGTTTAACCATAATAATAAAGTGATAACTAATTTTGGAGTATTTCGAGATGGAGCTCTGAGTGGGTTGGAACCCACAAATGGCAAATTGGACTTGAATTGTAACTCAATCCAGGACTTACATTCTGAGTTGGTGCTCGAATGTATATGAGGAGTAGGTTCTCCCATGATGGTGAAAGAATACATTTTGATATGAACCTAATTTATTCATTTATATAATAAAAGGGATGTCATAAATGAAAATGTGATCAAATAAATCCCAAGAGGTATAAGAGAATATAATTGTGCTTATGATATCTATTCCAAGGATTGTGTAAGTTTGATCACGTGTAGTAATTATGTTATCTTAGCGGCCCCATCAAGGAGATGTGGGAAAGAACTAAGATTGGTGATTAATCATTAGTGTGTTTACTTCATCTATGATGGTTTTCCATTGGTGTGGTTGTCCATATTCAAGGTATTCACCTACATACTAGTCTTGGTGGATAGTATAGTGAGGGATGAAAACCTAACACTTTGGTGAGCGTTCTCATACCTTGGTGGTATGAGGGTTTTGTAGAAGCTGATCACTTCTACTCAAGAGTGAATCTGATCAAGTCTTAATATCTCTTGATGATGATTGCCTTGATAACTTATAGTCTAATTGGAATGATTCTATCTTAGATCATGATTATGTCTCTTACTCCTTGGAAAATAAATAAATGATCAAAACTAAATTATTAAAAAAAAACATTTAGTGGATGGGTAGTAACAATTGGGGTTGTTACAGTTTGTATTAGAGCCCAGGCTTACTAATGGATTCTAGTTAGATCTAGGTTAGCAAAGGATATGGGCAATAAGAACCATAAGTTGGTTTAAATCCACTAAAGGATCACTTGAACTATGATTGTCAAACTATTATGGACAACTTAAATGGCTATAGCCATGTATAGAAATGAAACCTTATGGGGTACAAGTGTAAAGTAAACCATGTAAGTTAGTTTATAGAAATTGAAAACTAACTATTGGAAATTTAAGATCAAGAGATAAACAAAACAATGTTTTCTTTATTTATATTTTTTATCAATGTTACAATCACTCTGGATTTTCCAACCAAAAGCTATGGTGTAATGGCGGAAGAAGCTATCCAACAACACCAAAACCTGAAAACCTTGGTATGTTGAAGGAGAACAAGGATGGTGAAACTTCACATCTAAGGATGGAAAAGTATGCCACCTGACCACCTAAATGTAATAAGGTGTGTTATGCTATTTAAAATGGGAACTAACCACTATGTCATGCATGTGGTATTTTTTCAAAAGAAAAATAAGGTATAGACTTGCAATAATTATTTGAAACATAGAAAACTACATATATGAAACTAGTTTTAAATCGAACACCAAAGATATAAGTAAGTTAGCCTAAGATGATACAATATTAATTGTAAATTCTTAAGAACTCTACCTTGTGAAAATAAAGTCAATATGGGTACACAATATGGTAATGACACCATGCGATAGGCATGCATTGTCAAGAAATAAATAAAGTATAAAGGAAAGGATACTTGCAAAAGTGTGTACAAAACCATCCAATGGAGTCATCGAAAGGTCGATGATGGGATGTTATGCAAGCTAGAGACCGTAATGGAAGGATACGTGTGTCACGATAATGTATTCTAAGGAACATCAAAAGAGGTTACTTCCTTGGTAACTGGAGAAGAATCAAATAACTCAAAATGATTGATTTGCAAATCTACAAAAATGAATGGACCTTGAAACACTATCAAGAAAATAAAATCAAGGTAATAACTCCAACATTGTAAAATAAATAAAATGATGTAGAGTTGTAACTAAGAAATTTTATCACTCATGGTAGTAAATACCATATTGCTCATATTAGGGTTTACCCTAATAATACTGATGATCTCAGAAACGAACACAATAGTGTGTCTTGTAATCCTCTTATTTTTTGCAGCCGATTTGTTGGTACATACTCTTTGAGTGATGGCTTCTAACAATAATAGAACCGACAGCGGTGACCATGAAGAGGTAGAATAAATCTGACCATTAAAGATAATTAGGTCTCAACATCCACTTAGAACAAGCTTTCATAATGTTAGGGATAAACTGGATGTAAGTGAATGGCAATGGTTGAAATATTTTGGATTGGAAGGAGCAGCTCGACTAGAGCTAGTACATGTGGATTGGTGTTATCTATCATCACTAGTTAAAAATTAGGATCTTAGTAGAGGGAAATCCTAGTTACCCACTAGGGAAATGACAATTACATTAGAATATGTGTACCAAATATATCGGATACCGATAGAGGATCGCACAATGACCGTTGCTAATGAAGCAAAAATGGGACATATTTTGGAAAGAGTGTTCATAACAAAATGAAGTGTGAACACCAATAAGGATGGTATAGCTTATGAACTACACTATGTGAAGGGTAGTTTGACACATAGGCATGCTATAATAATGGAGCTTTTATCGGGTGTCATTTTTCCTGAATCAAGAGGTGCATGATTTCCTTGGAATTTATTGGGGATAGTGCAGGATCTAGTTGAGGACTCAGTTGTATATGCACTGCTTGGAGCGATGGTAAGGTAGTCGAAACTAAACCATTATCGAGCCTCAAGTAAGACCCTAAGTATCTTGAATCCTTAGAAAATTATCCCTACTCCTTAGAAAAGTATCCCTAAATATCTTGACTCCTCATAAAAGTATCCCTAAGTATCCCGACTCCTCACAAAATTATGCCACTTGACCACCTGGGTGGTGGTTGAATGTAATAAGGTGTGTTATGCTATTTAAAATGGGAACTAACCACTATGTCATGCATGTGGTATTATTTTCATAATAAAACTAAGGTATAGACTTGCAATAGTTGTTTGAAACATAGAAAACTGCATATATGAAACCAATGTTAAACCAAACATCGAAGATATAAGTAAGTTAGTCCAAGATGATACAATATTAACTGTAAATTCTTAAGAACTCTACCTTGTGAAAATAAAGTCAATATGGATACACTATATGGTAATGACAGCATGCGATAGGCATGCATTGTCAAAAAACAATAAAGTATAAAGGAAAGGATACTTGCATAAGTATGTACGAAACCATCCAATGGAGTCATCGAAGGGTCGATGATGGGATGTTATGCAAGCTAGAAACCATAATGGAAGGACATGTGTGTCATGATAATGTATTCTAAGGCACATCAAAAGAGGTTACTTCCTTGGGAACTAGAGAAGAATCAAATAACTCAAAATTATTGATTCACGAATCTATGAAAGTGAATAGACCTCGAAACACTATCAAGAAAATAAAATCAAGGTAATAACTCCAACATCGCAGAATGGATAAAATGATGTAGAGTTGTAACTAAGAAATTTTATCACTCATGGCAGTAAATACCATATTTATCGTATTAGGGTTTACCCTAATAATATTGATGATCTCAGGAACGAACACCATAGTGTGTCTTGTAATCCTCTTATTTTTGGCAATCGATATGTTGGTACATACTCTTTGAGTGATGGATTCTAACAATACTAGAACTGGCAGCAATGACCATGCAGAGGTAGAATAAATCTGACCATTGAAGATAATTAGGGCTCAACATCCACCCAAAATGATCTTTCATAATAATGGGATAAACTAGATATAAGTGAATGGCAATGGTTGAAATATTTTGGATTAAAAGGAGCATCTTGACTAGAGCTAGTACATGTGGATTGGTGTTATCTGTCAGCACTATTTAAAAAGTAGGATCTTAGTAGAGGGACATTCTAGTTACCCACTAGGGAAATGACTATTGCATTAGAAGATGTGTACTGAATATGTCAAATACCAATAGAGGATTACATAGTGACCGTTGCTAATGAAGCATAAATATGACATATTTTGGAAAGAGTGTTCATAACAAAATGGAGAAGTGTGAACACCGATAAGGATGGTATAGCTTATGAACTACACTATGTGAAGGGTAGATTGACACATAGGCATGCTATAATAATGGAGCTCTTATCGGGTGTCATTTTTCCTGAATCAAGAGGTGCACAATTTCCCTAGAATTTATTGGGGTAGTGCAGGATCTAGTTGAGGACTCAGTTGTATATGCATGGTTACCAGCATTGTTGGCTCAAACTTATAGAGAGTTGTTTGAATTACGAATAATGATGAAAATAATATTAAGTTGTAGTACTTTACTATAAATTTGGGCATCAGAACACATAGCGATAGCAAGACCCCAAGGGCTACCTTACGATGCATATAAATTTATGGGGCTAGAGATTCCCTATGTGTTAAGGTGGCAAAGGGTAAAGGTGTGGACTAGTCACAGACCACTCAAATGTAAAAAATAGTGATTCTACTCTATTTGGTAGAATCTGCAATATCGATATGTTGTTTGGAGATCTTGGAGAGAGGACCTAGTTTGGGTAGAATATGGATTACAACTCGCTCATGTTAGATGATCAAGGTTGTTGATAAGATGTACAAGTATGCAATACGAGTATTTTTAGTATACTTGGGTATTGCGATAGTTTGATATTATGGAATGGATATCGGACCCATCCATGGTTTATATGAGGAAGGGGTAAACAACAATGATACCTCCATCAATGGAACCATTAGCCTTAGAATCTAATGAGGCTATATGGACACCAGAGGAGGAGGATGATGTCACAACCCCTAACTATGATATTTGGTGGGCTGCACAATAGCAACACCAAGAGGAGGATTCTGGTGAGGAGGAAGAATATAGTAGAGAAAAAACCAAGGTTTTTGAGGAGGATCATTCATCTAGAAAGGGATATGAGGAAGAATATCCTAATATATGTGTATTCCAATGAGTGGATACGAATGCAAGACCATCCAACATAGGAGAAAATAATCATAAGAGAAAAACGCATCTCATAGTGGAAGCGATGAAGGAACAAATTTAACTATTAGAGACCCAACAGTTGAAACTAATAGACAAATGGGCACAAGAAAATTTTAGATTGGAAATCGAGAGAGAAGCTACCATTTTAGAAAAGTCACTTTATTTTATAAAATAGCAACCTTGCATACAACTAATGGACAGTTATGCCAAACAAGGGATGACTACAGAGCTGCATTCTTGACTTTATTTTTTGATGCACTCATAAGCTATATTTTACTCCTACCATATCAACCAGTTGTTGGTGTACAATGTGAATGTGGGAATACAACTCGAGCAACCCAAGCAACATCTTAGAATAGAACTCGGATCGCTTCTCGGGTAATTTCTCCAACAACTTCTCAAACTAGCAATGTAGGTATAGCTCAGACTGGTGAAAGGATCGAGGGACAACATTGAGACCCTTCCATTAGGTATTAAGCCACTACTCTATGGACTATAAGAATGTGTAATACGTATGCCAAGGAATTTGGAAAAATATAATTAGAGAACATTTGAATTACATACCTCTATTCGTAGAAAATGAAATACTATGTGTTCATGATAGAAATAGAGAACGAATATCATGTGCATAGTAAATGAATTTGATTAGTTTAAAGTTCATGTTGTGAAATTCAGTGGAACTTATTAATATAACCAATAAATAAATATGGATTATATATTTTTGTTTATAATTATGAAAAGTGAACTTATTTAATTAAGAGAAAACAGTCTGGAAAGATTTTATCAGGTTAACTCATGGTAAGGGTTGACAAATTATTCTCTGATACTCCTTGGTGGGAGTTTTGATGAAATTAATGAGAATTTTAATGTCTATTATAGTACAAAAACATATTTTCATGATATATCTGTAAAACCATTTTGCAAATTCTATTATCACAGTTCTCTAGATTCAGTGATTGTGCAGTAATAGATGATCTGAATTTGTAATTTTGTGATGGAATTTGTGTATTGATGATGTTTTCAATACCTATTGTTATGCAAAATAGATATTTTATTACTTGAATAACATGGTACTGCTGATATTTTACATTTCTGTAGGTCCAAGTATTCTCAAAGATGGAAGACGTAGCTTACCATCATGAATGAGATGTTGAAAGTAAAGAAAATTTTGATGTTTTAGGTTGTAAAATAGAAAGATAAATACTAGTTTTGTAAGGTTTATGTACTCACTAAGGTAATTGTTCAAAACATAGAGGACTGTGTTTAATCCAAGGGCAAGTGTATGTCACGACTCATCCCCATGGATCCTTTCCAAAAGACTACTAGTTAATAAATGGGATGAGTTATTGACTAACAAAAGGGAGTATAGGCCCTAAAGGATACTACAAAATTCCAACTAGGGAATTTTGTAAAATTTAGAGAAGGATTTATTATCTTTCAAAATAGATAATTTAAATTAATTTAATAAAGGGATAAATAAAGCCTTGGTGAAATATGAAATAGAAAATAATATTTTACCAAAATTTACTACAATATAGTAAATTGGGTGTAAATAACCTAATTATGTTACAATTAGGTACTCACAAAGCTTGTCCAATTTTAATTGGACTAAAAAGGATTCTAGAATTTTTTATTATTCTACTGTTTGAAAATCTATCCTTATTTTCTACATGGCCTATGGAAAATAGGTGGAGATGCTTTTCTTTGTCATCATTAGTCCTAATTCTTCATCTAACCTATTCTCTAATAATAGTGTTAGTTGGTAATTGTCTCTAGAAACAAGGTCACCTACTCTTGGTGGACTCTTTTCTACTCTTTGAATTTTCCCTCCACATGACTAGAAATGACTTATTTGAATAAAAGCATATTTCAACAAAAGCACCCTTTGGCTCATGTGTGGAAAAGTTTTTCTACAAATAGAGGACATATTGGCAAGAAAATGGGGAAGGAAATCTTGGCAGCCTAGGGAGTATGCTCTCCACCTTGGTGGATAAGAAACCAGAAGGTTTGAGGGATATCCTAGTTGGAGAAGGAGGTAACCTTGGAATACTAGAAGGAGTTAAGCAAGGCAAAGTTGAAGAGACCAACCTTGCAGGAGTTTTTAGGTGAGTGGATTCTAAATATGGATGTTTTATTAAGATGAAATTTCTTATATAAGAAGGGTTTGACCATCAACAAACTTATCATAGAAGGAGGCTCGGGCTCTGCTTCAAAGCTTGATTCTCTTGGAGGGTTTGACCATCAACAAAATTATCATAGAAGGAGACTCGCTGCACTGTATCAACTGGCTCAATGGGACTTCTGTGCCTCCCTGGGCCCTTGCTTCGATTTTACAAGACCGCAAGGCTCTTATTGGCAAGTACCCAGAATTAGTCATTAAGCATCAATACCAGGAAGGAAACAAAGCTGCAGACTGGCTTGCTAACAAGGGTGTAGGCGAACCTTACATTCATGTTTGGAGAGACTCCTTCCCCATTGGCCTAAGGAATAATTCTATAAGTGTCAATGTTTGCACAATGTGAGTGGTGGGTAGGGGACCTATTTAGTTTGCTCATGGAACTGGTCAAGTTTTTGCGTCCTTTCTTCCTTCTTCTCCTCCTTCGATCGCGTTTTGGCAACATGTCACGATATCGCAATGCGGTATTGCATCATGTGGCGATATCGTGACACTTTTTCTCTTCGACCGCATTTTTGCAACATGTCGCGATATTGCGACACTTTTCTCTCCTCAGCCGCAATTTTGCAACTTGTCGCGATATCGTGACACTTTTCTATTTTGGTTGTGCCTTTGCAACTTATCACGATATCGCGACACTTTTTTCTCTTCGGGCGCGTTCTTGCAACATGTCACGATATCGCGACACTTTTTTCTCTTCTAACGCGGTCTTGCAACATGTCGTGATATTGTGACACTTTTTCTCTTCGGCTACGGTCTTCCATCATGTCGCGATATCGCGACATTTTTTCTCTTCGACAGTGGTCTTCCATCTTGTCGCGATTTCATGACACTTTTTCTCTTCGGCTGCAGTCTTCCATCTTGTCGCGATATCGCAACACTTTTCCTCTTCGATAGCGGTCTTCCATCATGTCGCGATATCATGACACTTTTTCTCTTCGATAGCGGTCTTCCATCTTGTCTCTATTTCGTGACACTTTTTCTCTTCAATTGCGGTCTTCTATCATGTCGCGATTTCGTGACACTTTTTCTCTTCAGTAGCGGTCTTCCATCTTGTCGCGATATCGCGACACTTTTTCTCTTTGGCTACGGTCTTCCATCATGTTGCAATATCGCGATACTTTCTCTCTTCGACAACGGTCTTCCATCTTGTCACGATTTCGTGACATCTTTTTTCTTTGGCCATGATGTCTCTTCTTGTCGTGATATCGCGACACCTTTCCTGTCCGGCCACGTTTTTGCATCATGTCACGATATCGCGACACTTTTTCTCTTCGGTCGCGATTTTGCAACATGTCACGATTTCGCGACACTTTTTCTCTTCGGCCTCGATGATGCAGCATGTCACGATATCGCGACACTTTTTCTCTTTGACCATGATTTTGCAACATGTCATGATTTCGTGACACCTTTTCTCTTCAGCTACATTTTTGCAATCTGTCGCGATTTCGTGACACTTTTTCTTCTTTGGTCGCGTTAACGTTGCTTGTCACAATTTTGCGACTCTTCTCTTCTTCTGGCACCAACCTTGCAACAGGTCGTGATATCGCGACACTTCTTTTCTTCTGGCAGCAACCTTGCAACTTGTTGCGATTTCGTGACACTTTCTCTTCTACGGCTTCGATGTCGTTTCTTGTTGCGATTTCGTGACTTCCTTTCCTCACTTGGATGCAATGGTGCAACATGTCACGATTTCGCGACATCATTTCCAAATTTGTCACGATTTTGTGACACCTTTCCTCGTGTGGCGTTTTGCTCGTTCTTTGATATTTAGTTCTTGGACCACCTCGGTCGATCTAGAAATCATGTAAAACTCTTGTACAAGGTTCAGGGACCTTTCAACACCCTTTCTACCAATCAAAAAAAAAAATTCTTATATAATTAAAAGAGCATATTTTGTAGTTATAATTTTGTTGAAGCTCTATTAAATTGTATTATAATTTTAATGCAAATTGAAGGATCTTACTTCTCTTTAATACCTAATAAAGTATAGTTTGGAAAAGTAACTTTACCTTATGAAGAGTATTGTGTTAACTATGTGGATGTTATAATAAATATAATAATATAGTTTAATCCTTTTAGGATTGATAGTAAATAAATGAAAAAGAGGATGGCCTAGGACACCATGGGCTAACATTGGGCCATAATTTAGCTAAATTGGACAAACTAAGACTGGCCCGATAGATTAGACAAATTAAACCCGACCCAATCCTATGAAGCTAACAAAGCGTAAACCTCAATGAGAAGGATCAAAGCCCCGCTGGTACTACCATAACCATTGCATGATAGTTATTTAGTATTCAATGTTAGAGTAATTTTATAGTATTACACTTCTCTCGTGCCACCTATATGGGAGATACCCCATGTACAAAGAAGATTTTATCAAATTTTATGGTGTTATCTGTTAGATTTACTGAGCATGGCTATGGAGTTCTACCCTAAACTTTGGCTATTGAATTCAACCATGAGCTATTGAATATCAAGCAAAAATTAAGTGTAAATTTAAAATAAACTTCTATACACTCTTTGAGATGTTTGAATACCCTGTAATTTGCTACTAGCATTGTTACATATATGCCATAGACAAGAAATGTAGTAAGTCAAATTTTTAGGATTAATCCCTATTGGATGTCCATAGGGAAGAAAAGCAATCTAAATCCTCGTAGTTGTCAAATGGTTTAGGAGTCATATTTTCCTCTATCGAATATGTTCGAACCTACGATGCTACCTCCATTAAAAATATTATCTGCAGGAAGAGATATTGGAGGAAAAATGATCAGGAAATCTCATACGAGATTGTCTTATTAGGCTACTATAAAAGCTACATAGAAAAACCAATCAAATTTACTCATTCAATTTGGAGAGCCAAGTTATAGTGCTACCCTTACAAAGTGATTGCGCATAAATTTTACGGAGTGATTAGGGTCTTACTTGAGGCTCAATAATTGTTTAGTTTCCACTACCTTACCATCGCTCCAAGTAGTGCATCCAATTTCAAAAGAGGCAGGCAGGGGATGAGATTCCCCAAGCCCTCATTTTTTTATCCTACATAGGCCAGTGAAAGCAGTGATAAAGATTAAATATAATGATATTGGTGTATAAAGGCTAATATCCAAGCACCTAGGTTCTTGGCTAAGCCTTGTCCAAGTTTCCCTAGGATCATATATGATGAACCAATATCATTGTCCTCAATTTCTATATTCATTAGTAATTCTTTGGTTGATTAGATACATCCTCTCTAGCCATCTGATCTGCTTGTGAAATCGTGTATCATCTGATTCAATTATCTACCTTTTACTATATGACTAGCAAATGACCATGGAATCAAAGGTAGGTTGATCCCTAAATGATTATTATACCAATGATTAACACAACTCATACTTAAGGGTTTATGAGTCGTTGGGGACTAATGTAAGTATTAAATCATGTCTATTGGGAGATTTATGAAAATTAGATAACCTTGGGAATTAAGTTATAAAATAATCCTTGATATAACCATTGGAGGGGAATAATTTAGATGATTATTGGGTCAAAACTGAAATTGAAATGATTATAGGGTCAAACCTGAAATGGCCATTGGGTCTTAAAGAATTTATACTTTTATTACAACCAATGAGTTTTAAATATGTATAAATTATCATTTTGTTTATGAACATTTTGGAATATTGAAAGGTATATACCCTGAAAGATGTTTCTACTTCAGGGACTTAACATTAGAATTATTAAAGATCTATAATATATTCCCACAATGGGGAATTTAAGTAAATTGAATAATAAAGAGAAATTTTATTATCATGGGTTATTTCAAATATAATATAATTATGTTATAAGTAGATAACAAAAAAAATTAGTGTTAGATTATTAAATGAATAATGAGGAAGTGGTTTCGGCTTATTAGTTAAATAGAAAAATATTGTTTCCATGAATTAAAGGTATGGGAATTTAGTTCATTGAACGAGATATTGATTGCAAATCAATCATGAAGAATGAATTTGGAATTCATTCTCAAGGGAATTTATGGGTTTCCCTTTGATGTCAATAAGAATTCTCCAAATTATGAATCTGATGATCATCATAAACATATGTAAGAATTTGTAAAAATATTTAAGATGGATTCCTTAATTGTATGAGATACTTTAAAGTTATAATAATGGCTTAGAGAAAGAAATTAAAAAATTCCTTAATTGTATCATGATCTTTAAAAGGAACAGTTAGGTTCCTTTAATTGTATAATTGATTTAAAGGGATCCGTAGATGCCCTTCTATACTTGTAATATTTGATATCTTAAGTTTATGAATGATAGGAAAGTACATATTTTGGAGGCTGGTTTTACCATAAGGGTTCCCAATATAATTAATATGTCACTTTATTTGTGGTTTGATTGTGAATGTTGCTTTGACATTTCTATATGTTTTTAATTACATAAATTGTGATCATTATAAATTGATGTTAGTGAAATGTTACATGCTTGATGTAATGGATTTGCAATATTTTAGATCAAAATGAAATGCTTATCATTTATTAATTACTATTCAATTTGAATTCAAGTTATGATACAAGGAATGTATACTTTTCTCTAACATGATGCTAATTTAATAAATTATTAATATGACATTTACTTTCTGAAATGTTATTGGTTAGATTTACCTTTCAATGAGTAGAATTTTATTTTTGGGTAAATTTAGAAAGCATGATGCAATGAAATATATACCTTGCTTAAATGGTTATCTCATGTTAATTAAATTTCAATGAGTTGTTTATTTTGTAAATAATCTCAAGGATTATAATGTAATGGGTTCTATACTTTAATGGTTAATTGAAATATTTTGTGCTAATCACATCATAAACACTCATGGATGGTTTAACCATAATAATAAAGTGATAACTAATTTTGGAGTATTTCGAGATGGAGCTCTGAGTGGGTTGGAACCCATAAATAGAAAATTGGACTTGAATTGTAACTCAAGCCAGGCCTTACATTCTGAGTTGGTGCTCGAATGTATATGAGGAGTAGGTGCTCCCATGATGGTGACATAATACCTTTTGATATGAAACTAATTGATTCATTTTTATAATAAAAGGGTTGCCCTAAATGAAAATGTGATCAAATAAATCCCAAGAGGTATAAGAGAATATAATTGTACTAAAGATGTCTATTCCAAGGATTGTGTAAGTTTGATCACGTGTAGTGATTCTGTTATCTTAGTGGCCCCATAAAGGATATATGGGAAGGAACTAAGATTGATGATTAACCATTAGTGTGGTTACTTCATCTATGATGGTTTTTTATTGGTGTGGTTCTCCATCTTCAAGGAATTCACCTACATACTAGTCTTGGTGGATAGTATGGTGAAGGGTAATTCCCTTTGGTGAGAGATGAAAACCTAATGCTTTGGTGAGCATTCTCATACCCTAGTGGTATGAGGGTTTTGTAGAAGTTGATCACTTCTACTCAAGAGTGACTCTGATCAAGTCTTAATATATTTTGATGATGATTGCATTGATAACTTACAGTCTAGTTGGAATGATTCTATCTTAGATCATGATTATATCTCTTACCCCTTGGAAGATAAATAAATGATCAAAAAAGGTTTAGTGGGTGAGGAGTAACAATTGGGTTTGTTACACATACTAATAGAAAAATAATTCCTCTTCAAGAATATATTTAAACATGAAGTATTTCAAGGCATTCTAAGTTAGCAATCCAATATCAACATAATAGACTAACCATAGTAACAGTAATAGAAATGACTTCAAAGATCGAATCCTCATGAAATTAAATAAGACATATGTTTGAGGCAAACATCCAAGTAATGCTCCTTCTATTGATTTACAAAAAATATACAGTAGTAGGGCAAGCAAACACTCTAGATCCAACCCTTGAAAATGAGGGTTCAACCTCTATTTATAGTTTTGCGTATGTTTAAAATATTTGAAATAATTAGTACATTACAAGGAATTTGATATGCCAAATCAGAAAGGTGCTAAAGTGGCAGTCTCTTGTTTGATTAAGAGGAAGAAGAAACCTATGGTATCCTTCACTCCTCTACAACTTGGATTTTGCAAGTCACTCAACTTTCATGGCTTCCCACTCTAAACTGGATCAATTTGAAATTAAGGTCATCCATTGTTCTTATAGATGCTATCTAGTTGTAGATCTACAACTGAATCCACTCATGCTTCTTGATTCTCTACCACTTCATCTTGTTGCTCACTTCAACTCAAAATTTTTTGGACAACAATTTGCTGCTTTATGCCAAGTCAAAACTTGCTCTTATACATGGCTTGAAACACATGGCATGTGGGTCATTGATCTCTTGTTGAATGGTTGAGATTAAATAATTAAGAGCTTAACATGATCACTCATGATTTGTAACATCCCATAGTATATAGATGATGACATCTCTTCTTCTTACTCCTTTTAGCAATGTAGAATGTGTTCTAGCCTCCTCCTTGAAACTCTCATTGGAAAATATTGACTACTTTGACCGTGGGCTGGAGGAAAGGAGCCTTTTTGCTTTGGTTGGAAACTTTGTTCTAGGTCACGTGGCATGGAACCATGTTCTAGCATGCTCCTCTTATATTCAAGATAATCTCCTTATTATTTTGGGTCATGGCATAGAACCGTGTTTCAAAAATATGTCCTAACCTACAATTTAGAACACCAACTTGTAAGTTTAACCAACACTGACCATGACATAGAATACTACACTGATTCACACAGTATGGAACTATATCATGAGCTATGTTTTGGAATGCCAACTTGCTAAATTTCATCATGTTGATCGTGGAATAGAACAATATGTTGAACCATACAGTATGGAACATGCACTAGCTTGCATAGTAAGGAACTATGGTGTGAGCCATGATTCAAATGGTGAACTTATTAAGTTTGACTACACTGACCATGGGGTAGAATCATGTTCTATGCCATGCGAGGTAAAAAGTTGTTGCAAGCCACTAGCTCTTCCTTGTGCTCTGAGTCATGCTTTAAAAAATGCTAAGCACAAGTTTGACTAAGTTGATCACAACGTAGAACATGTTGTGCTACATCGTTGCCACATTTTGCAGCACTCTTTAGGATAGAAAATTTTGTAAAGGTTTCTAATTATATGGTCTTTTTGGGCCTACAGTTCCCATTTCTATTTTACACTGATCCTAAGAAACCTAGCAGGCTTGACAGCCCTATGAACACTACTCATGCTATACCAAATAGGGTCAAAGAGTGTTGCAAGAGGTAGCAAGAAACCTAAAAAATAATTGTTCATCCTCCATTTATCCACAAGACTCGGTGGACTTTGGACCTATCCTCATCCTTAGCTAAGTCTTTTATGGCCAATTTAAAAACCATTCGGTTCACCTCCTGTCATTCATAAGTGTCCCTATCCTAATTATAATTTAGCATGTATCCAACCAAAATTTCACTACCATGTTTAGCTAAAAATTTAACCACTGCATTATTTTATCTATCAACATAGACTAGGATGGCATCGTCTACCTACTGCCAAAAGGACTTAATTTGGCTTACAATGTTTCTTATCCTCCAAGCCTTTGGTCTAAAATTTCTAATAGCATCTAGAAGCCCCACCATAATTTGTGAATTAGACTCAACTATTTTCTTTTTAACCCCATTCTCCCAATAATTAAGAGAACCTTATCTAATAGTTAAGCCTTCAGCTTGATTATTAGTAGCCCTTCCAAGACCCTCTATCTCCCAATGGAGGATCTTCCCCTTAAAATATCTTCTTAGAAAGCCAACACTTGTAGCCCTCGGGTTATCCTTAACTGCACCATAAAAATTAATATTTTTCCAACCTAGGGGAGGGGCTACCATGGTCCAAACTTCTGTGGCTTGGGAGTCCTCTCATTCACCTAAGTTTTCTTATCCCTAAAGTGAGCTCTGAAAATTTCAAAAATCTTGGTAATAATTTTAAGCTAAACCAACTCCATTGGACTGAAATCCTCTATAAAATTATAGAATTTCTTTCTAGCCAAATGTTCCATCAGATGAAACTCGAGCCTAGGGACTATCCTAGCTGAATGGAGGTATTCTTGAATTTTCTATATTTCTAAATCTCTGATATATTGGAAAGGGACACCTAAATACTAGGTGAACCTTAAAGAGGTCTAACCACCTTTTCCACAACTCTCTTGCAAATGCACACTGGAAAAGCAAATGATCAAGTATCTCCTCCTAGGAGTTACACATGATGCAATTGGAAGGGCCATAAAAACCTCTCTTCATAATATTATCATAGGTGAGACAAATCCTATGCATCACTTCCCAAGCAAAGAAAATAATTTTAGGCCAACCCTTAGCCACCCAAACTCTATCCCATGGGCATCCTACAGGATCAACGGAGGAGGGAGAAAAGTATTATAACCATTACAAAAAATGAATACACCTAGAGTACCAAGGTCCTAGGAAATCCTATCCTCTTCCTCTTTCTCTATAAGACAACTTTTCTTGAGGATCATATCAATAAGAAGCCTTTGATGAAGAGGGACATGAATAGGTCATTCTTCTAACCTCTTCCACCGCAAGAAATATAAATATCCAATTTGTTGGGAAGTAATGTATGAAGCCATATTTATCCATCCTCTACCCTCAAGGCTTTGTTACAAGGGTTGCAACTCTAAAAACTCATAGATTAAACAGGTATGACTTGGATCACCAATTGGATGAGATTCATTCTTCCTCCAAAGGTAAGCTAGTGGTGAGTCCAATGATTAACTTTAGCAATGATTCTATCCATTAAATATTTTCAATAAACTACCCTTAGGCTCTTAAAATGAAGGGGAATACCTAGGCAATCAAGTAGAAGGGTACCCTAGGAAAAGCTCAAAATGGATAGAATATGATTATGGATTCTTCTATCTGTATTGAAGAAAACAACCTTGGATTTGGTCGCATTCACATGTTGATCAGTAGCATCCATGTAGGTTTTTAAAATGACTTTCATCATCCTAGCCTCTTGAATGCTGGCCTCCCCAAAGAGACCTATATCATCCATAAATTAAAGATGAGTTAACATCTCCTCACCTAATTGCACACCTTCCAAAATACCTTGTTGCTTATTTCTTTGAATAAATATACCCAAGCCTTCTACTATAATAATAAAAAGAAATGGGTAAATAGGATCTCCTTAATGAATACCCCTGGAGGCATGGAAAGGGGTCAAGGGGGAGCTTTTAATGAGAATAGAGAAGGAAACCATCAAGACACAATTCATAATCCACTGTCTCCACTCCTAAGAGAAGATAAATTTCTCAAGCATTTGATCCAAAAACTGCTAGGAGACTCTATTATAAGCCTTAGACATATCTAATTTAATAAACATGCCTCTTTGACCATAATTTTGAATAGAATATATAGTCTCCTCGGCTAGAATAATTCCATCTAAAATTTGACACCCCTCCATAAATCCTCCTTGTTCGTGGGATATTATGTTGTCCATAATATTTTTAAGCCTTTCAGTTATCAACGTAGTGATTATATTGTAGGTCACATTGCAAAGAGCAATTGAGCAAAAATCTCCAAGGTTGATAGCTTATCCCACTTTAGGAATCAAAGTGAGGAAAGTATGATTTAGAGCCTAAAGCATAGTTTCATTTGAACGAGATTCTTCAATAACCTGGGTTAAATCCTCTCCTATGACATCCTATAAAGCCTTAAAGAACTATATTGGAAAACCATCGGGCCCTGGATATTTCACTTATTTCATGCTAAAAACTATGCTCCTCACCTCATTTTTATCCACTATTCTATAAAGGGTTTGGTTTTGCTTAACTAAAATAATCTAGGGGATACAGCTAAGTATATCTTGTTGTGTTGCAAGATTAGACATAGCATGTGCAGTAAAAAGATTTTGAAAAAAAGTATTTGCTCCATGTTTCATACCTGGTATGGTGTCCATAACCTATCCATTAGAATCCTAAAGGTAAGTCAAAGAATTCCTTTGTCTACTTGTCGATGCAGAGCAATGAAAGAAACTTGTGTTTCGATCCCCTTCCAACAGCCATGTAGTTCTTGCTCTTTATTTCCAATAAATTTCCTCCTAATTTTCAATGGAGTCTGATTCTTTTATGACCAGTTCATCTTCATATTTTAGATACTTTATGATTATTTTAGTCCTAAAGTGGATTGCAAACTCCTCCATATTTACCAATAAAGGAGCCTTTAGGGATTGAAAGTTAGAAATGCTACTTCTTTTCCAAAATTTAAGATGAAATTTGACATGTTGGATTTGTTTGGAAAAAAACATACATAGCTCTCCTATGGGAAGGATGACCCTCCTACCACCATATGGGGATTTTTTTCTTCAGATCCTCCTTTTCTAGCCAGCAATTCTCAAAATAAAAAGGTCTTGGGGGTGGATTATGGCCCAACTTCCATTCTAGAAGAATCAGGAAGTGATCAGATTTAGTGCAATTAAGAATCTCCGTCCTAAAATACCAACAAAGAAAGGCCTCTTAAAAACCAAAAATATGTCAAGCTTGACTTTTCTACTTGTCGATCCTACTTGTTTTTTTGTCCATGTATATGGAGACCTCGCATGTTGAACATCAATTAAATTGAGTTGATTAATTTTGGACATCATAAATCTACCCCCTGGTCCAAAGAAGGATTTCCCCCTTCCTAATCCCTAAGAGCATTGTTGTGATGTCCTTCACAATGACCCCAAAAAATTGGGGACCCACTTGTTTGCTCTTAAAATTTGAAAATTGATGCCAAAATATTATTTGCACATATGGATCAAGTCATCATATTTGAGTATCAAGAATATCAAAATACGTCGTCAAAATTCACCGTGTGATTTGAAGTTGGGTAGTGCTTGTATGGTTATTTTGGTCATCAAGTGATTAAAGTTTGATCTATATTTTTTTTTGTTTTTATCATAACAATGGGGTTATGTTTGTCATGTTATATGTGGTGTTTATGATATGTTGTATGTTTTGTATTTTATTTTGTTTTTTTTAATATTTTTTATTGTTATGTTAGCTTATGTAGGTGTTAGTGTTAGTAAAACATTCATTCTCTTCATGATTTCACGTAGCCTAATTGTTAGTTTAGTTTAAATTTTTGGATATTTTATTGCTAACTTGGTCGTTTTATGGTGTAGGTGCTGGAACGAACGGACACATTAGATGAACTCGAGTCGATGTTTGCCGATATTCTAACGTTATTAAGATGGATACGTGTCTAGCATTCAGGTAGACATATGTGTATTGAAGATAAAATAATTTTATGGCGTGATGGGTTTTAAAGTGTACTTGGTACATCGTCATTAATGCCGAGAATTGTTTCAAAGGTGTTTAGAGAACAATCATTGCGTATGATAGTACAATCGCCCGCTCGTTAAGATGAAACATTACTGGCTAGTTAGGAAATATGGTGCCACATGACATCGTGGCATTTTTAATACGAGGTTTGTGTCCGTTTTCATCATTGATTGAAATACGTAATACAAGGTCAGATAAATCAAAACAGGCTTTGGTGAAATACGTGAAATAGAGTTTTGGCGAACATGAAATAGAGCATCACAGGAATGAAAAAGGTCAGATAGTGTACAGGTTGTTTTCTGCCGAAGATATTATCGTGGAGATGTTATGTGGCCCAGAATTATAATTTTTCTATTTAAGATGCGCCCCTACAGATGACGTTGTCATGGATATGTTGCTACGAAAGATGTTGCCGAAGATTTTTGGCTGCAATTAATGATTTCGTCCATAGTCTGTCTGGCTAATGATTGAAGAGGAGGCAAAAGTTGATTTGTCGAGTTGGAAACGTCAGTTTTAATAAAAATTGTCAAAAGCTTGCATTGTTATAGCATCCATTTCCTGGATTGGCCCTGTTGAGAATGGTAAGATATGCAGATATCATCATGGGAAGATTTGGTCGCGAAGGTCAAAAAATGGTTGTTGCACAGTATGCTTTGATGACTGTAATGTTGAGAGTATGATAAGAGGTTCTCATTATTTTGATGATTATTTACAATCCTTTGTATGTAGTGTGTTTGAAAGTTTAGGATAAATACGTAATCTTGTGGGTAGAAGGGGGTTTCTCTTAAATAAAAATGGGTATCGTGACTTGTTAAGAGAAGGAAAACGAATTGGTTTCGAACGTATTGAGAAGGTGTTATGAAACTTGTTGGAAAACTGTTTTAAAAAGGAGAAAAACCAAATGAACGGAAACAACGAAGTGACTTGTTATTTATAAATACAAGAATGAAGGTTAGATGAAAGGTCGAAAGGCAGAGAAAATAGAAAAGGAAGCGTGAGATATTCGGATGAAGTGCAGGAGATAGAGCAATATTGGATGGGCATCTTGGCACAACAGAGAGGCTATGGTCTACTTGGATAGAGTCCTTTGAAGACACAAGAGATGCAGTTTTTCGAGAATTCCGAATGTATTTCATTTGATTATTTTACATTGTTGTTGATGTTGTTTTGTGGGTTTTAATTTGTGTAAATCTGGATTAAAAATTGTAGCAAAACTTCATTAAAGCATATTTTAAATCCTTCGAAGATCGCACTGGGATGACATTAGACTGTGTTTAAAACTGGTAGATGTTATTTTAGTTTGAATTTTGGAAATCTGGTGTGATTGCATGACTTGCTGCATTCAATAAGTAGGAAAATATTAGAAGTGCTGCCCCCTTTGGAACAACAGAGAACATTATGTGTTGTATTGCTTTAATTTGTTGCTTTGATGCCGAAACCCTACATTGATTAAATAGCCAAAGTGAATTTTGATTTATAAACTTTATCTTATGCATATCTTTGGTTAATTAAAATATTCTAAAGTCTTACATTATATATGTATACTCAAATAGGGTTATTATTCTTTTATTATAAATAGGTAGGATTAGATTGTATTTAATATAGAAATAATATATAGTTTTGATTAAAAGCTTTAATAAAAAAAGGAAAATATATTCTTTGGCTTGATTAAAATATTTTCCATTATTTTTTTGGAAGATAGGAGTGTTAGATCAAAGAATTATTTTCTAAAATGGAATCATGGACATGAAATCATTGATGACAATCCAGGCCCCTTGTTAACAACATATGCATACCCTATAGTTATGAAGTATGATTAAATAAAATTCATCTATATACGGAAACATATGGGTTGTGTTTACAATAAAGAGATAAGATTACTTTGGTTATGTGAGGATTCTGTGATCGGACAAGATTGCACATCAACAAGCATGTTTAGCATTAAAATCCCCTATTACTATCTAATTCACTTTCTCTTTTCTAGTTCTACTATCCTGTAAGATTGACCATTGGTGTTGTTGCTCCATAGAATTCATAGCACCATAGAAATTGAAAACCAATAAAAGCTCCTCAAGTTCTTGCTCTTGAAGAGATAAGTAAGGATATCCCTACCAATAGAGTGATCTAAAGCCATCCAGAGAAGAGGATTCCATAAAGTCACCACTCCCCCTGAAGCCCCTTGGGATCCAACTACCATGTACTTAGCCTATCTCCAAATTTTCTTAACAATGATATCCATCTTCTGAATGGAAGCTTTAGTCTCTTGAAGGAGAATAAAGTCATAATGATGATTTTTAATTAAACTCTAAACAAAAATCTAATGAGGTCTGTTGTTTAGACCTATGATATTCCAAGATTGGATATTCATTGGAAACTTGGATTCCAGTAAGTGTCAATTTGCTTGACCTTTCTTTGGATGACTAGTTGGTATCCATCATTAGCCAACTTCTCCTAGTTTGATTTTCTTCTTACACTCATTGCTTGAGAATTTTTAACCTTTTATTTGCTTTTTGGATCTCAAGGTTAGGTTTTCCTCTATCCTTTTCTCTATATTTCATGGAAACATCATTATCCACCCTAAAAATTGTAAGGGTTTGGTTCCCTGGATTTATTAGTGCTAAGTGGTTAACCCCCAAATCTAAATTAAAATAAATATGATGGGTATTTTCCTCAACCCTTACAAGGAGAAGGTTATCCTTCTATAGTTCATCTATTAATGTGGTATCATCCATATCCAAGAGAGAATTAATAATTTCATACCTGTTGAAATTTTTTTTTGTTGATTGGTTGGAGTGTGGTGTCTTACTCTTTTTATTATTCTTTCTATTTGGTGTTTCAAAACCCTTTGTAAGGGGATTAACATTCGAGACTATGGGTAGATTCTCTTTGTTCTTCTTAGCAAACTTGCTATTGGTGACTATTTCCTTTGGAGGGATAAGACTCTTTGTAATTCCCTTCAAGAAAAAGTGGTCCAGATGACCGTGTTTGTGGTAGATCCTACATTGAAATGGAATTGTCTCATAGTCTACCTATTGGATCCAGGATAAGTCTCCCATGTTAATTTATATTTCAGCTAGGAGAGGTTGGTTGAGATCCATCTCCACATAGATCTAGGTATACACAGTAGATTCACCCCTCATCATGTCCCTAGATACTCCTAAATAATGATCCAATAAATTACCCATTTTTTAAAAAATTGGTTCACACCAGTATTCCATGGGTAGGACATAAATATGAACCCAAACAATCACCATAGAGGGCTCCATCCAAGGGTCAAATCCCAACTTCCACATATGAACAAAAAGGCTCGCAACACCATATGTTCTCCTCCCTAACTCAAAGGCTTTATCTATGTCTTCTTGAGAAGAAAAACTCATGATATAATAGTCATTGCTAATAAGATAGATTGAGGTATCCCCAAGGGGCTCTCAATTATTCTAGATCCAAGAGGACATAAATCCTAAAGATGATATTATATTGAAAAACTTACAAATTAGGTCATGCTTGCTTCTATAGAGAATGTTATTGACCTCCAAGGCTTTATCTATCACTAGTTTAGGATGAAAAGCCACTTGGGGAAGGCAACCATTAACCCTTGCCTGGTATGATTATTGCTTTGGATTCTTGGCCACTACAGAGAAAACAAAATGAATATTTGAGTCTCTAAACAAGATGTCCTCCATACCATGTTTCCTTTTAACTGTATCTACAAATGATCTCTTAGGGGAAGGGGGCTGAGGAAGGGGTCTAGAAGGGTCCTCATTAACATCCATAGGGCACTTCACAGCCTACACATAGCACTTTTTCCAAAGGGAATACTTGCACCTGCACAAAAAAACCCAAATTTCTACTTCCAAAAGACTTTCAAAAATTCATCTATTGTTTTCACAAATCCAAATATTTGCAAACCCTCTCAAAAATTTATCTGTCATTTGTGTAAATATGAAGACCTACCAATGTAGTCATAGTTGGTAAGAAAGGGGTATAAGATATATATTTTCAAGGCTACTGAGTCTAATCCTTCCAAAGTAGTAATAGATCCTATTTATTTAACTACCAAAGTATTTTAGTTATATCTAAACAATATGGAACCTTGTGAAATGGTCCAGCTAACAAATCAACTCACATTTGGTACATCTATGAAGTTTGACATCCTATCAATTAAGGATGAAGCAATGCCAAAAATAAACTAAGATATTTAGGTGTAAATGGCATAGCTAAAGAAATAAAAAAAACCAACTCCAACAGGAAAATGGGACTCTTAAAGAGGTAACTTTAGAAATGTACTAGTTAAAGAAGCATCTTGAGGACCTCAAATCTAACTTGTTAAAGCTAAGAAGAATCAACAAAATTTTAAAGATCTCATAGAATAGCTAGTGCAAGAATAGAATTAGTTGTAAGAAGTTTTAAAGGTAAGAGATTAGTAGATTTAAGAGTTGACAACCTCAAGATCAACAAATACAACTAAAAATAGTAAGGTGGATTAGCATATTCAAATAATCAAGTTTCTTTGGAACAAGATCGAGGAAGAGGTGAAAATACTTATTAGTTTTGGTTTACCTCCTTTGGAGAATAAATCTTGGACCATGTAGCTAAAATAATCAAGTATGTGGAAGGACAACTATCTATAAGGAGTGAATATCAAGAGGTCCTTAAACTCCTCACCTTAATATTAGCATCATAGGAATAACACTCGATATAGATCATAAGAACTTATTTAAAAAATTAATAAAAATCCCAAATGTTTAGAGGAACCTATAAGCTAACAAGGATAATTTAGCATCATTAAAAACACAAGCTCAAAAAATAGATTAAGAAATTCAAGGGTTAGTTTCTTCTAAAATGCCTGATATATTTGATGAACAAAAGCATATCCTTGATGACATCATAAATACTATGTTCAAAGGGGAGACAATCCAAGATAATAAAAGGGATGTAATTAAATTATATGAGAGACTAAATCCAATATACACCATGCTACAAGATGTAGTTACAAAACAAGAGGAGCTATTAGAGAATCCCTTTGAGACCTTATAAGGGAAGTAGAGGATATCGTAATAGTTTAGTTGTTGAGTGACACTAAATGGAATAAATTGTTGGGATTGTTTCCATAGACTGAATAAGAAGAGCCAAAACATTTGATAATTTCTCCATGGTCCCAATTATGTAGACTCTATCCCAAAGGATAAATACAAGATCTAGTATCTCATTTCAATTAAGCTTGGCACCCCATGAAGTCACTAGATATATATTACCTCAACACAATTTTAGTATTTTATAAATATTGAAGAAGGATGCAATAGATAAATCGAATAACAGATGTCTCATAAAACCTTAAATTTTTTGGCTAAGTATGGAACAAGTACTGAATTATTTGTAAAAGAGATCAATTGGTTTCGAGGAGTTAACTATTAGTAAAGGGTACCAATTGGTTCCAAGAAGTGATTCACTTAGTAAAATATGTCAACCCACTTTAAAAATAATGCAATTTAATCATAAAAGTGAGCTATTCACTTGCTAAGTAGGGGTAAAATTGAAGGCATGAATCTAGAGGTGAATCTTCTAGAAAGAATCATTTTGGAATGTGGTGGTGTACAAAGTCATTTTGGAATCCTTATAAGATTATTTGGGGAATAATTAGAGGCATGTAACATTTGGTGGTGCATCATTTTACTAAAAATACCCTAAAAATTTACTTTTACTAAGAGTCATTGTTTCTTATGCCAGTAACTTAGGGTTAAATATTTACTATAAATAGGGACCTAGGGCCCTCATCATATTAATTTTTTTGCCATTTTAATTCAAAGCTATACTCTACAAAATCCACATTGTGCTTTGACCTGATGAGATTGTAATAAATTAGCAAGTCGTTATGCATTCCATTAGTGGCACCACCCTCTTGATTTTCTAAATGCACAACAATTTTGGCATTGCCATTTAGCCCATCTTGTCATTTGTTTATCAAAATTTTAATGGGTGGACATTAATTTTATTCAAATTAACATGCATTGGTTATCATACCCTTTCCTTACTACAATTTACACCTGTATTTACTTTGAATCACTTGCATTATTAAACTTTAATGCACTTTTATTTTTGTACTTTATGTTTTCCATTTTGCTTTCAATTCAAGTTAGTGTAGGTTAGGAATAATGTGGATCTATCCTAAATCTATAGGTTGGGAGAAGCCATTGGAAATCCTTCTAACTTTGTTGAAATAATTGAGACACAAATATCAATTAGAAGTCAAGACAAATCCTTGGTTCAACAATTGGATAAGCACCTTGATACCAATCTTGAGAAGAGCTCTACCCAGTTTAAGATTTATAAATGACATACTTTTAAGAGCTTCACCATCTAAGATAAGTTTATATCTTGGGATGGTTTTCTTCTATATGAAATTTTTTAATGTTTTTATTTACATCATTAATAACAATAGAGTACTTGAAAAATAATGACATAATGAATCTTAAACACCATTTTGTAGTGTTTAAAATCTATTATGATAACCCTTGAAAATAAAGATAAATTATTAAAATCTAAAACTAGAAAAGAAAAACAAAATCAAGGAATGATATTTTTAAATTAAAGGATAAATTAAAACTTAAATATTTAAAGAAAAATTCCCTTATGATCCGCATAACATGTTAATTATTAAAGGTAATATTAAACAAAAATTCATAACAAAACAAGATTGAGTTAAGAGTTATGAACTTCATTATAATAGCTTTAAATGAGGATTTTAAAAAGAACACTTTTGATTTTATTGAAACTTAATTTTAAAAAACATTAATAATAAATACATGATAAATTAAGTAATTAGAAAAAGTGATTACAATTAAGCATCATACAAATAAATACCTAGATATGTTGACAATAATTTACCAACTTTAAACCCTAAATTTTCTATAGCAATCCTATTAATATAGGGTAATGTTAGTAAAAATTTAGATTGTGTAGTATTAACCAATTGTCAAGTAGCCTTCTCATAGCATGATATTATTGATTTAAACTTTATATCCTTGTTCACCAAAGAATAACCCAAAAAAGTATCATCAATAAGTTGGATATGAGATTCAAAGGGAAAATTTGTTATAAGTTAATGATGTTTGATTTTTTCTTCCATTTTTATTTGATAAAGATCTCTCAAAACAAGAAGAATAAAGAGGTAAAAAAATATATGTTACATTGCCAATGTCCACAAGACGATTCAAAGCATCCAATAGGGAATCCATTGGTAAAAACATAATACTTGTGATTTTTATATAACAACATCTAAGACACTTATACCAACCATGATGAAAACCAATGGTTTTGAGAATATCATCTAGCAAAGTCCAAAAAACCTATCATATGCTTTATTCATATATAATTTTCCAACCATACCTACATTTTTCATGGAATGAAGAGAATGTATAGTATTTTAGGTAATGGTTATAACATCAAGTAGAAATTTTACCATGGATAAAACCATCTTATTCCTCTGAGATAATATAATCTAAAATGTTTTTTAATATTTTTCATTTAAAACATATTACAATGGCTTATTATATGAATATTATCAAAGTATTTTGTCTAGCCTTTCTTGGGAAGAGATGAAATTAAGGTGAAGTTGATCTAAATTATTATAGCCTTATTTTTTACGCATCTTCCACTACAACCATTATACCATTCTTCAAAATATCCTAAAATTTATGAAATAAATTTGTAGAAATTCCATCATGGTTAGGTTCCTTGTTAGGGTGACAAAAGAAAAGCATCTCTTCTAGATTCTATATAGAGATCTTACTCATCAAGATTTAATTATATATTTGTGTAATAATTGATGGAATAGTTTACAAAGCTTATTTTAGGTCTTCTTATCCTAGTCAAACAGTGATAGAACATTTTAAAATAGTTAATTGATTCCTTCCTAATATTTTCCTCTTCCTCAATACTTCTTTCATCTAGATTCGAAATATTTTTTCATTCAACAAAATCGCAAATATATTTTGGTTGTAGCAAGAAAATATTTTTTATTTTTATACCTTTCCTTAAGCATATTTCCCTAGATGTTTGGGCCTATTATGATTCTTCCTATTGCAATACATTATGGCAATTAAAATTAATTTGTTTTCTTGCATATATGTATCTTGATCTCTTCCATTGATTTCTACTATCTCTTGTAAATTTTTGAGATTATATTTAATTTCCTCTTTTAATTTAAATATGTTACCAAAAAAATTGACATCTAAATATTTTTTTTCCCCTTTAGATATATCATATTTTGAATAAAAATGTTTATACATGATACTTCAAAGCTTGTTTCATCCTATCATAGCATATCTATTTGGAAGAAATTTTGGTCTTAAACCCATATAAGCTAAATTTAAAATGGATTTCTATGGATATTTTTTAGTATATTCAATGTTAAGAGAATTGGTTTATGATCTAATCTTGGTCATAATAAAACATCTAAAGAGATTGTATAACATATTTGTAAACATGTATTAGATAAAAATTATTTGTCCAATGCAAGCCTTTCTAAAAAAAATGGTGATATGGGAGTAAGTGCAGCAAAAAGTGTGAGTGTGAGCTGGGACTAAGTGCAACAATGAGTGAACATGAGTTGGTAGTAAGTACAACAACAAGTGCGAGCATGAGCCAGGAGTAAGTGGAGAAATGAAAATGAGATTAGAGAGGAAGTGTGAACCAAGAGTGAGTGCAAGATAAGATTTAATCATGGAAAAAGAGTGATAGGTTCATCTGGAGTGCATCAATACTTCAAAACCTTACCATGAATGTGTGGAACGTTGTTTACAAAAATTGTTGAAGCCAAGGAATATCAAGAAAAATAAGAGATAAGGAAAATTATAAGCCAAGAGGGAGTGCAAGCTGGGAGTGAGTGCAAGGTAGGAGAGAGTGTGAGGCAAAAAATAATACAAACTAAATGGGAGTGTAAACTAATAGGGAGTGCAAGCCAGGATTCAATCATGGTAAAAGAGCAACATGTTCATCCAAAGTGCAAAATTTTTTAAAACCCTTACCACAAATACGTGGAGCATTATTTCCAAAAAAAATGTTGAAGTGAAGGAATGCAAAACAAAATAAGAGACACAAGACATTATGAGCCAAGAGGAAGTTCAAACCAGGAGCAAGTGTGAGGCAAGAGAGAGTGCAATCTAGGAGCAAGAGCGAGTGCAAGCAGAGAGGGAATGTGAACCAAGAGGGAGTGCAAGCCAAGAGCAAGCCCCATTAGCTATTGTGGAAGGAAAGTCATTTTTGAAATCCCTAATGGGAATTCAGGATGCCCTAGCTAGAAATTAAAATGCCCTAGCTAGAAGTATGAAGGACCAAGCTAGAGATAAGTGAAAGAGATAATACATGGCAAGTTCAATCCAGGTAGCAGATGGTATACCAGAAGTAAGTATCAAGGATGAGATGATTGAGCATGATATAATGGTTTTTAAAAGTAGAGGCTAATATGTAAGTTCCATAGATCATGGCAAAGGTTTTAGAGATTCAAAATTGAATCAAGTGGAAGTGGGTATTGAGTTCAAATTATTTTGTGACTTTTCTTCCTAAAGGTTTTTCCTCATCATATTTTCCAATTTAGAAATTAGGATTAAAAAATGATTTTTGGCCCATGGTTTAGGGGAAGAGATACACTTTATTTGATACCATGGAATGTGATTTTTTTTGTTTAATCAGAAACTATTAAGAAGATTCCAATGTGGGTTAGGATTTTTGGACTTCCATATCAACTTATAAATAAGGATATTTTTAAAAATATTGGAAATACCCTAGGGTAATTCATCAAGGAAGGACCAACAACTAAGGAGAAAAAGCATGCTATATATACTTGAATATGTGTTGTTATGGATATTTCAAAACATTTGTCACAAACCATTAAGACTAAATCTGAATCAAGAGAATGGGATCAAGTAGATTATGAAAATATTACATTTCATTCCCACAATTATTTTGATATTGGACACATGGCAAGAGTTTGCAAAGTAAAAACTATGAAGAAGGAGAAAAAATTCTAGCCATGAGATAAACTTCAAGATGAAGCGAGGAAATCATTCAATAATAGAAGCTAGATAAAATCAAGGATATTCGACTCCAAAAGAAGAAGCAAATAAACCTTATAAACAATATCAGTTGGCAAGTTTAGAAAAGGTGCAAAATAAGATGTGGAGATAAAACCCAAAACAAATACAACAAAAAATATCAAGTTTATTCCAGATAAATCATATTCATTTTTCTCAAGTAGTATAGAATCCTCTTTAGGTAATAAAAGTGAAAATGATGAAGATGTTATCCCTTGCACTTTAAGGTTTCAAGAGTAGAATAATATAGAAATGAGTTTGGAGGAAACCTATAACAATTTAGGGTTTTTAGGGTAGAATAAGAAGGTAATTTCTATAGAAGAGCATCCTTGCACTTTAGGGTCTCCAGGGAAATATAAAGAAGATTGTGCTTTAAAGGTTATTCCTTGCACTTCAATCCTTCAAAACAAGGCAAACATAAATATGATAAGTCTTACTATGAGTAGTGTGAGAAGATTGAAGAGATCGATGAAGATGAAAGTATTTTTGAGAATAAAAAAAATAGATGAAGATCCCATAATTAAAAACAAAGAGAAAAATAACACAAAGGGATATTGATATGGGAAAACAAAAGTAAATATCACAAGTGTTAACAAGAAGTGGAGCTAAACCCACAAATAAAATAACAATGAAAATAATATCTTGGAATATTAGGGGAATGAATAAGAACCCTAAAAAAAGGTATTAATAAATTGTGAGGTTGTTATAGACAAGATATTTTTGGATATAGAAGTTGGGCAACAAATATTTTAGCCATTTGTAGTGTTGAATTTCATCTTGATAGAATTTAAATTTTTGAAATAATTTGATATAAAAGGAGTTGATTGTGGAAACTTAAGAGTTTGAGGAATATGAATAATATCTTCTATAGAAGATTAAATGAAGAATATCTATGATAGAAGTACAAAGTTGGATATTCTTTAATTAACTTGTTATAAATGTAATGAAAGCAATGTAATGTTTTGTTTTCATAATGGGAGTGGCCCCCAATAGAAGCCACACATAGCTTATTAAAAAAACAATAATTTGTCCAATATTTCTACTATATGAGTTTTCCTAATACATTTATTATCTCATGCATATTGAAATATTGAAGAAATAACATCCCAAAGTCCATTTGAATTGACAAAAGAAGCAAAATTTTCTATTGATTTAGACTATCTAAAATTCCACCCTTATTTTTTGAAATATATAGAACTATATCCTTAATTTTTGAAGGAGATATGTCAAACTCCCCCTAAGAATCCATAGTCATAATGATGAATTATCATTACATTTGACAAAAATTAATTGAGGTCCTTCCAACATATATCATGAAGAGTTACATAGTTGGAGCATATACATTTAAAACTCCAACTTTGTTACTTTTTCTTTCCTAAAAAAGATACAATTAGTACGGTTACTTCTTGCTTCTAGCAATGTCCATGATATTTTTTTTCTCTACTAATGTAATATCTCCTAAAGCTCCTATAATAGAATTTTTAGACAACCCCCTATATTCCAAATCTTTTTAAATACAACCTTACATTCCTCTCTATTTATTTTTGTTTATTATATTACAACACCAACCTATTAATTTCCTAATAACTCTTTTTGGAGGTATTATTCATATCCCTAATATTCCAAGATACCATCTTTATCATTACTTTTAGTTCTTATTTATCTGTTTAGCCCGTTTTATTATTATATGGAAAGGAAGGGGTTTTTAAAGGATCCCTAAACCTTTTACAAATGTATAACTTAGGATTTATAGGAAATCCCACACAAATCAACATAACCTACTAAGCAAACCAAAAATAGGACTAGCCAATGGTCCAAAAGAAACAAACATGGAAGACTAGCCCAAGGGTCACTAACTACAAAAGATACAAATAAAAGCAGGGTTAAGCAGGACCAAAGGGGTAGTCATTCAATTTTGAATTCAAAAACCTCCAAATATTCAACATTATTGTTATTCTTAAAATACCTCATCATCCATGTAACTTGCTCCACATACATTTTTGTTGCTTTCACTGACTTGCTCAAGGTTCTAAGGAGATCACCCATTGTCTTCCTTGCATTTTGGGAAGTTTTGAGGGGATCTTGAGCTCTGAGATGCTCTTTCTCTTTGCCCATAAAGAATGTATTATTCTTCCTTGATCTCTTATGGATAAGAGTGATCAACTCCTTTGAGATTTTAGAAGTAAAAATATCTTGTATGGGATGCTCAACCTTCATCTTGGATCTTAGATGCTTTGAGCACCTAGTAGCCTCCTTTATTTTTTTAAGGGATACCATGCTTTCACTCTTTTCCACTGAATTAGCCACCTACTCAACCTTTTTCTTAAAATAGAAATATCTCTTTTCTTCAGATAGGTACACCGAGGAGGTTAGGGTAGGAGTGTTCAGTTCCTTACTCAGACTTCTTCGATAACTTCCCTTTGTAATTCACCTTAGGTTGGTTTCTCAACAAGCCCTGATTAACCAGAGCCACATTATTGTCAATATTAGTCACATTCTCTAACAACACTTTCATAAACCCTTGATGAAGAGGAATAGAATAGTCACAAGCTTGTACCTATGATAGTTTTTTCCAAATATTTAAAGATAAAAACCAAAATATTCATCATTCTTTTCCAACATAGATGATTCAAGAAGGTGAAGTGGAATATATACAAGATGGTATTTTGATTATCTAGGATAAAGTTTTACATCATGACTAGCTCCACCCTATCCCAAGGAGCCTTCAAGGACTGGTAGAGGTAACCATTTTGGCACTTCACTAGATGCTCACCTTTACCTTTAAACTACCTTAGCTCTTTAGCTAATGAGTGCTTCTCTCTATTGACACATTCATTCATAAATGGGAGGGCTGAGACCTTAGGGGGATTGATATGGTGAAATCCAATCCTTTCACCCTAACTCTCCCTTCATCCCAAGTGAACACAATTTGCATGGATAACTCGATGTCAATCCCATTGAACTTCTTTAAAAAATCCAAGAGTCCCCCTTTCTCGAGGATATGTCTCACTTTATCATCCACCATCAGGGTACTCAGTTCCACTTCCTTCAGTTCACAAACCATATTTTGTAAAAATTTCAAATAATTTAGGCTTCGAGTATGAGCATATTTTAGATAGGAGATAATGGAAATCCAGCCGCATTCCACCCATAAATCCTAATTTTGAGACCTCCTAGAAGTTTAGACCTATTTTTTATTAACACTTGTGATATTTATTTTTGGTTTCCCAAATTGTTATTCTTATGAGTTTCCCTTTTGCTTTATTCTTGCGTTGAGGATCTTACTCTCCTTTTTAAATTATCACCAACACTTTTGTCCTCATCACTCTCTTCAATTTTTTTAAGTTTTTCATGATGAGATTTACCATTTATAGGTTTATGCTTTTTCTAGAGAACACGAAGTGCAAGGAAGAAAATCCACAACACTTTCTTCTTTAAGCTATCATGGAAATCCTAAAGTACAAGGACTAGCCTCCATTATACTTACTTTCTAATGATTTCCTTAAATTCATAAATTTCCATGATTATCCTCCATATACATTTCTTTATAATGTTGCTATTAAAACCCTAAAATGCAAGTGATAAACTCTATACTACTTTCATTTTTGTTGTAAGGGGATAACTTTCTACTACTTGAGGAAAATTAAGACGATTAACCCAGATTAAATTTAACACATTTTTCCTACCTTATTTTAAAATTTTCCTCTACATCTTCCTTCACATATTTAAATTCTCTTGAATTTGATCTTGCACATTGTAGTTCCCCAATTCTTACATCCTTCCTAGCTTCTTCTAATGGTTTATCTAAGTGAACTCTAATGGACTTTGTCATCTGAAGATTTGGAAGGGATTTCTTTGTCAATTTATTAGGTGTGGAAAATCCTTGATCTAATATAGTTTCTAGTATAATATGAGCTCCTTGTTCATTTTTTGGTTTGTATTATGAACAAGAATTTATTTTATCTTTACAATCTCTTTTAATTTGTCTATTCTCACAACATTGTGAGATTGAAAAATAATATTTTCATAATCCACTTGTTGATTCCATTCTCTTGATTTAGATTTAATATGAATAAATTTTGGCAAAGTTTTTAAAATATCCATGGAAAAATATATTTGGGTATATATAGCATGCTTTTACTCCGCAATAGTTGGTCCCTCTTGGATGGAATCCCCTAGAGTATTGTGAGTATTCTGTACAACCTACTTATTGATAACCTAATATGGAAGTCCAAAAATCCTGACCCACACTAGAAGTATTTTAATATTTTATGTATCCTTAGAAATAATTCACTACATGACCTTAAATATAATCCATCTATCCCCATAACCGTGAACATACAATGTGCTTTATATGGTTTTAAAATTGAACCATTTACTGTTTCAAGTACCACTATCCTATCCAAATTTTGTAACTTCACTACACCATTGTCCATCACTTCCATAAATCTAAAGGGACCAAGCCATAAAATTTTTAATTTCTCTGGTTTGATTTGCCATTTTCCATTGAACTTTAGGATCAATTCACCTTACTTAAGTTCTAATTTATGGAGCTTCTTGTCATGCCACAATTTCCTTCACCTTTGGGATACTTCGATCGCTCATTGTGCCATGACTCTCCTTTCATCCAATCTAATGAGTGTGGCTAGTCACTCTTCAAGACTTTCTTGGTCACCCAAGCAATGCTCCATGGCTATCCACAAACTAGGTACAAAGAACTCCACTGGCACTAATGCCTCCTAACCATACATTACCTGGAATGACATATGGTCTATTGTTGGTTTGAAGGTTATCCTATAATCCCATAGAACGGATGGTAACTTATCCTTCCAATCTACTTCTTCTATACCACAGGTCTTATATAGTGGAAATTTATATTCTCTAAGGTAATATAATTCTATAGATGGTAAGATAAAGTGTGAATAGTAAAAAATAGAAGAGATGAAGAGGATGGAAGCATTGGTAAGAATAAAAAATGAGAGAAAGACCCTAAAATCTAGAATAAAAATAAACTAAGAGAGATATTAATCTGGTAAACTAAAAATAAATAGCACAAGTGTTAGTAAGAAGTGGGGTAAGCCCATAAATAAGAATAAACAATGATGATGATGACTTCTCAACTCCTAAATCGAAGGTCTACCTTTCTTTTTGTCACTCCCAACATCAACATAGAGTTTCGTTTGGCTCTTGGTTACCAACTTAGGAGGGCTTGAAGACACCTCAAGGATTGGGGAATTAATGTTACTGACAAGGGACTGATTGAGACCAATCTTAGGAGAAATGTTATTGAGAAGGTCCAAGGAAACATTGGACAAAAGAAGGCTTGAGGGGATAGACCTTGAGGAAAAAGGAAAAAAATCCTTTCAAAAGAAAATTCATAGAGTACTTTATAAATTTAATCCTCATTTGTGTTTAATCCACTTTTGAATCTTTGATAAACTTGTCTAGTATATTTAGAATTTACACAGTAACCATCTACTTTTAAGAACCATTACATCATGTTCAATCACATAATCTATGATAATCAATTTTGATTTAAAATCTACTACCTAGATAGGGATTACAACAATTTTGTTCTTCCTATTATCCCCAACTATGGCATTATACTTCCAACCTTACTTCTACTCAAGGATTCTATAGAAAAAAATCTTCCATTGTACCTAGGGTTATGCATAAGAGGTAGGACTCAAAAGGTACTTATAAAAAAATGGCTAATCTATTACGAAAACCCAACAAATCCTGGCAAAGTGCATGTATGATGGCATGGCAAATGACCTTATTTTTTCAAAAAAATGGCAAAAAATGGTGAATTTCAAAGTTCTGATCAGACCAGGTGAAAAATGAGTTTGGCGACACAAGCCACTTTACAAAACTTGATCCGGTATTGGGTCGGATGCATAATAATATCTGATAATGGAACAGACGCATAATATCATTCGATCGCGGATCGGATGCATAATATGATCTAGTTGCAGACCGGATGCATAATATAGTCTGATAACAGACCGAATGCATAATATAGTCTGATAACAGACCAAATGCATAATATGATCCGATCAAGTACCGGATGCATAATATGATCTGGTCAAGTACCGGATGCATACATGATCTGATTTCGAATCGAAAGCATAAAATGATTCATCTAATGACCAGATTCATACTATGATCTGGTCTTGGAATGAATGCATAATCTAATTTAGATTTGAATCGAATGCATAATATAATTTGATTTTGGACTGAAAGCATAAAATTATCCTGCCATCGATTGGATGCATAGTATGATTCGGGTTTGGACTGGTTACATACTATGGTTCGTTCACCCACTGGGTGCATAATATGACTCGATATTGAACCAGGTGCATAATATGTTCTGATAACCGATCGAATGCAGAATAGGATTCGATCCTACATTGTAGTGAATGCAAAAAATCTTTGGTTCTTTTGGCACATGTCACACGTTCAATCAGCAACACTGCATGTCCAATGCAATGTTACCACGTGCCAACCCTGTTTCTTAAATATATAAAAGAGCATCAACTGTCAGTTTTTCCATTTTATTTCTCCAACTACTACAACTAGAGCTAACCTTTCCATTCAAACTTTTGATTCCTAATAATTTTTCTTTGACTTCCAACTTCTTGCGATGGCCACCCCTACACCAAAATTCAAGAATTTTTCATGCACTTTGATTTCAGATTTGATGACAATACCAAGGATGGACTTTAGGTGGCTCAATAATGCAGGTTTAATAACCCTCATTTCCATGCTATAATTCAGAATAAATAAAGTCCTCCTACAATATTTTATATCCGGATATGACCACGATAGGGCTATGGTGAATATTAGAGTACAAAATAGAAATATGCTTTTCAGCATCACCCCTAGAGATATTAATAGATTGACAGGTCTTCCATTCATTGGTTTTACACAAGTGTCGATGAGGTTGTAGCTATCTCCAGATGACAAAGCACACCTCAAAATCAAGTACGGTATCTCATCAAAAATTTTGGTATGTATAAATCTTGTTAATTATATTTTATTAAGCTTCAATGTTTTAAATTTATAAATTGACATCTAATTTTTTTATGCAACTTCTGCTGCCAAATCAAAAAGAGGTTTATCAACGGTGATTTTAAGCATCAAACTCTGAATGCCAATATCAAAATTTTCTAGGCCAAACTAATTCTGATGGGAAGACCAAAAATTTTGTTTTGGATACTTGCTTATATTGTTCAATTTGAGCACAATCAAAAGTACGATTGGTGCACTTATATTTTAGATCGAATCAGGTCCGAGTTGCACATGGTTCAAATGGCAACCAGCAAAACATAGCCCATGATGGGCATTGTTAATTTTATTTTAGCTCTTTATTATGAGTGTTTTCATAATTTCTAGATTACTCCTGTACCAAATGTAGTGCATGCAACACTACAAGCAATTTCTATGTCAACAGAGGAATTGAAGGTAATAACTACATCATTGACCTTAACATACTATTTTATAGTTGATCACAATCCCTTTTTTTTAATTTTTCTTTTCTTCTATATGTAGTGAAAGGCAGACAATATAAGGAGTAAACAATTTTTTTCCAAAAGGGGTAACAGGCCCAGAACAAACTGGTGATTCTGAAGACACGGGCTCTAAAGCATCACCTTTGCAGAGGTCACACAAACATTCTAGACAAGCAGATACTCCTAGGGTTTCTCGTACACCTAGGTATGCATAAAATGTGCAAGTCAAATCTAGTGTGGCCAATCCCTTCCCCAATACAACACAAATTCAACATGTTTCATCATCTTCAAGTAAATATATGTGTAGTTAATTTAAATTAAGATATTTTTTATTTTCAAAATAATTCTAACAAAATGTTTTTGACTGTTGTCAATTGATTCTCAAAATCATTAAGTAACATCACAAGTTAGAGGTCAAATTTTTCCATCGCCTCCATTATAGCAAATGGTTGCATCACGCTCCCCGGTTTCACCATAGCCACCACTTCCACCAAATTAGCAATAGGTACTGGCATAGCCTTCAATAATACCTATGCGAGAGCAAATCATTGTTGGAAAATGTTTGTTTTCACAGATATCACAGGGCACTACACTAAGTTTTGGGTGTTGATTTTCACACACATAGATATCACACATGTCAACACCAAGTTCTGGGTATGGATGGTCTCAATTTATATTTTCAACAAATTCACAAGCACCAAAAGTTTCTACAGAGGGATTGGATAATATTCAACTTGATGAGGATTATCTTTTGCAGGGCAACATTGAAGGCTTCAAGGAAAAATATGTGCTGAGAGGTGAAGGAGATCAAGGAGAAGCCATTGACCCTACATCTCATAAGATAACATTACCATCAACTCAAGAAGCCAACCCTCCTCAGGGTCCTCAAACTGGGGATAATGTTATTGATTTTAATGAAAATGTTTTATTAGCTGAAACCATAGAAGCTACAATTAATCAGTTTGTGTTAAAATATTTGAAGGAATTGAAGGAATGGGAATATCGGGCAAAGGTCCTTTTAAGGGAAATAAATGCCCGATATAAAATTATGTAAAAAGATATTCTCTTTATTCTTTGGTTCAATTTGAACTAGAAAAGCTTGAGGGCCTTCTACAACAGGCCACATCAGGATCTGTTCAGTTTTATTTTATTTATGATGATGATGTTTTGAATATTGCTATTGGTAAATTGGAGAACATTAATGTCGAAGCCCAAGAATTTTATAACCAGTGGGCTTCAGATAAGAAGAAAATTGTATTTGCTAAGGCTGCAAGGGATATGGCTGAGGTAAGAAATTTTTTTATATTTCTATTTTTTACTGCAGTAAATTATTTATATTTCTTGAAAATATTAAATAATTTTAATATAACCCTTTTTAATTATGTTTTCAATTTGAAAATGCAAGCGGAGCTTATTAGATTGGGGTTTTTTCTGAGCTCTGGCGTTTTTGCGGGAAACCTTCTGTGCAGGCACCGGGCGAAGCTCCAGGGTCTCTGGTTGGAAGTTTCTTCCAGATCCTCCTGTGGATTGATTCTACACTTCTTTGAAGGATTGTTCGTTGCCTTGGGAGGGCCCAATGGGGTCTCCTCCAGGATCTTCCGATGGGCGTAAAAGCTCATATGCTGATAAATTAAAAGAAAACCCTGCATCTTCTTTCGATGAAGCTCAACACAGTGCTTATCAAATGCTATTTAAGAATGCTGAAAAGGTTTTACCTGCAAACAGAGTTAACGACTGCCTTCCACAATCTGCGTCCGTGCCAAAGATTGTCATAGAACCAAAACCGGTTGAGGATACGATTATATACCGTGCTACCCATGATCTGATCTGCAAATTCATGGGTATTCGGCCCACTCGAACTTTCTACACACCTGGGTGAGACAGAATTGGGAGCCCATTGGTGAGTACTCTCTATGGCCTATAAGCAATGGGTATTTTATTATTAGTTTCTCTTCTCTAGCAGATAGAAACAGAGCATTTGAATCAGAGAAGAGGAGCCACGGCCCGGCAGGATTATTTGTCCAACCGTGGAGAGTGGGTTTTGATCCTCGCATTGAGCCCACGGCTGTCCCGGTCTGGATACGGCTGTATGCTCTCCCAATGGAGTTTTGGGGTGAGCAGATCCTTGAGTTGATTGGTAATTCTCTAGGTAGATTTTTGGGAGTTTCAAGAGATACCATGGAAGGAAATATTGTTGTCTTTGCTAGAATATGTGTAGAAATGGACATTAGCCAGCCACTTCCAGTCGAGGTGGAATTGGAGTTGGCAGGACTAACCTGGATATAGCAGCTAGACTATGAAGCCTTACCTTTCAGATGCAGAGTTTGCCATAAGCATGGCCATTTGGCTAGGTTCTGCCCAAATAGCTTGACCACAAAAGCGGAAGCTCCGTCGGGAGCGTCAAATCGCCCCAGAGAGGGTAAGTTCACTTCGGTCAAAGAACCCCTCAATATCCCCCAGGGTTCTGATGCCCAGAAAGATGGCTTTGAACAGCAGAAGCGGAGGAAAAACAAAAAGAGAAATGGCAAAGAGCAAGCCCAAACCAAGCCAACCAATCGATATGAAATCTTCAAATCCCTTGTAGACCAAGAAGACCAAGTCATGGAAGGAGTGGTTGGGAATGCTGGGGATACTAACACCCACTCTCATGCTCCTCTATCATCTACTCCTGTCTTAGAATAGGTGATTGAAACCCTTGAGACTTTGCAACCAGAGAACCTAGGGGCTATGGTAATTCATTCCCCTGCACAACCAGTTATTAAGGATGTCCACATGGGAAGTGCAAAAAGAACAGAGAAAGACCAGCGTTGGGGATTACCCGGTGGAAAAGAGGTCTAAGAATAGTAATTCCCAAGGAGTTGGTAGAAAATCCAATAAGGATCTAATAGTAGCGCAAGGGGACAAGCTGATCAATGGAGGATCGGTGAGAACAATTGACTCGTATTGCTCCCAAGGTTTCCAATGATTATACAATCTTGGAATGTAAGGGGTTTAAACAGTAGAACCCATCAATCTGTTGTTCAAAGACTTTTAGGAAGACACAAAACAGACTTTTTGCTCCTTCAGGAAACAAAAATGTCTTTAGATCTTATGTGTAAAATTGCTAGTAGAATATGGAGGGGCGCTGGATATATGGATGTGGCGGCCCAAGGAGCTTCGGGGGGAATTGTTACTCTGTGGAATCCTCTGGTGTGGATAGCAATAGAACATACAGCTTGGAGGGGGGTTCTCACATCTCTCTTTAAGAATATTGTTACATCTGAATGTGTTTTAATTACAAACTTCTATGGGGCTCAAAGCATTGATGGCCAGCGGCTTCAATGGAATGTTGTTCATTCAATGAGATCCTCCCGGAAGATTGCGATTGGATTGTTGTCGGGGATTTTAATGCCAAATTATCCGCCGAGGATCAGGAAGGTGGTTTCCCAGTTTTGGATCCAGGGGATAGGCTTCTGATTGCTCAAGTCCAGGCCTTTCACCTTGTTGATATCAAAGGTCCTGGTACTTATTTTACGTGGACTAATAAGAGAAGAGAGCCACACAGTAGGAAGGTAAAACTAGACCGGTTTCTGGTCTCGGAGGAAGCATTTGTGAAATGGAATATTAAATTTCAGATTTTGGAAGGCCCAGTTTCAGACCACTTTCCCATTGTACTGGAGGGAGGGGCTAGGACAGGGCAGTACCATAAACCTTTTAAATTTGAAAATTTTTGGTTGCAAAAAGAAGATCTCCGAAGAAAAATTCCCCAGTGGTGGGAAGATGGCCGCCCACCTTTTGGGACTGCAATGTTCAAATTTCACAAACAGACTTCAATTTGTCAAGTGTAAACTGAAACAGTGGAGGCAAACTAACAAATCAGACTTCCAACACCAATGGGCCCCCTTGTTGGCCAGATGGGATGAGGTGCAAAAACATTTCAGGGAAGGAAACATTTTCGAGCACCTTAAATCCGAGGATGATGCTTTGCGCAAAGCGGTTGAGGATATTGATAATCAAGAAGAGATTTACTGGAAACAGAGAGCAAGAAATACTTGGTTATTAGAAGGAGACAGAAATACAAAAAAATTTCAGCGCTCTGCCTGTGCTAGGAGACAAATGAATAATATGGATTTCCTTCAAGATGAGAATGGATACTCTTTTGACACTCTTCCTGGTATGCACTCCCACTCAATGGAGTATTTCTCAAAACTCTTTAAGGAAAGTTCGGAGCAAGATGGGGCAGCCCAAGATGAAGTTATTGCTGTCATTCCTTCTATAATCTCTCCTGAAGAAAACCAGGCTCTACTTAGACCTATAGATAAAGATGAACTTAAGAAGGTGGTCTTTGGGATGAGTACTGGTAAATCGCCTGGTCCTGATGGCTTCCCTATTGAGTTCTTCCAGGCCTTTTGGGATTCCCTGGAGGAAGATGTTCGGCTGTCACTGAGGAGTCCAGAACCAATAAAAGAATGCTCAAGGCTCTAAATCATACATTCATTACTTTAATTCCAAAAGGAGCAGGGGGGGTTCATTTATCTGATTTTAGACCTATTGCCTTATGCAATGTGATCTATAAAATAATTACTAAGATTATGGCTGAAAGGTTAAAACCTATCCTGCATAATATAATTTCCCCAGAGCAAGGGGGTTTTGTTGAAGGGAGGCAAATTTTGGATGGAGTGATTCTTGCTCAGGAGGCTATCCATACAATGCACCAAACTGGGAACAAAGGAATGTTCATTAAACTAGATATGTCCAAGGCTTATGACAGGGTGGAGTGGGGCTTCTTGGCAAAGATGTTGACTGCCTTTGGTTTCTCTCAGGATTGGACAGACTGGTTATGAGCTGTATTTCTACGCCTTCATACTCTGTTCTTATCAAGGGACTTCCCTCGCCTCCTTTTGGTGCCTCTCGAGGATTGCGGCAAGGAGACCCTTGCTCTCCTTATCTCTTCCTCATCTTGGCTGAAGGATTGGGTAGACTCTTTCTGAAAAGAAGACTTCAAGGTCAGATAACAGGTTTTAAGGTCGGGGCTGAAGTTTTGACTCATTTACAGTTTGTAGATGATACTGGATTGGTGGGAGTGGCCAGCCTTAGGGAAGCAAGAAGAATCAGAGATACTCTAAATGTCTACCTTCGGGCCTCTAATCAAGTCATCAATGACAATAAATCCAAAGTGATCTTCTTCAATATTGATCAACGGTTACAGGATAGAGTTATTGAGATTTTAGGTTTCACTCGGACCTCTCTCCCGATGAGTCTACCCCGGGGTCCCTCTCCATTTCAAAAAACTAAAAATAGATGTTTGGAAGGACCTTTTGGATGGCATCAAAGATAGAATGAACCATTGGTCTAATAGATGGTTAAGTTATGGGGGTCGTCTAACTTTTCTGCAGATCAATTATTCGAGCCATGCCAATTTATAAATTCTCCGTCCTGGTCGCTCCCGACCTATTTGGAAAGAGCTGGATAAAATGGCTAGAAGATTTCTATGGGAAGGTGCCAAGGGAGAGAGGAAATGGGCCTTGGTTGGTTGGGACAAGGTTACCCAACCCAAGGAAAAAGGGGGGTTGGGACTAAGAAGCTCCAAGTTTAACAACAAGGCTTTGGCTGGCAAACTGCATCGGAGGTGGATTTCTCACCAACATCCCTCTTCGATGAGAATTCTCTCTAGCAAATACTTGGGTTCCGTCCATCCTAATGATGTGGGCCGCTTTCCACCGGAAGGTTTTGGATCACCAGTGTTGCGAGCGCTCAAGCTTGGAGCTCAACTCATCAAAGATCAACTATTTTGGAAAGTGGGGAGAGGGGATAAGGCTCGGTTCTGGACTGATTCTTGGGACCAGAATCCTCCCATTATTGCTGTTTTTCCTGAATTGCAACCGATAAAATCTGCTTTAGAAGATAAGGGATGGATTCAAATTGAGAGCTACTTTAACACTAGTCAATTGGGGGACTACAAGATCATAAAGTTTAAGCGGCTGGATGAGTGGCCAATACCAATCCCTCCGGAGTTGGTACCTACTTTGGGAAAAATCTTGGCAGAATGGTTTCTTACTGGGAGAGATGAGGAGGATGAACTGGCCTGGGGCTATGGAAGCCTTGGGGTTTATACTGTGAAAGAAGGATATGGTGAGATCCTCCCAGAGCCCCCTCCACACTTTTTTTTTGGTTCATGACTGGAGAAAGATTTGGCATCCCAGGGGCTGGTCGAAAGTGAACTTCTTCGCCCCGGCAGTTTTTGCATAATGGAATTCTCACCTATGACAATCTCAGACTCAGAGGCATCATTGGCCCTTCCCAATGTGTGTTATGCCATAAGCAGGAGGAAACGACGGATCATCTAATGTTTGAATGTTCTTTCACACGACAGATCTGGAAGCGCTGGTTCTCCCACTTTAAACTTCAGGCTAATGGGGTCTTGTCTCGAAACAATATATGGGAAAGCTGGAATAAAGGTAGATTTAAATCCAAAGCTCTTCGAATTGGCTGGGAGCTTGGTTTATTTTTTATCTGGTGGCAGGTTTGGTTGGAGAGAAATGCCCATATTTTTCGTGAAACCTTCTCCTCTCTAGAAGGAATATGGCAAGTCATTTGGAGCAAAGTGGCGAAAACGGTTTCCATTCATACCGAGGGGGAAATTCAGTCTGCTTCTGAGCCTTTGGACGAGGGAGCTATTTTTCAACAAAGGCAGGTGAGTGGTAGTTGGAAACCTCCTCCTGAAGGATGGATCAAAATCAATACTTATGGAGCGACTAAAGGCAATCCGGGAAGTGCTGGAATTGGAGTTGTGTGTCGCGATCATGCTGGGTCTTTGCTCTATTGGGAACTACAGGGTCTGGGATGTGCCAAAAACAATGAAGCCGAGGCCTTTGCCATTAAATCTGCCTCCTTTTGGGCTGCCAAACAGGGACACAGGAATATTATTATTGAGTTTGACTCCCAAATTTTGGTGGGTGCTCTTGAATGTATGAGAAACTTTGTCTCGAAAGCTTGGAGGTTGCGGATCTTAGTTTCCCAAATCAAAGAGCTTTGGAGGGAATTAGATGATGTGATACCTGTCTATGTGAATCGAGATCTCAATAAGGCGGCCGATTTCCTTGCTAAGATGGGTGTTGAAAGGGAGGTTGGGATGCAATCGCACAGTGACATGCCTGTGGAGGATGCAGAGATTCGACAAGGCCTTGAACGTTTTCTGAAATGATGTGCAGTGTTTTTATGCTAAGGAAGGTTTCTGTCGCGATATCGCGACAGGTTGCGCCCTTTCGGCCTTTAGTGGGTTTTTGTCGCGATATCGCGACAGGTTGCGCCCTCTCGGCCTTTGGTGGGTTTTTGTCACGATTTCACGACATGTCGCGCCATCGCGACATGTCGCGCCATCGCGGCCCTAGGGGAAGGCGCTTGGTTAAGTTGTCGCGATTTCGTGACAGTTTTGGCAATTTGGGGCTAACTGGTAAAATTGTCGCGATATCGCGACACTTTTGCAGATGGAGAGCAAAGTGGAAAATTCATCGTGATATCGCGACAGTTTTGAGAACTGGGCGCCGAGAGGAAATTTCGTCGCGATATCGCGACAGTTTTGAGAACTGGGCGTCGAAAGGAAAATCCGTTGCGATATCGCGACACTTTTGGCGGTCTGGTGTCATAAGGAAAATCCGTCGCAAAATCGTGACTTTTTTGGCTTTCCAGCGGAATGGCGAAAACTGTCACGATATCGCGACGCTTTTGCGATCTGGTTGCCATATGGTGAATTCGTCACGATTTCGCGACACTTTTGTCGAAGGGTTGCAGGTGGGTGCTGTCGTCGCGACTTTGCGACATGTCGCGATTCCGCGACATGTCGCGATTCCACGACATGTCACGATTTCGCAACATGTCGTGTTTTCGTGACTGTTGGCACCGCAGTGGGGGAGCCGGGGTTGACTGTCGCGATTTCGTGACATGTCGCGATTTCGCGACATGTCACTTTTTCGTGCCCAGTTGACTTCTTTGCTTTGTGTTGTGCTGGGTTGCCTTTGTGCTCTTCTCTTGTTGTGTTGTTTGTTGTTCTTGGTTGGGATGTGTTCTCTCCCGCTTGTAATTGCTCTTTGTATTAATACAAGTTTTTCATTTTTTTCAAAAAAAAAAAAATTATGTTTTCAATTTGTTATTGCAGTCAAATTTTGAACACTTAAAAACACAAGTTAAGAGCATGGACGTCAATATTAAAAGGGCGAAGACATTTTTGAATCATGCAATGGAAATGAAAAAGAAAATGCAATCAAAAATATCAGAAAATAATCGTTTAAAAAATACATCAAGGAGAAGCTCAAAGAAGATCCAAAAATGGTGCTTGAGAAAACAAAGGAAATGCTTCCAACAATACTTGAAGATCCAAACAAAGAAGAAGCGCAATTGGTGTCAAGTATTGTGAAAGTACGTGATAACCTCGTGAGAGTTGGAGTACTGCAAGAAGAGAGTGACACAGATGCCGACAAAGGAAAAGAAATGACAACTCCAAAAGATAGTGAAGCAACCAAGCACCAATCAAATGTTTGAAAATTTGAAAATGTAATATGCTATCAAGTTGACTATAGTCAACAATTTTGTACAATGTAATATGTTTCTTTTTGAACTAATGATAATGACATTATCTCATTTTGGGTTTTCCATCATTCATTGTTTGCTTGCATTTATAAATATGTGTTGCAATTTTAGTTTATTTCTTGCTAATATTGTTCACTATGGTCATCTCAACAACAAAAGCATTATAGATAACCTTACAGATCAACATTAATATATCAATAATAAAATTTAAAACATGAAACATAGAGATTTATCAATGAAGAGAGTTGAGACATCATGACATAAACATACAATTGTAAAAACTACAAAAAGATATAAGACATGTAATTTTTGAAACACTAATGTGATATAAAACAACAATTCTGTAAAATATTATAAATCATGAACAATATTGTGAAATATTCTATGAAGCTTGTGAAATCAAAACATTATTGTGTTTATCAATGTCAATGAAATCATGGAAAATTATCATTATCTCATTTTGTGTTTTTCATCATTCATAGTTTGCTTACCTTTATAAATATGTGTTGCAGTTTTAGTTTATTTATGGCTAATATTGTTCACTATGGTCATCTCAAGAACAAAAGCATTATAGATAACATTACAGATCAACATTAAGATACCAATAATAAAATTTAAAACATGAAACATAGATATTTATCAATGAAGAGAGTTGAGACATCATGACATAAACATACAATTGTAAAAACTGCAAAAAGATATAAGACATGTAATTTTTGAAACACTAATGTGATATAAAACAACAATCTGTAAAATCTTATAAATCTTGAACAATATTGTGAAATATTCTATGAAGTTTGTGAAATCAAAACATTATTGTGTTTATCAATGTCAATGAAATCATGGAAAATTATCATTATGGAAGCTGAAACATTTCAGCTTGTCCAGAATCATTATGAAGCATAGCAAAAATCTGTGTCTCCACCATCTGATCACTGAAAGCATCATCATCATAGTTATCGATCGTATTCGAAGTTCCTCTTCTATCTGCCAAGGAACTCCAGTGTGCCAAAGCTCTGTCATATGAAAATGTATCCAACTGATATGAAGACACATAAATTCTTAAACAATTTTCTAAATTTTTGTTGAGTCTATTGCAGAGTTTAGATTTAACAAAAGAAAGTGCACTGAAAACTCTTTCATCTTTGATTGACCCCAAAATCATTGTTTCACATAATTCATATAAATGAAAGTATTCACTTATTGTATCTTGTAAGATTGTGCTTGGATACAATTTTTTCCACAAACGTGCAGTGGAACCAATCTCATGGACACCTATCATAAGTGATGTTTGCACAACCATTGTTCTTCCAAAATGCGATGACTGTTCTTTCAAAATATCACTGTTGAGTAAACCTTTTATTTCAACACCATTGACTTCCACACTCTTACTGAAATGGTCAATGAGGTTACCCATATATTTAATAAACAACTCATTTGCATAATTGTATTCAGTACAAGGTCCCCAAAACATGGGATTAACCACACCCATGGCCTCGAGCAACTCATCTCTCTAAAACCGATCTCTTATCTCACTTGTCAAATATTTTGCTATTTTTGACAAATTACACTTTGTTTTCTGTATAATAACATGAAATCTACTGTGTGTTATAGGAACTTCTTCAAAATCTTCCACAACTATACTTGATTGCCTTTCAAAATAATAAACAAGTACCATATTTTCATGAACATTAATACAAAGATGATCATGGATGTCAAACTTCAAGAAGCTTTTTGGATTGTTCACATTTATCAATGTATTCCAACTTTCAAACAAAGGTTCTATAAAATCTGCATTAGACACATATAATGTATCTATAAGCATACATATTTGTTTTCTCATCCTCATAAAATCAACGATATAGATGGATCTCTCTTGTGCAAGATTAATTAATCTATTCATTTCTTTTAACATTGGAAGAATACCACATAAGGTCAAAAGTGTTTCCAAGTCAGTCAAACGAAACATCATATCTTTTGCCTTATCAACTATCCTATGATTTGCATGCATAAACCCCGTCAATGATTGATATTCTGCAAAAACTCTCTAAGCAGGTTGATACAGTGAAATCCATCTTGTATCCACATATTTTAACAATTTTTTCCCTTCTGTAACTCCTAGTGCAAACTATTGAAACTCTGCAAACCTTTTTGGACTTAATGAGAAATAAGAATGAATTTCTCGAATAAGGTTTTCCACTTTAGCAACATTTGAAAATGTGCTCACAATTTTATATGCAAGATTAACTCTATGAGCCATACAATGAATGGGAATCATATATGGGGCAACTGTGGTTTGGAGTCGAACACAAAGACCAGACTTGTGACCTTGCATAATAGTAGCTCCATCAACTCCAACGCAAATTAACTTTGTTGCTATGTCTATATCATTCATTCTCGTAATATTCTTTAAACTATTGACAACAACATTATAAATGTTTTCTGCATTTGAACTTTCCAACATCTTATGTATTCCCAACAAAATAGGCCTTCTAATATGATTTTGAAATGTGTACACATGCATGCAAATCCAAGATGTGTTGTCCACAACTGTTACCTCATCAATAGAAAGTGAAATGAATCTGGAAAGTTTTACTTGCTCCCTTAGGTCTTCTTTCTCAACCAAAGATAAACATTTTTCCATTTCCCAACCACTTCGGTATGACCAATGAGAACTAGGAAGGTTTTGCACATTAAATAGGTGTAATAGCTGCTTATAATCAATAAAATCGGACATTGGTCTACCTTTCTTGAGAATATTGTAAACAACGACAAACTGCATACTTTTTGAAGCTAAAATAGTCTTCTATATTTTATGAAATTGGGCTGCAATTGTTCCTCCTTTCTCAACAAGAGATTGTTGTTGCTTTAAGTGATTGTCATATTCTATAGCATATCTTAAATGTAGACATTCTGATGCATCCTTCCACTTAACTTCTTTACTAACTTCACCATTACTTTTTATAACTTTTACATAAGCTTTGCCAACATGTTTTTCAATTGTATCAATCTTGTTTTGAAGCCTATGATCCTTACCAAGTCTCCAACTACCAATTTTGCATCTACATTCTTTTTCATCGATTTGGTTATCCTCAGTCATGACAGGCTCAAGCCAGGGAAATATTTCTTCCCATTCATTCCTAAATCCCCTTCCAAGTATCCAGTTAGATGCTTTTCTTTTTTGGAATTTTTTTTGAAGATTCAAATGAAGCTCGTAATGATTTTGATTTATCACTTTCATTTTCAATTGTGATTTCATTTTGAGTGTTGTCTTCAAGTGTTTGTTGGATGTCATTTTCAAGGGGATTTTCATTAAAAGGCATCTCTTCTTGGGGAATATCTTCAAGTGGAGGCATATCAGGATCGACAGGGTATTCTGCATAGTAGCATACCATAATATTTTTTATCATTCTTGCATAAAAAAATTACAGAAAAATATTCAAATCATCAATCAAGCACATACTGGGAAGTCAAAAATCATTTGTACCTTGAATTTGTACGGATGTGGTTGGCTCATTGCATTTCGAAGTTTGGCTAAAATATTTGAGGATACTCTTTTCAGTAGAAGATTTGGTGCCCTTCTTTCCATCACTGGGTAACATTTTACTTGTTACGAAAAATATTTTCAATTCAGAAGAGTAATAAAATGTTGAAGAGGGTGTACTTTCTAGAGGCCTTAAGATAATATTGTAAATAGAATAAACAATTGTTTGGGTGGTAGATTATACATACTTGTTTCTTGCCATTATTTATTGTGATTTTATCAGTTTATGCCATAGGTTCATTTTTTGGTGAAAGCACTTTAACTGACAAGAGCACAAAGATAATTAACATTCAAATTGAAATCAATTTAAGAAAAATATTCTTTAAGCACAAAATAATTGGTGATACGTATGTCAAAAAATATCATATTATAGCACAAAATGGTCTAGAAATAGAGAATCAAAATGTGTTCGGAGAAATAGAGCATCAATATGTCTTTAGAGAACCAAAGCATTTACTCATGTATAATATTAGCAAGGAAAAAATATCTGAATTGAAACTAAGAATCAAAGAGTTTTAAAACATTCAAAATAGGGCAAAATAGAGAAAACATGGGAACAGAGCAATGACCATCCGGATGCAGAAGAGGGCTCGGATATAAGATTTAACAGAAAGAGAGAAAATAGGGGATAACATGTAGAACATGGCAAAATAGAGAAAAACATGGCAAGCAAAGCAGTGATAGAGAACCTGGTGTAGAAAGAGGTCCGGTGCGGAATAGGATCCGATCAAAAATATTTTTGTTGTAGAAATGGTTCCGATCGAATGCAGAACACGTTTTGCTTACAAAATGGATCCGTCCGATTGTAGAATAGGGTTCGACTACGAAAGTGGTTTCGTTCGATTGCACAATAGGTTTCAACTACAAAATTGGTTCATGACGGTTGCAGAACAGGATTCGACTATAGAAGTGGTACCGTTCGGTTGTAAAAGAGGTTCCTTCCACATAAGAGGTTCCTTTTGCAAAAGAGGTTCTGGACGGTTGTAGAATAGGATTCAACTATAGAAGTGGTTCCGTCCAGTTGCACAAGAAGTTTCGGTTGTAGAAGTGGTTCAAGACAGTTGCATAACAAGGTATGGCCATAGATGTAGTTTCGCTCGGTTGTAGAAGAGGTTCCTGTAGAATAGGTTTTGGATGGTTGCAGAATAGGTTCCAGATGGTTGTAGAAGAGATTCCATCTGAATGCAGAACTGGTGGTGACCGATCGCAAAAAACATTCTGATATTGTGCAAAATTGTGTTGGAATATTCGTCGGGTGTAGAACATGTTTCGAAAATGAAAATATATCCTTGGGTGTTAATTATATATAGAGGTATACTTGGCGAGTTGGGCGGGATAATTTAGAAATTTTAAAATTTTAGGGCGAAAAGGGTACTCTATTTAGGCGGGATGGCTTACGAATTTTTAAAAATAACCATGATACTCTTATCAAAGCATGGTGAACCGACTCCTAAAATTTATTTGTTTTGAAAATTTTTGGCTAAATGGCCGACGTTCGGGTCCCCAAAATTTTGCAAATTTGAATTTTCAAAAATTGTACTTTTCGCCCAAATGGTGAAGTTTCACCGCTATGCATAACCCTGATTAGTACCCACCTTTTCCTCATAAGAATCCTTCATTTTTTGAAGTTATCCTAAGTTCTATAACAAGAAAAGGTGACACTCGCTCCCTACTTGTCGTCACTTTTGCTCTTTGCTCATACTTGTTGTCTATTTTAGGTTTATTATTGCTAAAGCATAAAATTAATTAAAGCATTTTTTCTGATAATAAATTAATTATTTATTAATGAATACAAATTTATGTTCATAATATTTTAATAGAAAAATAAAATTATTTTAACTATTAGTCAAAGTTCAATTAAAAATTGTTATCGTGTAGTGTTGCATTTTTAATATTATAATATCTACATTTGAAAACCCATTTAAAGACCACATACATTGGTCATGATCCATTTATTTAACAACAAATATAAATTTGCATCTACTATATTTTCAAAAATTAATTAAAATATGAGAAAAAATATCAAATAGAATGAGCTCAAAATATGTGGATATTCAATGTAGAGACCCAAGTTCAAATTTTATCACATCATATATGCATAATTATCAAATTGCATAGTGTAGTTTATTGAATAATCATAACAATGTTGTCATGATATAATATAGATGGGTCCATTTCAATTCCATATAATCAATTAAAATTATTAGACAAATTAAAATATAATTATTTTTTTTTTGTGGAAAACATCCCATAAGGGATGCCACTTTCGGGTAAGACCCAAGGAGGCAAGGGTATCCATTCCACCAAAATCACCCAGGACTCGAACCTAGCCTACCACCTTTGACATACTCAAGGAGCAAACAAACACACAATAATATTAAAAATAAATAAATAAAAATAATAAAATAAAATAAAAACATGCTCCTTGAGTGTGTCAAAAATATAAAGCACAACCAAACACACACACAATAAGATAAAAAAACACAACACGAACCACATAGAAAAAATACAAGAACAACATAACAAAACACAAACATGACAAAAACAATAGAACACTACAAAGACATAACCAAAAAAAACAATCAAAACCTAAAAATTAAAAAAATAAAATAAAAAATAAAAAACAACCAACAACAAACAATAAACAAAAACAAAAAACATAGAAAACACTCACACATAAAAACACGAATTAACACAAACATACAGAAACACAAGAACAAGAACAATAAAAACACAAGAACAATAACAAAAAAAAAAAACACAAAACAACAAAAACACAAGAACAACAAAAAACAACACAAAGAACACAAAAACAAAACAAAACAAAAGAACATACACACCTTAAAAAACTAAACAAAAAAAAAAAATTGAACATAACAATGACCTTTCTAGACCAAAAGACTTTTAAGGCAAGAATCAATAGAGGAAACAAAAGAAAGAATAGTTTGAGCTAGGGAACTAAAATACCCTGACTGAACCAAAGAGAAGCAAAAATAAAGCAAGAAGAAACTAGGTACCTTCAGAACTGGAGCCATCCAAAGAAATGATAGAAAGAAGAGCTTCCCTTATTTGCGAAGCCCACCATCTAGGAGGGTGGCCATAACAAGTAAGATCACCTTTGTCCAAAGCCCAATTAGCTAAAGCATCAACACTCTTGTTTTGATCTCTCGACCACATGATTGTAATCAACTTTCAAAAATCCCATCTGGATTAATTGAATCTTCTCAATAATTCTTTTTATTCTCCAATCAACCTTATGATTCTTAGGAGTCTTCAAAATATTAATCATGAGTTGAGAGTCAGACTCAACTAACACCTTTTCCCATCCAACCTTAGTAGCCTCTTGAAGGCCTCTGAGGATACCATACCCCTCAGCAAGGTTATTGGAAAGAATACCCAAATTCTCAGCAAAAGTAAAAACCAGGGAGCCATCTGAAAGTCTACCAATTCCTCCCGCACTAGCTTTTCTAGGGTTCCCTCTAGAGGCTCCATCAGTATTGACTTTTCCAAAATCCTTAGGAGGAGGTTGCCAATTTCTTGTCCTATCCATATTACAAATACTCACATTCCCTTTAAGTTGGTTGCCCTTAGAAGATTTAATCTTCAATCTTTGCATCACTTGATCCCATCTTTGGTGGGAGTTTTGGGGGTGATTAAGGAGTTGATGGACTGATTCAACTAAGTTGGCTATGGTCTTTTGCCAAATATAGTGAATATCCTTCCTATCTTGATTAAAAATTTGGTTGTTCCTTTCATTCCAGATATTCCAAAGAAGAATGGTAGAACCCATCCAAACTAACTGCCTAATAAAATGATCAACACCCTCTTGTTTAGGCCAATCCCTCCAAAGTTGTTCAAAAGTAAAAAAATTGGACCATTGTAAGCCAAGTAAAGTGGCCATTCTCCTCCATAGCTCAGAGGCTAAAGTACACTCAATAAAAATATGGCTGAGAGTTTCTACATTCTCTCCACACATTTCACATCTAAAAGGGCCATGAAAACCATGCTTCATAAGTTGCTCACCAAGTAAGCACCCTACGATGCAATAAAAGCCAAGTAAAGAACCTCACCTTAGGCCAGAGCTTTTGAGCCCACAACTGAGAAAATATGTCAGAATATTGGTTGGGATTATTATGGCATAAGGTCAAATAACCTTGAGCAACTGAATACTCACCCTTAGTAGTGTTGTTCCATCCAAAACAATCTTTTTCATGGGACCAAGAGAGAGATCTCATATGAAGGATGCCTTGGATATCTTGTCTTTGCCTTTCTGGGATTTGAATAGGCCAGTCCTCAATAGGGATCCAATATCTACCAACCTTTGAATTACCAGTATGGTACCGACAGTAATTAGCCACCTTTATCCAGTTAGCTCGGTGAAGCTCCTCCATCCAAGGCCTCCAATCGAGAAACTGAGTTATCAAAGGCTTGTGACCATCCCAAGAATCTATCCAAAAAATTTCTTGTTGACCATTATGAATGATCCAAAATAAATTTTTCTTTATCAAATCCTCACCAGTCTTAAGAACTGCTAAAATGGGAGAACCTTTGGTAGGAAGTTGATAGCGAACAAGGTCTTCAGGACTTTTGTTCTCAGCATATTTAGCATGGATATTATTGGCCCAAAGAGCATTGGGGTTATGCAACATCCTCCAATATAATTTAGCAGCTAAAGCTTTGTTGTTATTAATAGAAGACCAGAATCCTAACCCCCCTTCATTCTTAGGAAGACATAAAGTGTCCCATTTCACCAAGGCCCATTTTCTTTTCTCCTTAGTACCACTCCAAAGGAATCGATGACTGATTTGATCCAGTTCTCGAAGAACAACCTTTGGGATATTCAACATGGAAGAAACATAAATAGGAATAGCTTGAAGGACTGATTTTACCAAGGTGATTCTACCCCTAGAAGAAAGCCACATGTTGGTCCACTTTCCAATTTTCTTCTTGACTTTGTCCAACAACCAATTCCAATATTTATTTTTTGCCTTTGAATATTGATGGGAATACCTAAATAAGTGATCGAAAGGGAGGTCTTCTTATATCTTAATTTATCCAAGACCATGGATTCCTATCTTGCAGAGCAGTGAAAGAAAATAACTTTAGATTTATCTTCATTGATCAACTGCCTAGTAGCCTTAGAAAAACAACTAATGATTTGCTTAATATTAGAAGCTTCCTTAATCGTAGCTTTACCTAAAAGAGTAGAGTCATCAACAAATTGAAGATGAGAGATAGGTCTAGCTCCATGAGCAATGGTAACTCCCTCAAGGGTTTTGTTTTCCCTCTTTTTGGTTATAGTCCTACCCAAGCATTCAACAAGAATGATGAATAAATAAGGGGATAGCGGGTCACCTTGCCTAATACCTCTAGAAGCTAGGAATGACTGAGAAGGCCTACCATTGATAAGAACTAAGTAGGAAACTGAAGAGATACATCCCATAATCCAATCCATCCAATCCTTAGAGAAACCAAATTGCCTCAAAACTTTGATAAGGAAGTGCCAATCCACTCTGTCATAAGCTTTGGATAAGTCTAACCGAATGAACATGGAAGGAGATTTTTGCATATCCATGGAATGGATGGCTTCCTGAGCAAGAACTATCTCATCTACTATTTGACGCCCTTCCACATAACCCCCTTGTTTAGGGGAAATAATCTTATGCAAAAGAGGCTTCAACCTTTCTTCCATGATCTTAGTAATGATTTTGAGAAGAACATTACATAAAGCAATAGGTCTAAAAGTTGAGATATGATCAACCTCTTGAGCTTTTGGAACAAGAGTAATATAAGTTTTATTGATAACCTTCAAAATTTCTTTGGCTTTCCTGGCTTCTTCCACCACCTCTAATAAATCAACATGAAGGATATCCTAGAACTCTTGGTAGAACTCAATGGGAAAACCATCAGGACCTGGGGTTTTCCCTTTTTGCATTTTAAAAACTACCTGTTGAAGCTCATTGATAGTAATAGGAGCAGTCAAAATAGAGTTCTCCTCAGAAGTGATAAGAGAAGGGATTGCTTGAAGAACATTTTGTTGAGAAGCTGAGTCAAGAGGAGTAGCAACAAAAATATTGGAAAAGTAATCGACAACAATAGAGTTCATGCCATCCCAAGTATAGACAACATCTCCAGAATCTGATTTTAAGGAAGAAATAAAGTTGTGAGATCTTCGAGCTAGAAGAGATTTGTGGAAGAAATTTGTGTTTCGATCTCCTTCTTTGAGCCATTGAATTCTAGATTTTTGCTTCCATAAGAGTTCTTCTCTTTTTCCCATTCCTCTAATTGAGTTGTGAGTTTAATTTCATCTGCACTTCTATTCTCTCGTGAGGCCATCTAAATGGATTTTCTTATTCAAATTTTCAAGTTGAGCAATAACTTCATGTTTTTTTATGAACATCCCCAAACTCCTTCCAGTTCCAAGTCTTGATTTTGGATTTAATGTATTGCAGTCTTTTGGAAAAATAGAACATCTTAGTCCCATACCTAGGCTTACCTTCCTTCCACCATTGTTGCACATGAGGTCTAAAGGAACTGTCTCTAAGCCACATTAATTGAAAATGAAAAGGAGAGAAACTCACATTGGTTTTCCACATTTCCACCATGACTGGCCAATGATCCGAACCAACATTGTTAAGAGTCTTCACTTTAGGAATGTGACCATGGATTAAGAAATTTTTAGAGAGCAAAAACCTATCCAATCTCTCCATTATACAAGCTAAGCCTTGCCTTCTATTAGACCAAGTCATAAGGCCATTATCTGGTTGGATGTCCACAAGATGGAGGTTTGCAATATATTCACTCATGAGGTCAGTGCTTTTGTCCAAATTTCTATTTCCCCCCATTTTCTCATCCAGAGAGAGGATGGTATTGAAATCTCCTCCGATCAAGATCCAAGCTTCAGGAAAATGAGAGATAATATGAGTTATATCCTTCCACTGTCTTCTTTTTTCCTCCAAAGCAGTTAGAGCATAAACAGTAATGCAGAGCATAATTTGGTTGGAATGTCTACTTTGAATAGCTATAGCCAACAGACCCCAACTACCAACCATATGGTGAATAACTACCTCTTTTGGGTCCCAAAGACAAGCAATGCCACCAGAAGTCCCCTGGGAACTGAGGGAAACCACTTTTCTAGCTGGCCAAATTTTACTGGCAATTGAGTCCATATCCTCCATTGACATCTTCGTTTCTTGAAGGAAAACAAGATGTGGATGATTTATCTGAATCATTCTTCTAATTTCATTTTGTTTTGAAAGACTCCCTTTGAGTCCTCTAATATTCCAAGTGATGATCTTCATTAATACCAAGGCTAAAAAATTTGGGAAGGGCATTAATCTTACCTTCCTCTACAAGCTTTTCACCTTCTTTTACCATATGATATTGATTGGTCTTGCGACCTGCCTTTTGATTAGAATCCATCTTCAGTTTTTTTTCCTATTTCTTGACTTACTCCAATTGAATCTGAGATGGCTTCTAACCTTGAAGAATGCTCGTACACAACCAAAATTTTACTAGAGGGTTCAATAGAGTCTATATTGGGACTTGTATTATTTGAAGTTTTGACATTTAAAAGATTATTTTTCTTGTGTAAATTTTCTCCCTTTTTTTTTTGTTGAAAACCTTTGATTTGTTGGTTTGTCTCTAAGTTCTTCCCTTCATATTTAAATTGTGTTTCTAAGATTTTTGTTTCCATTATTTCCTCTTCCTCACTTGGGACATCATTTGTGGAAAGGATTTCAAACATATTAGCAGATGACTTTGATTGATCCTTCATAACTGGTTTTTTTTTAGTGTTCTTCTTCTTAGGCATTTGGAAACCTGTTGAGTTTATATCTTCTTTCTTTTGATCAGGAATTTTATTTGGGCAAGCACTAGCCAAATGACCATATTCATGGCAAATTCTACAACGAAAAGGAATGTTCTCATAGTCCACTACTTGCTCCCAAGTGTCTTCCCCAAATTGTAATGTGATCTTTTTAGGTAGGGGTTTGTCAAAATCCATTAAAACACAAATTCGAGCATAAATAATATGTTCAAAATTTTGAGTACAATCAAAAGTCATCATAAAAGTTCCTAAAGAGTTTCCAATTGAAGAAAAAATAGTAGGATTCCAAAATTCAATAGGGAGGCCAAAGAGTCTAACCCACACGGGAGCTATAGAAGGCATCTCTTCTTCGGATTTAAATTTAGTATGCCAGGGCTTCATGAAAAGCCCTTCCCTTCCAAAAAACCAAGGACCCCCTTGAAAATTTTTCTCTCTATCTTCATTATTAGCAAATAAAACAAGAAAATAACCATTTGGATAAATAGATATTTGTAACTCACCTTTAGTTTTCCAGCTTTTTGCAGCCCAGACTTTGAAAGCAGATAGGCTCGAATGAAAACCCACGAACCGACAAATTAGTCCTTTTTTTCCAGATCTTCAATGCCAGTCTGAATGTTACCCATATCAAGCTTAACAATAGGAGTTCCATCAATCGCTTTAAGACATCCTGACTCCATTTTCCTGGGATCAATCTTAGGCATTCTTAGAGGTTTATGGGAAGCCCTAAGATTAATATTAGCATTGGGCTGAGGCTATCCACCATGGAGGGCATCCCTAAAATTCATTTTTGGGGTTGAGTCTTCGAAATTCTTACCCTTGACAGGGGTTTTCACAGTAGAATTATTTTGTGGGTGCACCTTAGCACCATATTCACTTGAGATCTGAGCCATTTTTTGATCAACTTCTTGAAACTTGTTTCGTGATCTCTTTAATCCTTGCCCTAGACATCGTGGAAAGGTATGGTTTTCACTTTTATTTTGTGCAGCAAATTGGAAGTCGTTGTCACTCAAGTTCACAACATGATCTATTGAAAGATATATTTCTAACCCATATTGGATCCCCTGCAACATATCCTTCTAAAATATTGAGTATAAACCACAAAAATATTGGCCGCTAGGGCCCGAAGGCCCTAAAAACCAACCTCTGGAGCTGCTTGCACTCAACCCAGATGAAACCCTCGCACAACCGCTTGCCAAAAATCTCGTTCACACATAGGGATGTGCTAGGATATGTGTTGCTCCAAATGATCTAAAAATTGGTGGAGACATTCTAGGGTTTTTCAGGCATCTACCCTCAAAATTTCAGCTCAATCCGAGTCCGGATGAGTGAGATATGGCCAAAACAAGTTCGACAGTTTGGGCAGTCCTGCAAAAAATGTCCCTCCTCAATCAGCTTCCTCTTTCTTCTCTAAAGTATCCCCATGCATCCATATATTTACACATAAACAAATTTTATATTTCTAATTAAAATATAATAATTAATTACTAAATACCATGCATAGCTTTATTAAAATAATTTGTTAATTATTAAATTAAACGACATTAGCTCAGTCAGTTATACTCATCAACTTTCAAGGAGGAGACCTAAGCTCAAATTTTGCCAAGTGATACATACATAATTTCTAAACTATTGTAATACCATTATATGGTCATGATATAATATGGGTGAGACCCATTTCAGTCTCTTATAACCAATTGAAAAAAAAAATTAATCACTAATTCTCAAATTTTAATAACCATGTTTAAAAAATCCATTTGAATGCAACAAAGTTTAAAATACATACATTGTGATCCATGGCGAAGAAAAAGAGTAGTTTGTAATTATTCAATTTTAAGATATGTTAGTTGATTGATTGTGGTTTCCCATTTAGGATCAAATAAGAAATGAGAATCTCAAAGTAACTAAGAGAGATACTTGAATGGAATCAATTCATTACTTGCAATTGCAAAAGAATACAATCCAAACATAGAAATAAAAATAATAATAGATATGTGGTTCCCTCAAATGCCAAAATTTTTCACTAATAATAAAATAATTTTTAATTATGGATGAGTGGATATATATACTTTTCATGATGCAATAGTATGGTTCACATGAATAATTAAATGTACATATTATTGGAAAATAAATAGTACAAATATAATTTTTATAAGGTGAATATGTGTACATGGACCATTAAAATAATATAATATAATATTACAATGTTGGTCATGACCAAAGTGAATAAAATGTATATATTTAAAGTAGCTTTTAACATCCATGAGGCCATATGCAATATGGTCCAATGTGTTTATCCACCTAGACTCAATTTATTAGATCATGATGTAAAACCCTACCCTTTTGAATATGAACTTTGGACCTCCTATTTTAAGTTCCAAAATATAACTATTAAACCCACTTAAGTTGTAACCATTAGACCCCATTTCAAATTATCTATGTTATACCTAGCCAAATGTTCACATAAGGATTTACCTCATACCAAGTTACTCTATTTAATTTCTATTTCAACTTATTTAGTTTTTCTATCCAACTAGCTCGCTTCTCATCAACATTTTCGTATAGTGCAAGTGATCTAAAGTCAGGATGCACCATAAACACCATAGTTTTGTTTTATGAGAGATAATGTTTTAATTCTCTAAATTCTTTTATCATGGTGTATACTTATTTCTAGATAGAATTGTACTCTCATCGTAGTTGTCTAGGGTGTGGCTCATGAAATTTATTGGACGTTGTTTTCCTTCCAATTATTTTATGTGAGTATGATGACTATACTAACATCTATCTAAAACACAAACTCTAGAGTATCTATATAATTTTGGTGTATGAGAGATTATATCTTTGATATGTTAAATATCACATTTATCCCATTCTATGCAAGTGAAGGTGGCATCCTTCTTCATTATCTTCTTGAATGGCCTAATTTTTTTAACAAAGTTACTAATGAACTTGTTTACAAAATTTATTTATCCCATGAATGATTGAAATCTCTTCTTTAATTATGACACTAATAATATTTATATTACTTATTATGGTCAAGGTCTATTACATGCCCATATTTTATAATAATATTCCCAAGTAATTTTCCTTCTTATATAATATTGACTTATTTAGATTTAGTGAAATCCCATATTCCTTACATCATCCAAACATTGCACAAAGGTGGTCCATGTATTTCTTGTATTTAAAAAATACTATTAGGTCAACCAAACATATCAATATTACCTTATTAATGACCTTGAAAATGTGATATACATAGCACTTTGAAATAGATAACCTACATTAGATAATAAAAATGACATCCTCTAATATATAAATATACCCCATTTAGTAGTAAATATTGTTTTGTATTGGTCTTCATATTTCACTTAGATTTGGTTTTGCTTGGAGAATCTATCAAATAATGGCAATATTTCTAACCTTGCTATTATTTGTAAGATCTAATCCATCAAAGTTAATGGGCAATAATATTTTACAAAGGCCCTATTTAGGTTTTGAAAATCCATACACAACCTATTATTACCATTTTTATTTCGAATTAGCACTAAATTCACAATCCAATTTGAGTTCTTTATTGAATAGATATTTTATGTCTACAATAGTTTAAGCAATCTCTTCCTCATTACTACCTTTATTTTTGGGTTAGTTGGAAACTAATATGTCTAAATGGTTTAGTCCTTGGTATCATTTCAATGGTATGTTTGATCATTGCTCTATCATACAATTATAGATCTTTATATTCCTAAGTGATTATGTTATCATATTTAGTACAAAGCTCTTTAAATAAGACAATTTTTTTCTCTATACATTATTTACCGAATAAAAAACATTTCCCATCAATTATATCAATTGGCTATAATATGAGGACTTCACCTAAAAGCTCTTTTTCTTAGTATTATTATCAAGGTTGAGGTGACTTTCTATTTTTATAAGTCGTCTAGCCAGTTGATTCATCTTTATTTATATGATGTCATATTTAACATCATCTTTGTATTTATTATTCTCTTTAACATTTTGAGCTTCTTGAATTAGGAAAAATATTATCTATTCATAATTATAAAAATTGTTATTGTTGGAATTTATCTGGTATAACCAATATAAGAATTACTTCTAGTTTTTTAGTTTATTTAACATGTCAGTCACTGGCTCAAATCATGTTATTAAAGAAGCTAAGTTATCTACCCTTTGGTTTTGCTCTTGTAGAATAATGAATATAACTATGGATTTAAAATATTTTAGAAGTTTGAAAAGAGGCATAGAAATCAGTTCTTTTTGTCATACCCTTTGTCATATTTGAAGAACAAAACTAGACCCTACTTAAACCCATTGATAGAGATGATCTGAAGAAGGTAGTCTTTGGAATGAGTATAGGAAAAATGCTAGGTACAGATGGCTTCCTAGTCAAGTTTTTTCAAACCTCCTTGGACAACTTAGAGGAGGATGTAATGGTTGTTACAAAGGAGTCTAGGGGTAGTAAAAGAATTATTAAAGCATTAAAATATGCATGCATTGCCTTAATTTCAAAAGGGAAGGAGGAGATGCATATTTCATATTATAGACCTATCACCTTATCAATGTCATATACAAAATAATAATGAAGGTAATGGATAAGTGGCTAAAACATCTTCTAGATAACATTATCTCCTCAGAACAAGAGTGTTTTATAGATGGAAAGCACATATTGGATGGAGTGGCTCTAGCTTAGGAAGCAATACACTCAATGTAAAAAATAAAAAATAGAGGAATGCTCATAAAATTGGATATGTCAAAGGATTATGATAGGGTGGAGTGGATCTTCTTGTAAAGGAAGATAGCAGCCTTAGGCTTTTCTCAAGATTGGATAGAGTGGATCGTGAGTTGCATCTCTACTTTGACATACTCAATGTTATTCAAATGCCTTCCCTTACAACCATTTGGAGCCACTAGAGGTATTCATCAAGGAGATCCTTGTTCCCCTTATATTATTCTCATAATAAATGAAGGTTTCGAAAGACTTATCTTGAGGAGAAGATAACAAGGTTTTCTCATAAGTATAAATGTTGGTGAATAGGTTTTGACTCACCTATAGTTTGTGGATGATAAGGATTGATGGGAGTGACCAACCTCAAGGAACAAAGAATTATCAAAGATACTCTTAATATGTATCTGAGGGCCATAATCCAAGTAATCAATGATAAGAAATCCAAAGTGGTCTTCTTCAATCTGGATCAAAGGCATTAGGAAAAAAATTTAGAGATCTTAGGATTTATGAGGATTTCTCTCCCAATGGTCTTTTTGGGGGTCCCTCTACCTTTTAAAAAATTGAATATAGTTATTTGGAGGAATCTTTTGGACCATTTCAAATAAAAAATTAACCATTGGTCTCATAATTGGTTAACCTTTTGATGTAGTTTAAAATTTTTATAGTTATTCATTTAGGCTATGCCAATCTACAAACTTTCTATCATTTTTGCCCCAAATACCATATGGAAAGAGTTAGAAAAGATGACCAAAATATTTTATGGGGAGGAGAAAAAGGAGAGAGGATATGGGTGTTAGTAGGCTAGGATAAATTAAGGTAGCCCAAGGTAAAGGGAGGTTTGGGCTTAAAGAGATCATAGCTAAACAATAAAACTTTGGACGGAAGGTTTTATTGAAAGTGGATCTTCCAGCCAACTTCTTTATTCAATAGAGTTTTGAGTAGTAAATATTTGGGATAGGTGAATCTGAATGAGGTGATTCATTTCCCTTTAGATGGTATTGGTCCCTAGTGTGGTATGCACTAAATATAGGATCTCAAGTAGTAAAATATGGATTATTTTGGAATGTGGGGAGAGGGGAGAAGGAACGATTTTGGACAGATTCATGGGATCAAAACCCATCTATCATTATTGAATTCTTAGAACTAATACAAGTAAAAACAACCATGGAAATAAGGTTTTGGATCAATATCAAAATTTATTTCAACACCAACCAGCTCGAGGGTTATATTTTTAAGTAGTTTGAGAAGTTGGATGAGATGCCAATTACAATCAATTCATAATTAGTATCCATCATGGCTAAAATCTTAGTAGAAATTTTTCTCATAGGTAAGAATGAGGAGGATTAATTAGCTTGAGGCTATTGGAACCTTGGAGTATAGATGGTGAAGGATGGATATGAAAAATCCATCTATAACCCCCTCCTCATGTATATCAAGTTGAGGAATGGAGAAAGATTTGGGAGTCTAAGGGTTGGCCGAAAGTAAACTTCTTTACTTGTTTTTCTAGTAGTTCATGCACAATGGAAATATTACTTTTGATAATCTAAGATATAAGGGAATTATTGGCCCATACTAGTGTATTTTAGGTTGTGAAAGTGAGGAAACATTTGACCACCTAATGTTTGAGTGTTCATTCATGTGCCAAATTTGGAAGAGATGGTTTTTAGCTTATAAAATTCAAGCCAATGGTGATCTAACCCAAATTAATATTTGGGAAAGATGAAAGAGAGGTAAATTTAAATTTGAATCTCTTCATATCAGGTTGAAGCTTGGATTAAACTATATTTGGTGGCAATTATGGTTGAAGAGAAATGGAGAATTTTTAGAGAAAGCTTTTAATCCTTGGATGGCATTTGGAATATCATTTAGAGAAAAGTCATAGAAATTTATGGTAATGTATGCTAAAGAGAAAAAACAAGCTGATATATGGATGATGGAGAAGGAAGCTAATGTGCAGGAGGGGTGAGATAGATATAGTTTGAAAACACCTCAAAAGGTTAGATTAAAATTAGCGATCATGGAGCTACAAAAGCTAATACGATTAGAGCTAGAATTGAAGTGGTCTACAGGAATCATAATAGGATAGTGTTCTATTTGGAATTGTAGGGCATGGGCAAGGCCACAAAAAATCAAGCAGAAGCCTTAGCTATCAAATCTACTTTTATTTGGGTGGTAAGATAAGTTTATAGGAGTATAATCATAGAATTAAATTCTCAAATCTATTGGAATATATTACATTATTTGGTACATGCCAATGTACCACCTTGGGTACATAACTAGAGTAGGATTTTGTCTTAGATTAAGGTTTGAGTAGTTACTTCATGCAATGTAATAAATGCACAAGTGTTAAAAATATGCAATGATGTAAATGTGCATGTAGTCCACATGTACATGAGTGATAGGATAGGTAGTTGAAGAGTCATGGGTAGATGAAAGGCCAAGGGATATATCTCCCTATATATGCCTTTGAGAGAGTAAAGTAGGAGCTAGATTACTAGTTAGATAGTTAGGAAGTATAGTGAGTTTAGTAGGTACAATGTAGATCATGCATCATTCATGGAGTGTTCAAGTCCTCCATTATATTACATTGTACTATTTTCATGAGCTTTCATTAATGGATATTTTTTGAGTTATTGCAAAAGTTTCTCATATACTTTTCCTGCATATTATATTGCCATTATCATATAGTTAAAATTGCTTGCTTATTTTACATCTTGTGGTTGCATTTCCTTTAATATAGATCCTCAAAAGCTAATAATGGTATCAGAGCATAAGTTAGATTGATAGGAAATAGAGAGAGCCACAAGAGATATTGAGAGGAGATAGGAAATCTCATTTTCAAAATTTTTGAAATTGCATTTGGCTAGAGTCTTTCCACAAAGTTGTAGAAAAACTTGTGAAGACTAGGACTCAACATTGATTCCACTAGATTGATAAATCAACTAGTGAATATTCATTATCTCTAGATTTAAAAATTATTCCATTATAGTTTCTCTAATACTTTGTTACAATTAAAAGAAGATTCAAAGAAATTTGGGAAGCTTCCTACAAGAGAGCTAGGAAGAATATCTTCTTTGGAATCAATCCAACACTTGAAGCAACAAGTTGAAGATTGAATATTTTGGAGGCCTTAAGGAAAAGGTCCCATTGCAAGAGTTGTAGATTTCAAGAGAGAATATTAAGGAGACTCAAGAAAGAGATCTCCATTGAATATTGAGGAGAACCAAGAAGGAGGTCCTCATAGAAATTTGAAGATTGAAGACTTCAGAGTGAAGAAAGAAGAAAGCAACTCATGAAGGAGGAGACTCAATAGAAAGGTATCATTGAAGAACTTCCAGATTTGGAATATTTAAGATAGAGAAGGACTATCAAAGGTCATATTCCATATTTTAGAAGCTACAAAAATTAAATACCCAAGAGAAGAGGTCTCAAGAAAGGCTAAAAGGAGAAAGAAGAAGAAGGCTAGGAAAGCCTCATTGAAGGAGACTTGAAGAAGTCCATTGGAGAAGACTTGAGGAGAACTCAAGGGAGAAGATTGCTAGCAAGGAAGAAGTTCCTGATAGTGAAGAATTTGGGACAATTATCACCATCCAACAACAAGCCCAAAAGAAAGAAATATTTGGCAAGAATTTTACCAAACTCTGGAAAGGATTTCCAAAGACCTCAAGACATTCAAATTCTTGAGAAGAAGGCCACTAAATAGGCCAATATTGAAGTCAAATTTCAACAAGGATGTTAAAGGAGAAAGGATCTAGAAGAAGCCACCAAATATAAGATATTTGAATATTACCATTGAAGGATTGAAGGTTGATTTATGGAAGGAGAGATTGTTTTTTTTACAACATAATTCCAAGAGATTATTGGACAGCATATAGAGGAAAAATAGGATGTGTTAGAATATGAAAATTTCAGAGTTCAAGGACAACAAGAAAGCAGCAATTTGGGCAGCATTAATAGCTGCTAATTTTCAAAATTCAAGAAGGCTACTTGGAGGAGAGTTGAAGCCACAAAACCACAGTTTTGGGCAGCAAGTTAAAGAAGTTACAAAGCTGCAAATTGGTGAGTTAAAGAGCTATTTTTGGACAGCAAGGAAGAGCTGCAAATCCATCAAACACAGGGTAGCATTTAGGTGAATCAAATCACCAAGAAATCCATCACCATACGGAGGTTAAAAAGGTATGCAACATTGGTGCAAAAGGTTCATTATTTGAACATTTATATTTATATTATTATTAAGTTTTATTAAGCACCAAATTCAAGATTTAAAGTTGCAAGAGGAAGGTTTCTAGTTTAAGTCTTCAAGGTAGTGCAGAAGATAGTTTTTACAAGGTTAAAACCTGCACATAAGAAATAGGAGTTAGATATATTTCAAGAGAAAGAAAAATATCAACTTCCTATTATCTTTTGGAAGCAAAGAAGACATTATTCTAAAGTAAAGGTTGCATAGACTATAGTGCATAATACAAGTTATTTCTAAGAGCTATTAAAGTGCATTAATTATTAATAAAGAAAGGAAGATTAGTGCACAAAACAAGGTTGAGTTGAAGTGTCAAAAGACACCATTGAGTGCATAATAATTGTAGCAAGTCTTGGTGAAGAGAAGCCACCAAAAGGAGCATTATAACCACCAAGGATTAGACCGGGTGCCACCATACTAGAGTCAAGAAATAAAGCTACATAAAGAGACTAAGAAAGTCTCAAAAATATAGGTGCAACTAAGGTATTCTATCTTAGTTTATTAATGATTTATTTCAGGTTTTAAATAGCACCAAAAGGTAGACAAAGGTACACCAACGTAGCACAAAATTACTATCATCAAGAGGCAATATTAACCAGGTTAAAGCACAAGGTATGAAGAAAAGGAGATAGAGCCATCTAAGGGCTCAATATCATTCCATTCAAGGTGTCTAAAGACACCAAATATAGCACCATAGTCCCATGAAAGCAATGCTTATAGTGCAAAAATAACCTGCAACAAGAAGGAGAATAAGCTTAGAACAACACAAAGCAACAAAGATACAAGTTGCAAGAAGAATAGCACAAGGTGAATAACGTAAGACAAGGTGCAAATAACAAGGAATAACAACAAAGCATTACCCAAGAAAAAGTGGAGAAGAGCTTGGATGAACGACCACCTTGAAGAAAGCATTCAAATGCCATAGGAGGAGCCACCTTCGTTGGAGAGGAGCCACCATATGTTGAACATCAAGAAAGCTTATTGTTACAAGAGAAGCAAAGTAACTTGCAAAGAAAGTTGGCAAGAATAGGTGATAAGGTATGTTGAAGAGTTTGGTTGCATGCAAGGGAAGGAGCCTCCACTTGCCACACCAACCAAAGGAATCTTGTGCCACTTGGCACAAAGGAAGAAGAGTGCCTACGTATCCTCAATGACATAACACTTGCACAAAGGAAAAGAGCACCCAGGTTTGAAGTAACACTCCATTCAAGCCAAGAAGGAATAACAATCATTATTGCAATGCTCAAAGCATATTACAAGGCCTACACCACCTAAATTAATGCCTTCAAAATGTTGTAACCTCCCAATACCACCTAACAAGGAGTCCTACATTCTAGTGCAACGTAAAGTGCCATGTGGCTTGCATTCCAAAGGGAGAAAGAGTGTATTAATAGCCCTATCTAAAGAGAGCATGCACATCAAGCTTACACAGGTCAAAGTGCATTGAAGGGAGAAGAATACCATCTTAAGAGCACATGAAGATCACTACGTAGAATGAAGAGGATAGAGGACAAAGCATCATGAAGTAGTTAATGCAATCAAACACCATTAAATGAGCAAGAGACCATGTTGATTATAGGCTTATTTGAGCGTAGAGTACAGTGGTATTGCATGTAAATTTTGGCACCTTGAAGGTAAGATTTATTCTCATAACCTTTGCAAAGCACAAAGGAGAAATAAGGCATATATTAAAGTTACAATCAATCAAGTTTTATGCTCTAGGGTTATTTAAATAATAGGAGTAATAAGGTGATAAAGAATAACCTTGAAAAGCATATTGAATGCCTTAGAAGGAAGTAGAAGATAGAAGCATTGAAACTATTGCTCATATTGCATTAAATATTTGCAAATCATTAAACAAGGAAACATAAGGTTTTTACAAATTGAAGTAAAATTGAAATTGCAAATACATGGTTTTTCTAAATTTCTAAATTAGGGAGATATAAGGAGTACTACATCAAAATTTAGATCATTGAAATTTAGAAAACTAAACCATTGAGAATTAAAGGGTAAAAGAAGTTTTCATAGCATTGCTTAAAAGTTGGAAATTATTATTTATACTTGTCTCTTATACAAATTGAAGGGACAAAAGGAATCCAACTATAGAGTCTTGAAAAATAGAGAACATTATCAAATTGAAAGTTCATATATCAATAGGGAGAAATAAGGTGAGAAATAGGAGTTGGACCTACCTACACTTTGGAAGGAGGTAATGAAACCAATCATGCAATACATTACTATAGATGATCCTGAGTCCCAACTTTGTAGTTTCCATATTTCATTTGTGAATCACTTCAGAGACATAAAATTTCTCAACATACCAGAATTCTTGTACTTGTCTATGGACTATTCTATAACATCCACCCATGCCAAGAAGGAGGAGGGTTGGCCTTTTCATCAGGGTCTGTTCAATATTTTGTATGCTTATCTGCTGTAAAAATTTCCTAAAGGAAATATTATCACTCAGGAAAACACAGAGGATGACACTTCCTCCACACCTGGCTCTAATATGAGAGGTGCCAAAAGGAAGGGCAAGGAACAAAAATCCCAGGGATCTCTTAGTGCGAAGAAAAATTTTAAGGTGGAATTTACTCCCATAAGGAGTTCCTAGAGGCTAAAGAAAAAAGAGTCCCTAAGCCCTAAGAAGGTCAAAGAAGGTGGTGAGGATGACTCCAGCGACACCGTTGAGAAATATTTACAGAAATTGGTCATCCAAACCACCTCTGCTACCATTGCCCACCTGGATACTACCTGGGATACTCTTGATAAATCCATTTTGCAATTAAAGGACCAGAGGAATGCATTAAACTTATTTTTTTGTGATACCTTCGATGAGGAGGTCCCTGCAAACTCTTTTGTTGCTGGCATATCCGAAGCTAAGGAGGATTATGTCATCGAAATCACAAAGGAGGTATTCAAGAAAGTGCCCAAGGATAAAATCAAGGAAGGCAATCAGTAAACTATTGATGTACCTCCTATGGATTAATTGCTTTCCTGGTGTTATAATCACAATGACACTGAGAGGGGGGGTGAATCAGTGTGTTCTTTAAAAACTTAAAAGCAATTTAGAATTTTAAATAAACTGCAACAGATTAAAACAGAAATAATAAAAGTACTAAGAGCATCACACATAACACGGCATTTTAACGAGGTTCACCGATGTGGCTACTCCTCAAAAGACTGCTTGGACTACCATCCAAATCCAATCAAATGCAAAGCTACAAATTTACATAATCATTCACCAACGACTAACCGGTAAGAGGCACCAACCTCTAAATTTTATCTCATACAACGTAATGGAGCACCAACTCCAATTTTTCCAGCTCCAACTGGAAAGAGGCACCAACCCCTTTTGCCAAGCTACAACTTGGAAATAGTAATAAAAATTGCAGAATTAAACTGTCACCTCAATTTGCACGATCTGTTGTTTTTCTTGCGTTCTGCTGCTTGTCGGCATTCGGCTGCTACTGTGAAAAATGATTCGCACTTTTTCAACCACTCCTCTATATCTCTTCGTGTTCTCTGCTGCAACTTCATAGAAATATTACTTCTACAGCCAGCACACTATCATTTCACACTCGAAACATGACTTCTGCATACCGCGTTCTTATCTTCTCTTTGCACCACTCACTCTGCTGCACCTTCCATGAAATCTCACTTCTACCATCTACGTATTTTTGCCTCGGACTTTAAACATGTCATCTGCATATCGCTCTCTTTGTTCTCGATCAATCGATACGCACTCACTCACTATCTCATCGCTGCGATCTCTTTTCTTTAACTCCAAAGAACTATCACCGACTTACACTCTACTGCACACGAAATTCATTCGCATATATTGCATCACGCCCACTCTTCAACCTTGCAATAGTCCCGCCTTTTTATAGAAGAGAATATCCCATCAAAACATTCTCAAACACGTCGGCTGCAACCCTAATTAGGTCAACATGAAACCCTAGAATTTTTCGGTTGCTTAACCTTGCTTTGTCCACAGGAAACCCTAATTGATCCGTTGCAAAACCCTAGCAACGTCGGCTTTGAAAACAAGTCGGTGAACAACTTTAATTTAATTTTAAAATATTAATTTAAATTTTAAATAAATAAATAAAATTTAAACTGGATATTTAAAATTAAATATCTTCATCATCGGAGCACCTTTTTCAACAAAACGAAGAGCTAACTTGGGTTTTAAGAAAAACCCATTTCAAAACTCACGACCATGGATTTAAACAAAACCTATAATTTAGTCTGCCTTGGTTTTCACATAAACCCTTCCGCTCTTTGACATCAATGACAACATCAACACTTGAGCAAGGGCAATGTACCCAAGGTACCCAAAATTGCCAACAATCTCCCCCTTTGTCATTGATGGCAACCCTTTACTAAAAACACATCTTCAAGAGCCAAAACTAAAATCAATCTCTTTGAAGTTTTGCTCCCCCTGACTTGAAGCTTTCCTCTTCACTTGAAGCTCTCCCCCTTACTCATATCTCTCCCCCTTTGTCATCAATGGCAAAGGGCCACCTTTGGGGCTCGAAACTAAGAATGAGCCTCTTAGCTTAGTCCCTCCCCCACCTCCTAATGAGGTGATTAATTCTGGGGTGGGAGTAAAACTCCCATTAGGCACTGATCAACATCAACATCTATAACTTCCTTGTCGGGTCTTCTCTTGAACTCTTTGACCATATTCTTGTTCCTGTCATTGTTCTGATCCTTGGACCTGATCATGCCACTGTTCCTATTCCTATATCTTGGAATTTCAACTTTGCACTGTCTGACAGTGTGACTTTTATTGTTGCACTTATAACAAGTAATAGTGTTGTTTCTTTTAGGCATACCTGTTCTTTGAATCCACATGTTCTGACTAAGCCGCTTCGACTAAACCTGTTTTGACCAAGCCTGTTAGTGTGATGTTCTTTTGTTTTAAATGAAACTCTGGTCTGTTTACCCTTCTGACATGAAGCACACATACTATTTGCAGGTTTTTTAATGATTGGAATATATCTCACTGCTTGTTTAGCGCTAATTCTTACCAGATTATCAAAACTTATGTGTCCAAGCCTCTTATGCCACAACCAGTTCTCTTCTTCTTGTCCCATGAAGCACATACCTTCTGAAAACTCTGAGAGTGTGTACAGATTGCCAGACGTCCTTGAGCCGGTTGCTATTAATTTCCTGTTGTTTATTTTTCTAACTTCACAACCATGCTTCTTGAAAACTACTTCATGTCCTTTGTCACAGATTTGACTCACACTCAATAGATTATGTTTCAAACCATCCACATATAAAACTTCCTCTGACTTGATCTTTCCTTCACTAATTTTGACCGTTACTTTACCTATTATTTTGGCTCCGTCATTATTGCCAAATTTTATAGAACCACCCTCATACTTTTGTAGATTTTCGAATTTATGTTTGTCACCTGTCATATGACTTGAGCAACCACTATCAAGAATCCAAGGAACATGTTTATTCTGAGCTCTAAAAGTTGTCTGCACTATTAAAGAATCTTGTTCTTTCCTAAGCTGTTCTTTTTGTTTCCATTCTGTTTTAACTGTGGTATTGGGTTCTAGCTGTGACTTCCCCTTTTTAGAATTTTGCACATATCCTTCAGTATAAATTCTATTTTGTTTTGCTCTATACGGTTGAAATCTTCTTTCATGAGGTTGATATGAAACAGACATACTACGACAATTTCTGGCAATATGACCAAAGTTGTGACACTTAAAACACTCTACTGCATAACTCATTAAAGGAGCAAATGCATTTCTACTAGTGAAACTTCTTGGACCTACGTTGTATTTGCAGTCAACAATTTTATGCAAACAAAAACCATAGAAATAATGATTAAACCTGAAATATGGTCTTGGCCAGGTTGTTGCTGGAGCCTTGGATCTTCTATTCTTTTGATGTGTGACCGTAGTAAAGCCATCATTGTCAGCTGCTATTTCAGGTCTGGCATTATATCTTTCTTTTGCCTGATTCTTGTCTTTGTTCTTTTCACTTTCAACATTGCTTGCTTTTGGTCCAGTTGATGATTCTCCTTCAGAAAAGCCGAGACCAAATTTGATACCTGTGGATCTTTGATCGCTCAGAATTTTGTCCAATTTCATCGATCTTTCTTCACGTTTTACATGACAGTTGATTTTTTGATCCAACTCTTGTATCTGTATTTGAAGACTCACATTTTCTTCTTCCAATTTGCTACAGTGGTCTATCTTCATGGATACCTGTATTTCCAGATCTTTAGACATTTTCTTGTATTCTTCAGTCTGTATTTTTAAACTGGCAATAATTTTGTTTGCATCCTTAAGTTTCCTTGACAATTTTTCATTCTTGTTTTTCTCTGATTCCCATTCCGTAAGGGCAGACACTAGCTCACCCTCTAAATCAACTTCAGCCTCAACTTCTTCAACTTCAGAGTTCATTCCTTCTACCATTTCTGGTTCAATTTTCTCAACCATAGGAAATAAACTGGCTGGGATGCCTTTTTGGATGAGGATCTATTCTTCTTAGCCATTGTGTACTAATCCAAGATCAACCCTGACTGATTTAGCCAAAATTGGGAACCGTGCTCTGATACCAATTGTTAGAAAGGCGAAACCTGTCGTTCTACCAAAAGCTCGAACTGGAGGTAGCCGCTACAGGCCAGGGCTTTAACCTACGGGAGGCGGTTAGTCCATGTCATGATTCCCGAGGAGGGATGCTGGCGATTAGTCCAACACCTGGTTTCTATTATTGACCCTTTGGGGTTTCCTTTCCTTTTGGTCTCTCCTCTATTTGTATTTTTGTGTTTTTATTTTTTGTTAAGGATGCTTTTTGGGTTTTCTTCGCACCCTCTTCTCTCTTTTTTGCTTCCCTATGATGCACTTTTGATTTTCTTGCATCCCTTCCTTTTGTGTTGTACTAAGGCAGTGGGGCGCGTTTTAAATACCCCCTTAATGAAAATTATTAACTTACCAAAAAAAAATATATCTTCAAAAAATTAGGGATTCAACTCAAAAGGATATCTAAAGGAAGCTAAGAACTTTATCAAGACTATAATACACTCAAATACTTGGGAGATATAAGGGGTTCTACAAAACTTGAGAATTAGAAAATTTTTATCAAACTTGATCACATACTCTAAACTAGGAAGATATAAGGTAGTCTATAAATATCATCATGACAACAAATAAATTTATTCTTATAGAATCCCAACTTCTTAAAGGATCTAATTACTATTCATGAAAAAACAAAGTGAGGTCAATACTGATAGTTGAAAATATTTGGAATATAGTTAAAGGAGCAAAAATTAAACCTACTACAGGTGATAGTGAGATTCAAACATTTGAAGACAATGAAGCAAAAACACTAATAATAATAATGTTTGCTATTACAGATGAAATACAACCTTACATTATTTTAGAAACAACATATATAGAATCTTGGAAAACCTTAGCCAAAATATTTGAAGGAAAGAATAAAGCCACTATCTTAAATATTCAAACTCAATTGCATTCTCTAAAAGTGAATAGTGGTGAAAGTATAAAATTGTTCCTAAGGAAAGTAGCAGATATAAAATGGAAATTGTTAACCTTAGGATAATAAGTAGAAGATAAGTTTCTTGTTCAAGTAACCTTGAGAGCACTTCCATATAGCTACAAGCATTTATTTACATCTTTAAAAATCCTAAGCAAATATACATTTTTTGATGAGTTGGTCAATATTCCTCAAGAACATGAAGTGGAAAATATAATTAAATATGAAATGACTAACAATGCATTAGTTTCAAAAGATAATCCATGGGGAAATATTGCCTTATCCCCAAAAGTATGAAGACCATGGAATAATAGATATTATTAAGTATGCAGGAAGAAAATACATAGTACCAATTACTGTAGATTTAATCCTAGAAACCAGCATCAAGGAAATCAAACAAATTATGGAAGTCAACCAAATAGACCCTTCCAACCAATACAATATCAAATTTAATTAAATCCACATCAACAACAATTTCAACATCCATACACTTCTCAGAATCAATACAATTATCCTCAATTTCAATATAGAGAAGGAAAACAAAAAGGACACTTAGTTCAAGAGATTCAAGAAATTCACAAACTGGAAGAACCTACAGATAAACATGAAGTTAAAGCTCTCTCAACAAAGATTGCATTTTATGAAGATACTAACTATTTAATTGATCAAGTACATATAGGAAGTATAATGAAGGAAGCAAGAAAGAAGAGCTTGAATTCTAGAACAAAAACAAAGACCATATTGAAGACTAAAGTCTTCAATATCCAAATAATGTAATACAAGGGGGTGTTGGAATATATTACATTATTTGGTACATGCCAATGTACCACCTTAGGTACATAACTAGAGTAGGATTTTGTCTTAGATTAAGGTTTGAGTAGTTACTTCATGCAATGTAATAAATGCACAAGTGTTAGAATGTGCAATGATATAAATATGCATATAGTCCACATGTACATGACTCATAGGATAGGTAGTTGAATAGTCATGAGTAGATGAAAGGCCAAGGGACATATCTCCCTGTATATATATACCTTTGAGAGAGTAAAGTAGGAGACAGATTACTAGTTAGATAGTTAGGAATTATAGTGAGTTTAGTAGGTACAATGTAGATCATGCATCATTCATGGAGTGTTTAAGTCCTCCATTATATTACATTGCACAATTTTTGTGAGCTTTCATTAATGGATATTTTTTGAGTTGTTGCAAAAGTTTCTCATATACTTTTCCTGCATATTATATTGTCATTATCATATAGTTAATATTGCTTGCTTATTTTACATCTTGCGATTGCATTTTTTTAAATATAAATCCTCAAAAGGTAACAAAATCTTGGTAGGATCTATGGATTGCATGATAAACATTGCTTTGGAGACATAGAGGTTGAGGATTCTTGTCACCTAAACTAAGTAGTTGTGGAGGGAATTGGATTATGTGATCCTAATTTATGTGGGTAGAGCTTTGAATATAGTGTAGACTTGCTAGCTTATATGGGTATCGAGAAGGAGGTAGGGGTTCAGTGGCATAGTGGCATGGTTATTGAGGATAAGAGGATTGGGTAGATTAGTGAGAAAATCCAATGTTTGGCTAATTTGGACAACCATTGTAAGTATATAGTTTATGATATTTGGGTCCAATGTAGATCCCTTTTGAGTGTTGTAACCAAAAGTGATTAGTTCCTAGGATATTAGGATTTAGAGCTATGGAAGTTTGTTGAAAATTTAAAAGGAGGAAATGGGTTCTCTTGTTGGCTAAGGTTGGGAGGAGTCTCATCGCAACTTGTAAATAATCATTGTTCTAATATATATTTTTAAATTCTTTTTTCAAAAAAAAAAATCTAGAAGTGCCAACCCCTATGTTTGTATAATTTTATCCACTTATATTTTTAAGCATAGACCAACTAAACCTATTTTATAACTAGTTTTGAGTCACCAAAAATATTCAAGTGTTTAATACCAAGTTCTTTAAATTTTGAAGAACTATGTATAATGCTTCATATTCATCCATATTGTTTAGTCAATTAAGAAATATTTGACAAGTGCATTCTAGGTGTCTTCCCTATGAATCAATAAACTTAATTCCAACCCTTACACTAGTTCTAGATCAAGCCTCATCATAATGCATAATCCACATATCATCAAGCATTTGAACTTGTTTTCTTATCAAAGTTGACATTATTTTTTTAAATTGGTTATTGCGGGTGATTTTTGTGTTTGCCCCACCCACCTAATTCTTTTTTGTAACAAAGTGATCAAGAGTCATGAGCAACAATATCTAGGCAAGTATGCCAGTAGTTGTATGTACTTTTCTCAAGTGGCAAAAGAAGAATATATATATTTGTAGATAAGTGTGAGAAGCAAGGTGAGAGTTCCTTAAAATTTAGAAATATACATGAGGGTGAAACCAAGCATGACATCATGACATATCACCAGGTTGCAATCACTAAAGATCAAGAAACTCTAAGTGTAGAAACCAAGCATGACATTGTAATATATCTCCAAGTCATGGTCATTGAAGTGCAAGAAAACCTAAGTGTAGAAACCAAGCATGACATCATGACATATCTCTAGGTCACAATCATTGAAGATTAATAAAATATAAGTGGAGAAGCAAGTGTGACATCATGACATATCTCCAAGTCGTGGTCATGAGAGCTTAGGGGTGCTTTAAGAAAAATACCAACTATGACATCATGACATATATCTAGGTCATGGTTGTCGAAGCTTAGGAAATATTAGAGAAAAAATAAAGTCATGATATTATGACATGTCTCCAGGTCATAATCGCCAAAGCTTGAGAAATACTGGAGTAAAAATAAAGTGGTGACATCATGACATATCTCTAGGTCATGATCATTGAGAACTCGAGGAGGATTTAAGACAAAAACAAAGTGTGATATTATGATATATCTCTAGGTCACAATCATTGAAGCTCAAGAAATCTTAGAGTAAAAACAAATTTATAACATCATGATACGTTTCTAGATCATGGTCACGAGAGCTCATGAAACTCTAAGAGAAAAAGTAGGTGTGACAGCATGACATATCTCTAGGTCACAATTGTGAGAGCTCAAGGAGGCTCTAAGGTAGAAATCAAGCATGAAATCGTATCTCCACATCATGGTTGTAAGATATCATTAGCACAAAGGAAAAAAGAGTGTCACGATATCACGACGTGTCACATTGTGGTCTTGATAGCATCGAGAAGGTAGAATTATAAAAATATTTTTAGCCTGCCATGTTTGTTATATGTCTATTATGGAGGATGATTTCAAGAATGAGGAATGAACTATAATTAATCTCATTCTCACTACTCTCCTACATGCAAGTGATAGTTGATCTATGATCAGAAATCAAACATTTTTTCTCATTTTAGATCAACAGTGTTGCATGGTGTTCTGCTAGCCTGATCCTATAACATTTTTTTTAATGGCTTTTGAACCTAGAACTTTTGCATTATGTTGAAAAATTTTATAGTAATACAAAGGGGATTTTTTTTTAGGCTTTGGTTCATAATTTTGTAGAAAATGTATTTATGAGTGATTGATTATTTTTGTTTTAACTGGATAAATGTGCATGGCATTAATTCTCATTTTTGGATTTTTGCATATGCTTGTTTTCTAGTTTTTGAATTTATATTTTGTTGGACCATAAACTGATTAAAGATATTATTTTTAAATTTCATAATACTAGTTGGCTTGTTAAGAAGTTTGAATGTTTACTCTATTTCATTATCCTCATACGCTTCTTGATGTTTCTTAATCTATACCATATTAAGTTCTAGCTTTAGTTGCATTTACTTCTTTCTGCATCCTTCCCCCCTATAGTATATTTCAGCTAGTTAGAAACTTGTAGGAGTGTTAAGCTCTACAACTTGATCGATCATTCAATGTTGTCCATGTCTATGGGCACATATTTTACCTTAGGTAGATTTTAGACCATAATTTTTGGCATGCCCGATGGGACCCAATCCCACTATTTGGATAAATAAAAGTTTTGGTGATTCTATATTTTATCAACATTTATTTCAATCACTTGGTGACTCTAATATAAGTGTAATATATATCTATGATAGATTTCCTTTGAAACCTTGTTTAGTTTTTACTTTTTCTAGAGGGTTCAATATTTGATGAGCAATATTGATCTCATCAGTGGAAAAATTATGCTCATCTAGCGACTCTCACCTGAAGGAAGAATCTAAGTAGCTCAAAAATATTGATATCAAGGATTTATGGCTCGGTAACATTATCCCCAATGGAATGACATAAGTCCCCTTAATATCCCACATCTACACAACATTCCCAAGGCCACTTTGAGGACTTTACCAAGCTTTGATGGCATAGAAAAAAATGTATTTGAACATTTTCAAGATGTGGCTTCCTTGGCTACTATGCATAATATTGCATCTGAGGATGTGATGATCAAGTTGATTTTTCTCTCTTAAAGAGAAAGTGTTGTTGTGGTGTAGATCATTGGAGGATCGAAGCATCTACATATGGACCAATCAAGCATAAGCTCTTATTGATATATTTGATGACTTTGGAGACCCCTTCTTGTTTCTGACTATACTCTCATTTGTTAAACAAGCACATCATGAAAATATTTTTTAATTTAATGTCTGATTTAAAATAATATGGATAAGGATTACTCATGAATTCCAATAATCCCCTGCTCAAGCATACATATATTATATCCATGCTTTCCACTCTGATATAAGCATTCTTATCCAATAATATGAAGAAAATATATTTTCACAAACTTTCAAAGAAGCCATCCGCACTAAAAATATATTGATCCAAGTAGGAAAAATACCACCCAAAGAAGTTGCTCATCCTCAACAACCTTCTATAATTTTATTTGATATATATTTCCCTAAGGATATTAGGCCATGTCCATATCAAATAACAAAGAGTGACATTCTCACTAATCCCCATGTGAACAGGCATCAAACGGAGTAGGAGTTGAAGGTAAAGATTTATAAATTAGTCAAAGAGGTTAGAAATATGGAAAGATAGCTCTTAGAAGATAAAATACAAGACCTCAAAAATTTTGGGCCGGTTATACAAAAACCATATAAAGCTAGTTATTTTTAGCTAACAACGGATGTGAGGATACATTTAGAAAAGGGGTTACAATAGGGTAATGATAGAGAATGGGAAGGTGATCGAAATTTGGTTCTAGTTAAACCTCTATTCCATAGTGAACTCTAAATTGAGGAATATAGGAACCACAATGAGAAAATAAAGAGCTTCCCATTGATGGATAGCATAATGGCTTGTGTAGAAACCTAAAATATTTTCTTTTAAGGAGACTCACAAAAATGCCTCCTTATTACCCCCCACAATCCACCTTGGGCAGCCCTAGGGCTAATTTGATGGTTTCTACCAACATTGGGAAACTTTTCCTATAAGTTGCCTAACCATCTCAACCCGATACGGTCTCTAGACTGTGACCATATTGACCCGATATGATCATAAGAAATTAAAAAATAAATAATAAAAATAGCAATCGATAGCCAAAACTAACTATTAGTATTTTGCATGATCTTGCACCAATTTTAGATGCCTTGCATGAGACAATCAACTATTCTGGGGCATGCATCTATTTTTCCAATGCAAACTGCCCCTTTGCTTTTTCATGCAGAGTGCCCTAGCTTTGATCAAGATATCTATAAAATAGCACTCACCCCTCAGTTTTGAAGATCAAGAAAATTTCAATTTTGTGCAACAAAATATTGCCAAAATAATTCCATAAGGTTTTCCCACTACTAACACCATTGTACCGGACTACTACAAAGGATTGAACATTGCACTTTGCTACTTCACATAGCCAAAAACCCTCACTACAATGACTATTAAATTTCCTTAAACTTGCCTTCCCACCATGAAAACCCATCAACAATACTCTCTAGGTCATCCCAAACGCCACTTGAGCTTGGCAACAAAAGAACATAGGTTTGTGATAGCAACCATCTCACCCCAAGATGGTCTGCAAATGAAACCGTTTTGACTCAAGATGATCATGATCAGGTGATTTGTTTTACTATTTTTACTATATCTTAGGTTATATCTTTTTATTTCACTATTTTGTATCAGTTTATATTCTATCACATACATGCACTTTCCTTTTAATCATTTCATTTATCTTTAGATTGAACATGGGTCCAACTTCGGTGGCCCTGCACATGCTACTGATTTATTACTATTCCATTATGTGTAGGTTATAGGTACAAGGACAATGAAAGAGTTTGCATACAACCCTCATGTAGCGGTCCCAAAAAACCTACTCCCTTACAAATTGTGTTGGCACAAAGATTCTTCTACTGTACCAAGATAGTTTACTCATGATGTTGTAAATCATTGTATCAATTTGGTAGCATCTCCTAAGAGGGTATTTTTATTGTAACACCTTGAAATACAATACAAATAAATAAAAAGAGGATCCATCTTATTTTACATTGTTCTATCATCATGTATTCATTCATTATTACTTTGTTTCATTTTATTTGGTGTAAATTTCTAGCTTTCAAATGGCAATCACGGTGGGACCTAGTTCTTATTTTTATAATGTAGGTTCTAATTGATATATTTATTATTTTTGTGATTTACAGGTACTCAGGCATAACTATCTTGGCTCAAGATGATTCTTATCTCATAGTCATCATAGGTCGAGACGATATCTGATCAGAGTCCAAACAGTATTGCATAACTCCTTCAAATGTAGGCTTTCAAGGTTAACTCTCTATCTTTTTTGTTTAATTTCTAAAAAGGAAAGGTATAAAAATATCCATTTACAACATACTTGAAAATATTTCAATTTTTAAGTTAGTCAGATAGCAACCATATCCATTCAAGACATTCTCTATCTATGATCGTCTCAGGATGAGACGGTCCCCTATCTACAACCATATCAATGAGAGATGATCTCTATCTATAGTTTTTTATTTTTCTTGTATTGTTGTGTACTAAAAGGTTGATCATTATCTAGGAAATAATGTATTCTAGGGTTTAAAATTTGCATTAGTGAAATATCATCAATTGCTGGTTTATTTCATTTTCACAAAATTAAAAGGAACCTACCCAAGAAACCAAAAACATTAAGAAAATATCAAAAATATCAACAAAAGAATAATATTGCACAAACAGATAACCTCAACAATTAAGAGATAAAACCACTTGTTTATTTTTTTTGAATTATTTGTGTAGTTTAAAAAAAATACACCATTTACTTAACTTATGGTGGAGACACGTAGTCAAGCTCAATCACGAGTGAACACTGCTAAATCAAAACAAGGAAATATGGATTGCTTTTGAGTTAATATGCAAGAAATTATTATACCTAAGATGTAATGTGATCCTTAGGAAGCAAATATTGTTAACCATCCAACTAATTTTGACATATCGGGTATCACTATTCAAGATCAACTAACAAGTGTTGAGTACGATTAGGATATAGATTATCTAGATCAAGAAGCCTTGTGTGCCATGTATAGGGACAACTACTTCCAAGCTAAAACATCTAGGAAGTCCCTACATCACATTCATATCCTGGCTCAACCTATAACTCCCCTATATTAGGATCAATAGGTACATTCAAGCCACCCCAACTGATCACCCTTGGATGACTCACAAGTATGATTATTTGAACGTATACTTCACTCAGGGTCATAACAAGGCTACCACATTAGCTCATACCTTCTTCGTGATGGCTCATGGGCCCAAGTATGGTGACTTTGATCATCCCATTACACCTTACGATAGATAGTATGGGAAAGGATGGTGTGCTTCAACACCCCTGATTACATAGAGCCTACCCTAGGATATTAGTACTAGGTTAATATCACCTCTCAAGATCATGGAAAGCATGTCATTGATCTTTCCAAAGCTGAAAAGCAAGCCATATTTTTTTGCACTAAAAATGCACATGCTTACACAGTACAACAGTTGAATAGATCTTATTAGGTACCAAGGCAAAATCCTGAGTACCAATAATGGTTGTAGAGGGTGATGCACAAAAGATTGCCAATGCCTACACATCAAAGGCAGCAAATTCAACATCATCTAGACTACCAAAATTAATATAATAATATTCCTTGATGACCAAATCATAAAATTTCCCCTTGTCCATGCTTGAATAACTCGTGTGCCCAATATTATATACCTCCAACTATCTATTATCAAGAACCTCCTACACCTCAATAGTACCAATATTTATAGGAGGATGAAATTTATGGAGAACCCCAACAGGAATATGAGGAACAGGTTGATACCTATCCTAAATCAAATCATGTTAAGGTACCTATCGAGCATACTTATCACCCACCACCTCAACATCAAAACCCACCACCTCCATCTAATCAAAGATGGAGGTGGGCAAATCATATCATTTCTCTAGAGGCATAAAAAGTGCTAACTAACTAGATAAATTCATTAGAAAAATAATCTCAAGGCTCGAGTTACCAAAAACCTACCCTAAGGCAACTTAACAATCAACCTCTGCATCCATTAGTGCCATCACCACCATACTTACCACATTTCAAGATGCCTAAACTTGAAAAGTTCAAAGGTGATGAAGATGCACAGGAGCGCATGACAAGCTTCATCAATATATACTTTCATATTCAAGACAATGACTACTTAATGTTAAGAACATTCCTTATGAAATTGGTTGGGGGTGCTTTGGAATGGTATAATCATCTACCACACCATAGCATATACACCTTTGAGCAACTAGTGAATGCATTTTTGGAGCGCTTTTCCTATAGCATTAGGAAAAAGGTGAATTTGACTGACTTTTCTAACCTTTGTCAATTTGATGATGAGCCAATCATAGCATATGGGAATAGGTGGAGAACATTTTTTTCAAAATTACCCTTCACCTTACCTATCATAAAGCTTACTCAGATGTTCACAAGGAGTTGCTCAAAACAGATGTCACTTTTATTGCAACTCCAACAATATAGGACTTTCAAAGAAGCCTTAGCCTAGGCCAAAGTAATAGAAGACATTGAGATTCAATAAGGAGAAATTAAACTCTAAAAGAAATAATGGTCAAGAAAAAATACTAAAGGGAGCCAAAACCAAAACAAAAAACAAGTGGCTCTAGTGAACCAAATAATTTTGAGTGTCCCTAGACCCTCAAATCAAAATATACCTCAACCACAAAACTATCAGACCCAATCATTGTTTGTGCAATATCATAGTCAACCAGCATAATAGCCCCAAAAAAATTAATAACCCACTCAAATAAGTCATCCACCACACCCATATACACCATTTCCAAAACCCTTGGCAACCATATTTATTGGTTATGCAAGGTGCAAGCAATAACCCTTCCTAAGATTCACCCATTGGACTTGAATTATCCTAAATATAAATAGTACAAAGAGGATCAGTATTGCATCTACCATAGGTAAAAAGGGCATGACATTCAATCCTGCTATAACTTCAAAAACCTAGTACAAGATGTGATTGAAAGGTAAGAAATTTAAATAGATAATTCGCTTGCCACAAATAATCAAAACATGGGGTAATATCAAGATCCTCTACCTCAATGTGAACCAAACATAGCATTGGCTACTATAGTGGAGCAACTAAAACTAGTCAATCAGGTTCATATCACCCCACCTAACCAATATTTTGTGGGGATGATTAGAATAGTGACACAAAATAGAAGATACCCCATACAACCCACACAAACTGTAGGCCCTTCCAATATGCCTTTAACGTCATGAGTACCACCACAATCAATGCCAATCATACCTCAGACACCTAACTTGGTGCTCACACTACTTAAAATGACATCTATGAAGCTCTCCATATATGAGCTTATACAACAATCCACCCCACATTGAGAAGCTCTTATGGAGATTTTGAAAAAAATTGAACTACAACCCCAAGACCCCAATTCTTTCATCAACTTTTTGGGGTATGTTAAAACATGAAAAGAGCCTATGATTACATTCCATGATCATGAGATCAAGATGATACCCATAGAAATAGTCGATCCACCATTGCATATCATCGCTAGTGTGGATAGGATCCCTTACAAATGTGTCTTGATAGACATAAGCTTCTTAATTAATATCATCACCATTGTGGCACTATAACATCTCAATCTACCACCATGACAAATTGAATCTTCTACTTTTACCCTTCATGCCTTCAATGATGCATTGTGTTCTACCATTGGCACAATCATCCTTCCTATTTAAGTTCTACTAAAGGCTACTCCTACATTGTGCCATATATTGGAAGGTATTATGCAATGCAACTTGTTACTTGGTAGGTCTTGTATTTGATACATAATATGTGTGCCTTTCATATTGCATCATTACATTAAGTATATACATGAATTTCAAGTGAATTGCATCCTAGTAGACTTGAAGCCCTTCAAGTTTTGTAATGTGGTTCAACATTTGTAGGATTACACCTTTACTTCCACCCATTTGGATATTTGACCCAATGAACCCATATAATCTCTAGATTTACCACCATCACCCATCATTTCATCACCACCAAATCCATCCCAATCTTCATCATCAGTTACTTTGAAAGTTCCATCTCAACCCATTGAATTAGACATCCCAATTTGAAATCCATCGAAGGCACCTATGACATCACCTCAAGACACAATCTCAACATCCATATCGTAATCCCCAAGGTCTCCTCCCACACCTTTAATCTTAATAATCACTGCCACATCCATCAATATCTCCACTACAGGAGAAAAACCACCATCCATCACAAATACTCCATCATAACCGATGAGTTTCAAAGTGTTACAGTATATGGATCTGGTTTACTTATATATTTCTTACAAATGAATGGATATGAATTGTTTTTAATTGTTGTTTCATATTAATTTCATTATTTATGCATCAAAATGATTAATTGTTTTTTTGGTAAGTTAAAGATTTTATATTTATGAGGGCATTTGAAAGGTGCCCTAACACCTTACTACATCATATGAGAAAAAGGATACACAAAACACCAAAAATAACAAGCATCCTTGAGGACCTAAGAACAGTAAGGAAAATATGAAAAAACTAAAAAATATCTGGGAAAAGCCCAAGAGGGAAAAAAATGTAAGACCACACAATAGAAGCTGATTAGGCAATAACAGAGTCATCCTTGTCATCTTTCTTAACATCCTTAACATCATCCTTTGGGATATCCTTGAAGATATCCTTTGTAATTTCCACAACTTTGTCATCCTTGATCTCCAGTTTAGTTTCAGCATCAGTAGGTGTATCTTATACAAAATTATCATAGAAAAATATGAGGTTTAGAGCATTTCTATGCTCTTTCATTTGAGAAATTGCTCCTAAAATCATATTCATGGCATTCTCCAAGTGATAAATCATGCTCGAGGTCATATTGATAATATATTTCTAAAGTATCTTCTCCACTAGATCATCCATATCATCCTCAACAACATCCTATGACTTTCCTTGATTTTGGGCTTCCTTGTTTTTGAGGTGTTGTGAACTCCTTGTGGGATTTGTCTCAACCTTGATTTTATTTTTTGCCATGAATTTCAGATCTTTTTGACCTTCGACCACCTTCTTCCTTTTGGATCCATGACTCTTAGTGACAGGGGTGGATGACGTATCCTCCTCGGTGTTCTCCACATGTTGGTTTCTGAGAGAAAATATTTCCTTGAGGAAATTTATCCAAAAGATGTAAATACAAAACTTTGAAAATACCTTGATGAGAGGACCATGAAGCCTCCTTTTTTGTGTGAGTTGCATTGATGGAATAATCCATCGATAGGTAAAGAAATTTAGGAATGTTTATCGGCTTAACCTCCCTGAAGTGATTCATGAAGGCAACATGGAAGCTTTTGAGTTGTAATTCAAGATCATCCACCATTATATATTCTATAATAGTCTTCATGAATTCCTTCCAAGGGGTGGGAAGGTCACTACAGAACATCCCTAGCTTGACGAATATTTGCATGGGCAACTTTGACTCAAATTGGCTCAGCTTAGCTTCCCATTTGTTCTTATCCCTATGAATAGTCCACCCCACCATAGGTTGCTCAGTAATCTCAGCCAAGATTCTAATATCTACCTAAAACTCAAAACCATGAACAATTACAATACCTTTATCCTAGGTGGATGCAAAATCCAAGTTTATGTCCGAGCCCAAGCTAGAAAAAATCTTAAGGAACAACATGAATCCTCAGTATCTAAGGATAGCTTCTGCTACTAGTTCAATTGTGAGTGACTCTGGCTCAACAAAACTCATGTTGATGGGAACTCAAAATGATTAATTGTTATAAAAATGATTTATGCATATATTTTACACAAATTGTGTGTAAGATGTTGTGTTGTTAGGTAGATATGTGTATGAAGTTGGGTAGAGGCCATGGCTGATGAACCAGGAGGTAGGCATACTTAGATTGGTTGAACGTATGGTGCACTTGTGGGATCTGTGGATAGGTGCTACAGAAAGGTGCTACTAAAAAGTATCTACTAAAAGGTGCTATGGAAAGAGCGAGTCAAAGTTGACCAAACCTTGTTGCCATGTCACATCTAGCAGGAGCATATTATACACAGTCAACCACTTGACTGTCAACGTTGGCAACATATTTGGCATTTTGATTATTATTAAATAAAAAGTTGTAAAGTTGTTATTAAAGTTGGAGAGGATCAAAGTTGTTAAATTATTCCACCAACTTATTTTGTCTTTCCTTGAGAATAGGACAAATAGGTTATTATTATTTCTTAAATTAAATAGTTGTTAAAGTGGTTGCCACTTGGGCTTACGTTGATTAGTCCAAAGTCCCGTTTGTTGTGAAATTGTATTTGTTTAGAAAAGTTGTTAGTACGAAGGTTAGGATTTAGATTTGTTAGTTAGAAAGAGACAAATAACATTACAAAGACTTCATTGAGAATAATTGTATAAATTACAGTAAAGAGGCCTTTGAAAATGTCCTCGAAAAAAGAAGTTGAAGAAGTCACTCTTAGAAAAAGTCTCTCGTAGTATTTTGAGGAAGATTACAATTTCCAGCAATGTACATGATTGAAGTTCAGCAATAAAATAGTATTTTCTTTCCATATCTTTTGCAATGTTGTTTTGTCTTTCGCAATGATTTATTTTCTTCTATAGAATCTTTATTTTTCCTGCATCAATGAATAGTTAGATGTTAGAATAGGTTAAATGAAATAGTAGTTACTGAGATAAATTAGCATAGAGGAGAAGAGAAATATACTATCCTTTTAGAAGGCAGGGCCCACTTCCATAAGACCAGTCCCTACTCTCTCGCTCCTGCAATAGAATAGGATTAGTTAGTATAAAATAGAATTAATATAAATTAAATTGCATTATTTATTTCAAAAGTAAAATAGTCAAAATATCATTAGTTGCACGTGGATCCACATTCATTAGGATTAATTTCATATTAAAAATAATTACATTTAAAATATTTTATCTTTTTTGTAACCTGATCTTAAGAAATTGAATTAAGTAAGTTGGTTAATGTCATGGAATATCTATACTAGATATCTATTCTTTAAATCGATTAAGACCTGGATTGATAAATTAAATGATTAGTTGTTCAAGCTAGATATTTTTGGCACCGTTATCGGGGAGAATAGTGCCATTGCATTAATCTGAAGACTGTTGGACCACGTAAGGAAGGAAGCTTACCTACATGTGGAGGGTGGCGCAAGTAGTGATCAATGCATGTGTAGGCCTATACGTGGAGGGTGGCACAAGTAGTTATCAATGCACGTATAGAGTTGCGTGTGGAGGGTGGCGCAAGTAGTGATCAATGCACATGCACACCAAGCATCCCCCACCTTAGGTGGACCAGGTTCTACTTTCTTAAATCAACTTTTATTGCTTTCCTAGAGTTAGCAATTTATTTTCTAGTCATTTATTTTCCAGCATTTACTTTTCAGCAATTTTCCTTTTCAACAATTTATTTTCCAAGTCATTTATTTTCCAGCATTTACTTTTCAGCAATTTCCCTTTCAACAATTTATTTTTCAAGCAATTTATTTTCTTGCACAGTGTGGTTGTTGCTAGTTTAAATATGAGACTCTTTGGCCTGTAGAAACACAAGGTAGTACAGGAAGTAGGTGTGACTGAGTGACACAACCATAGTGAAAACATCCCTTAGAAGTAAAATGGTAACAACAACACTTTATTTTTTCTTATTGTGCTAAAATTAGTTGTATGAATCCATTGACTGTGGGTTGCACCTAATTTTAGTTATAATAGGATTGCTTTAAATTATCAAACAAAACAAAAACAAAAATAAAACAAAAATAAAGAGAATATATATATATATATACTGAGAAGTAAAAGTTGCTAGATGGAGGAAAATAGCATCAAATAGTCTATGACCATTGACCTCATAAAATTACTGATAGAACAAGAAGTTAACCTTCTTTTCAAAAAAATATACCAAACATCTAGGGAAGAGTGGGAACACCTGTGCAAACATCTTGATATCATAAAAGATAGATCAGATGAATTGGGTAAAATCTAGAGAGTAAACATAGCTAAAATTCTAGGGCCAGATTTTCACTCACCCTACCTTGACCTTATAAGGAGTTGTGAGTGGTGGCTAGGGGATAGGAGAGCAACAATAAATTCGGTCACCTACCCATGGGACCAATATTTTGAGGATTCCCTTACCATTCACAGTTTCCTAGAAAAAATAGAAGATAGGGAAGTGAACCTAGAATATAGCAAGATATATCATAGGGCACCTAGAGTAGTTTGCTTTAGAGAATTGTGTCAAGACTTGCATTGTGAATTACAATTCGAAAGCCCTAACCCAATTCCAAAATAGGCTTTTATTGTCCAATTGATTACTTTGGTAACAAAAGACTTTGGATTTAACATGGAGCATTATATGACTCCTGATTGAATAAATACTTCTCTTTAACAAGCAACAAATACATTACCTATTAAATAAGTTGTTGCTTTATATATATATATATATATATATATATATATATATATACATATACATATATATAAATATTCTCTGTTAATATATCACTTGAGAAAAAAAGATTATGCTTCTTTTGTTCCATAATGGAGTTCCAATATTTGCAATACTCTCATCTTATTCTTCATCAATTTTTAGTCTCAATATTATTTCAAAAAGATCCTAAAAAGACACTTCTTTTATTTGTAATAGCTTGAGAACTTGTAGGAAAATTACTACCACATCTTGCATAACACTTTGTTTGCTAAAATAAAATCTAGGTGTTTTCAATTACTCAGCCACCACTAGTGTTTTGAGCAAATCTTCATTGAAAATCAAACAATATTTGGGTGTTATAAGTTGCTCCTAGTCAATCAAGTTTCCTCTTGGACTACGCACATTATAACAAATAAAAATATTGTGAAGTTTGGAAAGAATAACTCATGAGTTACTATTGCCATAGAGTGAATGGTTTCCCCTACTTATCCAATTATGTGCATGGTCTAGAAAGCTAACGAATTGGCAAAAGGACAAGCTCCCCCTTCATCCTTAAAAAAAAAATTCCCTTGCTCTCTCTTCAAAATGAGCAAGTATCCCAAAAAGAATAATAATTTCCTTGCTCTTCCTCAAAATGAGCAAGTATCCCAAAAAGAAATGAAAATTCCCTTGCTCTTCCTCAAAATGAGCAAGTATCCCAAATAAAATTCAATAAAATAAGGGAAAGGAGCTTGAATCCCTGGAATTCTTAGTATTTCAAAAACCATGGGGTGATCCTCATTACAGCAATGGGTTGAATGAAACCCGCCTGGAAATAAGGTATCCTTACATAGTAGCGCTAAGTCTGGACAAGACCTATGGATGCTCATAGATAAGCTAACTTGTTGGCATAAGTGACCATTGGTTTACTCAATCCTTACTCATGATGAGAAATGAACATTCACTGCACACACAGTTGGTCCTTGAGAGGCTTGAAAACACTAGGACAACCTTAGCATCATATCAATTTGTGAGATGAATAGATGAATTTGTTTAAGGTCACTAGGATGTTTGAGTCTTTGTGAAACAACTCTAGAATATCATAAGCAAGCAAAAGTCATGAGCAAATTTCTATTCCATATGTAGGTACTATAGTTCATCCCATCCTACAAAAATATGGTTTGTATTTCCAAGAACCTTAATATTTACTTATTTATAGGGACAAAGCAGTAAGGATAGGGTTACAATTCCCATCAAGACTCTGATAGAGTGGTTGGGAATCCAATTCCCCAAAGCTTTGCACCCCTATAAGAACAACAAAAACATGTATACTCCCAAAGGAAAGAAAGGCCATCAAGATGACATCAAAACAACTATCCTATTCTTCTGTTCAAAACAAATGTTGAAATCATCCAAGCCTTTGATAAAGATCTATTTTATATATATTGATGACTGATATCAGATTTACATCCATTATTTTTCTCACATGGAACTCCTTATGAAATTAAAGGAAGAAAATCATCCAAAAAAATAAAAAATTTTTACCCCCATACCATTAAAATAAATAAAATAATATAAATTTCCTATACATATAAGCATCTTTAAATAAAAATATTTCCCTCTATTTTTGTTTTGGCTATATAGCCAAAATTACAGTTTGGGGGAGGTATAAGGCTAATACAATAAAGTCCATAATACAGTTTGGGGGGAGAAATTTTTTGTAATAAAATGAAACTTTCTTAGTAATGTTTCAGTAGCATAGTTTCTGTAGCAAAATTTTAGTAGCAAGATTTTCATAGAATATTTTCGTAGACCTACACTTGAAAAAATCCTAAGTGTTTTGGCGGGAGAATCAAATTTGAGGTAAAGCACCATTTTGGTGGGAAAATTTAAAAGTCGAGCGTCGGACTCCAAATAACTTTTAAATCCACTTTAATGGTAGGAGCAATGCATGGAATTCAAATAAATTTAAATTCACCTTAATGATGGGAGCTATGTACCGGACTTCAAAGGACTTTCTAATTCATTTTATCGATAAAAGATTTAACAAAATTAATAATTAATTTAAAAGGTTTTGGCAGCATTTCGAACAATCATTCTTCGATCATGAGCTAGCCTCGGATCTGACGTGTTGGACTAAAAGCAACACAAGTGTTGTTCCATCGGTTGAGAAAGGAGGTACCATGATGCCATGAAAGCACCTAGGGAAAACATGGTGTGGTCACATGGATGTTTAGACGCCATATCAGGGTTGCGAGTAAGCAACATGAGGAAAATAAGATGATGTGGCAAGGAAGTCAACTTTGGGTGATAACATGTGGACCTCCCATTGGCTAACACGGTGGCAAATCAACCCATGTAGGAGGTGGTAAAGGATGAACACCTCGAACATCATCACCATACCCATGCACCCAATAAGAAGTAGAGCCATAGATCAAAAATCTTAACCGTTGATTAGAAAATGGATCGAGGGTCATGAATCCCTCAAGACTCGACATGAGTGGACGATGTAGCATGCACGAAATGTCAACCCAACATGAAAATCTCCTTCGTTGATTGAAAATGATCCATGATGAGGGTTTAATGAGGAAATTAAAAGGTTAATTTAGGGCAAAAATCCCTAAGCTACCACCTCGAGCATAGTCTTCGACCATAAATGATGTAATCTATTAGGAAGAAGTTGAGCAACTATGGAAGGGTTGAGAAATTGGTTGCAAGTGATGCTAGAAGTGGAGGCTAAAGAAAAGCGGGGAGCGACTACCATTTTCAAGGTAAAATTTCACCCAGTTGCAATTTCTTTTAAGAGATTTGCTCAGACTAGGACCCAAAATTCAAAATTTCTTTCTTCTAAGTAATTTTAGGTTTAAAGTTAAAATATTAAGGGAATTTCCTTTAAACTTGTCTAGAAATTTGTGTTTCGAAGCTGAATCTAGGAGAATTTTGGACCCTTTTTCTTAAAATTTATAAGTAATTTTATTTTCTAAGGAGAATTCTAGAAACCCTCTAGAAAATTGTAAGATTATGTTTAAAAAGGGAAGTTAAAAGAAAATTTTGTTTTTCTTGTGTGTAAATATTCTACAATCATAGAAGAAATTGAGAATTTTCCTAGAATTAAGTTTAGAAGTTAAAAATTTTTGAGGACTTCTCTGTTTTCACTAAAATTTGTGAAATTTCTCCTAAAATTTTCTAAAAAAATTGTGTTTCGAAAGAAAAATCTGAAAAAATTTGTGTTTTCTTCAATTCTCGTTAAAATTTCTTTCTAAAGAATTTTGAAGTCCTCATGTTTTCTTCTGCAAATATTTATATATATATATATATATATATATATATATATATATATATATATATATATATATATATATTTTGTGGAGACTTTGAATATTTCATATTTGAAAAATTATTGGAAAATTCTCTATGTTTTTCTCAGAAAATTAGACTGCAAAAATCTAGGGTAATTTTACGATTTTCTCTTGAAAAGGAAGTGCAAAAAGGTTTTATGTTTTTATATGCATGCACTTATCATTTTTCTAATAATGCAGGGTTCCTTCTAAAACTGTGTCCTTCTGCTAAACCCTACCATTCTCTAAAATTATCACCATGCCAAGGACCACATTTCATAAAAAGAGTGAACCCTCATCTATTGCAACCCAAAACCTGAGCGATGTAATAAAGAAACTGTTTCAAGAAGCCCGATGGTGGGATGCCTTGACAAAATATCAAGGCCATGATCAGGGTGTCATGAAATAGTTCATTCTGAACTGTAATCGCGACACCTTGATAACCCACGTCGGGGACGTCAAAATTCAGATTACCCCTAGTTTAATTGCAGAAATTCTAAAACTACCAGAAGTTGGTTAGAGGTATTTTAAATCCATGTATAAGGGAGTGAGTCAGATGGTTATCAAATTTGGGAAAAATGCTCAGTTACCTGGGATAGAAATGGTTGGATAAAGGGAGTAGCCACCTCCTCACTATCGATAAAATGGTAGGAGGTAGTTACAATCTTAATGAAATTCTTCACTCTTGAGGGTAGGTTGTCTAATTGTGGGGGATACCACTTAAAAATGCTTTTGAACCTAAAGTTTCCTAAGAGGGAAGATTGTATAATTAACCTACCCTATTTCCTATTTCACTCTTTAAAAGCTAACATCACCCGTGTGCAACCATTGAGTGCCCATGAAGATCCTAAATTGCATCTCATTTCCTATCATGGATTAATTAAGTTGATGGTTCTACACAAAGTTGCTAAGGTAAGAATCTCATGGAATACCATGGTTGAAGAGGCTAATGCTTCTGTGAGTGAGTCTGAACCAGTCCAGGAATCTACATCTGAGGAAAGCTCTGACATAGAGAGCTTAGAAGAACTTCCCATTTGAAAATGCCCAACCACTTCTAGAATAGCCAAAACCACTAAGTCTGCAAGAAAAACAAAGTATGAGAAGTTTATCCCTAGAAATAATAGCAGAGAGTCATCCCCTATGGAAGAATCACCTCGGGAAGAATCTCTCAGAGAAGAAATACCTATAGAAGAAGAAGCACCTAGACCTACCTTAAACTCACTTATCGTAGGACAATCTGATGCTATCGAGTTCCTCAAAATGTAGCAAACCCTACTGCATATCAAATTTGATAAACTTACAAATCTGGTTGAGAAGCATGTTGTGATGATAACAAAATCCCTTTCTATTTAGAGTGATATCCTTAGAAAATTGGTGGAGAGAAAGGTGGTGAAACCAGCTGACTCAGTCATTAAACCTATGACTATCAGTCCATCTCCTCAGAAGAGTGCTACAGATGGCAAGAAACCATGGAAGTCGGTCAACTTTGCCAAAGTCATTGACTTCGCTAAGGTACTTGAGGAAGATAGCTCAACTCCACAATCCGAACTACCTCAACCAAATCATCCACCAAAACTGGGACCCTCTAGGGATATAGGGATACTTCCAGAAGGTTTAGCACTTAAGGTAGGCATACCTCTCAACATCGATGAAATATTTAACCATGCTATGGAAATAGTAGGTCCACCTCCAAACATGCAGGGAATGCAGAGTGAGTCTCATGACAGTGGATCCATGGATGTAGAGTATATAAAAACCATAGCAGTAGAGCTACCATTCGATCCAGAAGTAGGAAGGGCACAGGTATAGAAGGTAAAGAAAGAGAGAAATCTCCCAGCCAGGCCAAAGCCTACATGGGTTTCATCTCGTCTAAAGGCTAAAACTGGTCTGGACATCCATAGAACTACATAGCGATGACAAACACAAACTTTTTCTTTTTATCTGGTTCACAAAATTTATTTATTATTATGACTTTCATAATGCATGTATGTATATGTATGTATGTTGTAAGTCTCTTTCAGATATTTTGCAGACATGATTTATTTAATATGTTCTGATCACTACATATATTTTCATTCTTTGAAATGCATATGATGAAATGAATAACACAGTTCTGTAGCTCATTATCAGTATTCTGATTTTGCAAAAATTGTAGTATCATTACTTCTTTTCATAGCAACTGTTATAAGTCACTGTGAAACTTTTAGAAATAGATGTCTGATTGCATAGTTGTTTAAAGATTATTGCAGAACTATTTTCACTGTTAGCATTCAAGAGAAAAATTGTATCTTGTGAAATCAGTTATATATGGATTATCCATTCAGATGGACTGTTACAATTTCAGATTGATTTATGTTTGTAAAAATTGAGTAAATCAAGAAATGTTGTATAGGTTTTTGTGAAACTATGAAATTATATGCATGAGGACATGCATCACCTTCAGTTTGGGGGAATGATGAGTGTCAAAGTGTTACAGTATATGGATCTGGTTTACTTATATATTTTTTACAAATGAATGGATATGAATGGTTTTTAATTATTGTTTCATCTTAATATCATTATTTATGCATCAAAATGATTAATTGTTATAAAAATGATTTATGCATATATTTTACACAAATTGTGTGCAAGATGTTGTGTTGTTAGGTAGATATGTGTATGAAGTTGGGTAGAGGCCATGGTTGATGAACCAGGAGGTAGGTATACTTAGATTGGTTGAATGTATGGTGCACTTGCAGGATCTATGGATAGGTGCTACAAAAAGGGTGCTATGAAAAAGCATCTACTGAAAGGTGCTACGGAAAGAGTGAGTCAAATTTGATCGAACCTTGTTGCCACATCACATCCAGTAGGAGCATATTATACACAATCAACCACTTGACTATCAACGTTGGTAACATATTTGGCATTTTGATTATTATTAAATAAAAAGTTGTAAAGTTGTTATTAAAGTTGGAGAGGATCAAAGTTGTTAAATTATTCTGCCAACTTATTTTGTCTTTCCTTGAGAATAGGACAAATAGGTTATTATTATTTCTTAAATTAAATAGTTGTTAAAGTGGTTGCCACTTGGGCTTGCGTTGATTAGTCCAAAGTCCCGTTTGTTGTGAAATTGTATTTGTTTAGAAAAGTTGTTAGTACGAAGGTTAGGATTTAGATTTGTTAGTTAGAAAGAGACAAAGAACATTACGAAGACTTCATTGAGAATAATTGTATAAATTATAGTAAAGAGGCCTTTGAAAATGTCCTCGAAAAAAGAAGTTGAAGAAGTCACTCCTAGAAAAAGTCTCTCGTAGTATTCTAAGAAAGATTACAATTTCCAACAATGTACATGATTGAAGTTCAACAATAAAATAGTATTTTCTTTCCATATCTTTTGCAATGTTGTTTTGTCTTTCGCAATGATTTATTTTCTTCTGTAGAATCTTTATTTTTCTTGCATCAATGAATAGTTAGATGTTAGAATAGGTTAAATGAAATAGTAGTTACTGAGATAAATTAGCATAGAGGAGAAGAGAAATATATTGTCCTTTTAGAAGGTAGGGCCCACTTCTATAAGACCAGTCCCTACTCTCTCGCTCCTACAATAGAATAGGATTAGTTAGTATAAAATAGAATTAATATAAATTAAATTGCATTATTTATTTCAAAAGTAAAATAGTCAAAATATCATTAGTTGCATGTGGATCCACATTCATTAGGTTAATTTCATATTAAAAAGAATTGCATTTAAATATTTCATTTTCTTGTAACCTGATCTTAAGAAATTGAACTAAGTAAGCTGGTTAATGTCATGGAATATCTATACTAGATATATGTTCTTTAAATCGATTAAGACCTGGATTGATAAATTAAATGATTAGTTGTTCAAGCTAAACAATAACCCACATTGCCATCATCATCATCCACCCCTCCACAAGTCAATGTCCACATGACCAACCTAGGACTCAGTGAATATCTAGTGCAAAATGTTACATTTATCCCTATTATTGATTCAATTAGAGACTTGGGTTGACCTCATAGCATTTCATTACCTATTGGTACTATCATTCCCCTTGGGATTTTCCCAAACCAAATAAATTTTGTTTATGGGGATATTGATGTTTCCATAGATGCACCTCTCCTATGGGAAGAGGATAAACCGTTTCAAGCAAATATAGACTTTATGTCAAATATATCCTTTGATTTATGATAATTTGATCATTACCACTGGTGAGGGAATGGACTAGATTGGTACAAATAAGGTTTTTGTACCCCTTTAGAGCTATGCTATCAGCTACCTATGGATAAATTTGGATTACGAGATTATATAATAATACTTGATGAACTACTTACAGATTCTCTCCAATACCTTACACTAGGCTTTGGGAGGCATATTGACATCAATGAGTATTCTAATCCAAGCTATGCTCATTTGCTTAGTGATCATTTTTAGATCGCTATGCTATCGATGGATCATTCTAATTTGTTAGATTATGATTAACAAAATTATTTCATTTTATCAGATGATGAGTATGAAGATTGTCTCATTGAATCGTAAGATGAGGAATGTGAAGTTGATTTTATTTAAACTTTAGCCATTGATTTGGATAGTTTAGAGGAGGAATCTTACCCCATTATTCTACTTACGAGGGTAGATAAATTTTATCTTGTATCTTTACCAAGCATCAGCCCATTTGGTCATATTTGCTTCCTCTAGAGGATCTTGTTATCTCTACTCCACCTCGTCCCCATATGATCATCCCAATTCCACCCCAACCACCTCCTACGTATTTGAGCCTACCAATCATCAACCACCCACCATCACCTGAGCATGGATTTCATCCACCATCCATCCATATGATCACCATTCACCTCACCACACCACTCCATTATACAATTTACCCTTTAAAGTCTTTGCACATCAACCTTGAGGCCATTGATTTTGATTGCACTACGTATTTACCTTCGCCCGATGAGTTCCTACCCTGTGAGGAAATGCTGCAACCATTTCACTTTTCCTCAAGTCCATTTAAATATGTTCTTCAAGCAAAGATAAATCCTAATGATATATTTTATTCTTCTAATTCAGTTGAAAATATTCATTTGATACCTATTCCTCATCAATTGAAAGAGGGATTCCATATGTCAATTGAAGAAACAATTGATGTGAATATCAACACCAATCATGAAAATCCTTAGATTATAAAATTGGGACAAAGCCTCTCAATTATGAAATGTGATGATTTCACTATTTATTAATAGAGTACAAGAGAGCTTTTGCTTGGTCATACAAAGACATGACAGATCTTGACCCCAACTTAGTTGTTCACAACTTAATCCAACTTTCAAGCCATTCAAGCAGAAGCTTCAAAATATGCATCCAACAATAGCACAAATGGTTAAATATGAACTAATTATTGGATGTATGATTTGTATATGGATGAACTAATTATTTCCAAATGAGGAGGTGGTTAGAGTACTCTATAAATTATTACCATAATCTTAGAACCCAACTTGCACAATTCATATAGCTCGTATGGACTCCATTGCTCACTATGCCAATCTGCCAAAATAGCTTGTACGATCACCAAATTGTATATTTGTACAGTACAAATCATACAAAATAGTACCTTGTATGATTTGGTACTTAGAAAACTCACTAGAACAAGTTTTTAAAGTTAAATCTATTGGTTTTGTAATTGATTTCTCCAAACTAGCTTTATTTCTTTAATTGGCAAATTTTGGGTTGCAACCTTGTTACCAAATCAGATAAACGATTGTTCGTACAATTTGGGTACGACACTTGTATGGTTTGTACAAACCCCTTCTACAATTAATACTTATATATATCACTCTGCTCAACCAATCCTTCCAAGATAGATTTTGGGAAGTTTCTATTTGTCAATTGCTCTGACTCTTCATAACATGCAAATCATAAATCAATAACAATGAGTTGTATTCATCTTGGGTAATTCTAGAAATCGTACAACTGCCTGGAAATATCAAATATGGTTGTAATTATTCATACAATCACTTCCATTCTCCACACCAAGTCTAGAAATTAATAAGTATCATTCACAATGTAATTCCATCCATAGGCATGCCAAGATATGCATTAAACATGAACCACACAACCTGCAACAATCAAAACGTATGGTGGAATTAACAAAGGCAAGGAAATAAGGAAAATTGTTGTAATATTCAGATTATGAGGAATCTTATACAATATATCCATTGACATTTGCAAGGTTCTAGCTACCCCTTGACTCTCTTGTCTGGTCTTCTTAAATTTATTAATTAAATGATTAGTAGTTGCCAAATCAAAGTATGCAACGCAATTGTAAAAGATCAACTCAGTGGATATAATTGAAGGGAATTAAATCAAATATAATTAAATCACAATCCACTTCGGGAGGTCTTGTCCTTGCCACTAGGAGGGCTCATTCCTCTACAAAATACAAATGATAAATGATATGATAAAAGATAAGAAAACCATTGGATATATAACCTATAAATAATAATTAAAATATATTTGTGCATCATAGTCGATGACTATTTATATTTGGAATGTAACATGGCTACCCTCCTCAGAAATATTTATCCTCAAAGCTGGAAATGTCTATAAAATACTTTTAGGTTCCCATGTAGCATCTTCTTCTGGTAGGTCCTGCCATTTGATGAGAAATTCTTGGATGTGATGAGATCTTAGTATGCATGTTTTGCTTTGTAAAATTGCTTCAAGCTCGAGATATATATGCCCTTCTTCATTGAGTACAGGTAATTTTGACTGAGATTGCACTTTCTGGCTGATCACCTTCTTGAGGTAGGAAACATGAAATACTGGATGTATACATGATGAGGGAGGTAAATCTAGTTGATATGCCACTTCTCCAATGCGACGCACAATTTTGTAAGGGCCATAAAATCGTGGAGCCAACTTTTGAATGGACTTGATCTTCAATGAAAATTGTTTGTAGGGCTATAAACGTAGGAACACCATATCACCAATATTGAATTATCTTTTCGAACGATGTGTGTCTTGCAGCTGCTTCATATGATTTTGTTCTTGGAATAAATTATCTTTGAGAATAGTGAGCATTGACTATCGTTGTTGAAACCAATCATCTACTTGGGCCACTTTGGAATATCCTGGTACATAATCTGCTATTATTGGTGGCTTAATTCCATACAATGCTTCAAAGGGAGACATCTTGATGGAGTAATGGTATGAAGTATTGTACCACCATTCCACCAAGGAAAGCCAGTGAGTCCATTGATATTGTTTATCCTGAAAAAACATCTTAGGTAGGTACCCATAAATTTATTAACTACCTCCATCTGACCATTTGTTTGTGGAAGGTATGCGTAGGACATATTTAAGTTGGTACCACTAATTCAAAATAATTCTTTCCAAAAATTGCTAGTAAATATGGTATCCTGATCACTTACAATATTTTTTGGCATTCCATGCAATTTGAAATTGAGTCCATAAATACCTTAGCCACTTTGCTTGCTGAAAAATGGATTTTGTAGAGCCTAAAAGTGGGCATATTTGGAGAGGCAATCAACTACCATAAAAATTACTGTTTTGTCCTTCGACTTAGGAAGAACTTCAATAAAATCCATGGCAATGTGTTCCCATTGACGATCTGGAATGGGTAATGGTTGAAGAAAATCTGGTGATTTGACTATTTTGCCCTTATTACATTGGCATACTTCACATTTAGCCACCCATTGTTTGACCTCTGCTTTCACTTTCCAATAAAAATATTGTTTAATCTGCATATAAGTTTTCAAAAAACTTGAATGTCTTGCTAACGGAGAAGCATGTGACTCATCTATAATCCTTGATTTTATTGTCGAAGTGTGTGGAATGTAAATGTGATTCTTCCTTCTTAATATCTTGTCTTCATAGGAGAAAAGAGGGTGCTTGGATGAACCCAACAACCAATCCTAAATTATTTGAGCAGTTTCACTATTGGACAACCATTCTTCCTATAGCTGAGATACCCATTGAGAACAAGGACCTGAAATAGCATTAATAACCACTTCATCTTCATATTTTTTGGATAATGCATCTGCTACCACATTTTCTTTCCTTTTTTTGTACGCGATAATGAAATCATATCCCAATAATTTTGTTAACCACTTGTTTTATTTTGGATAAGAAAATCGTTGTTCTAGAAAGTGCTTGAGACTACTATGATTGGTTTTTATAATGAAACGGCTACTGATTAAGTAGTGTCTTCATTTATCCACTACATGTAGAATAGACAACATTTATTTTTCATATGTAGATCTTCCCAATTTTTTCCCGAAAGTTATTTACTTTCAAATGCCAAGGGATGACCTTCCTACATTAATACTACTCCAATACCTGTTCCTAAAGCATCACATTCAATTATGAATGGTTCATGAAAATCCAAAGTCGCCAAAACTGGAGTAGTACACATTGCTTCTTTGAGATCCTCAAAGGCTTGAGTGGCTACTTTAGACCAATGAAAAGCATTATTTTTTATTAGAGTTGTGATAGGAGCTACAATTTTACCATTTTTATGCTTAAATTTGTGATAGTAGCCGGTGAGACCCAAAAAACCATGAAGTTTCTTAATGGTTTTAGGTAAGGGCCAATCCTAGATTACCTTTATCTTATTGGGATCCACTTTAACACCTTCCTAAGAAACTATATGACCCAGGTACTCCACTTCTTGAACACCAAAAGAGTATTTAGAGTGCTTGACAAACAATTTTTCCCTATGTAGTATATGAAGAACCCTTCCCACATGCAACAGATGATCATTCCATGATTTACTATAAATGATTATGTCATTGAAGAAGACTAGGATAAATTTACAAATGAAAGGATGAAACACATGGTTCATGAGACTTTGGAATGTGGATGGGGCATTACTGAGACCAAAGGGCATGATCAAGGATTCATGATGACCTTCATGGGTACGGGAATATCTTCTTCCCTAACTCTAATTTGGTGAAATCTTGAACGTAAGTCCAATTTTATAAAAACATTGCACCATGTAGTTCATCTAATAAATCACCAATAATAGGAGAAAAAAACTGCTATGCTAGGGTTTGATGAGATAAACTACTCTATTAGGGTTTGATGAGGAAAAACTGCTCTGCGGGGATAGTAGTAGCTTCTGGAGGAGTTATGAAAAATTGGAGGAATGTCATGATGGCATTGGTTCCATCACATAGAGTGCATGCTCGTGATGTTTTTCATCTAAAAATGACTGGAAGGAACAGGATTTCCCAGTGCATGTCGGGAACCGCTTGTTAAAGAACAATGGATGTTTGGAATGATGTGAAGCTAGGCCGGTTCTAGTGGTTCAACCAGACTTGGTGGTGGAATATGTGGAGTATCTAACCAAACATGCACTTATTGGTAAATTTTTGGGCATCCGAATTTCTCTCCTCTTTGTGGAGGCTTAGGTCAGGAAGACTTGGAATCCTGAAGGCGACGTGGAGGTGATGTTGAGTGTGAACAACTATTTTATGGTGGTTTTCTCTTGTATTGCATATCGTAACAAAGAATTTGAATGGGGTCCTTATTTCTATAACCAAGCGGTACTCTTTCTTAAACCCTGGCATGTGGGTTTCAACCTGGTAAAGGAGCGGTTGTCACGGGTTCCAGTATGGGTTCAGCTTCCATGGCTTCTGTTGGAATTCTGGAGAACTGATATCTTGCATAAGATTGCCCTTCTTCTTGGGAAGCCGGTTGGACCATCACAATAGACAATGGATAAAAAGGTAATCTTTGTTGCTTGTATCTATGTTGAAATTAATTTAAATAATCCTATTCCATATTCTATTGAAATACAGTTTGGATCAACTACATGGGTTCAAAGACTTGACTATGAAGCTCTTCCATTTTGTTTCAAAATTTACCATGAATATGGCCACCTACAAATAAAATGCCCTAATTTTTTCCTACCCGTGGCTTCAAATCCTGGGCCCTCTCGGTCTGGACAAAGTTTGGATAAAGTAAAATCCCTGATAAAGGAAGGAAAATGGGATAATGAAGGCTTTGTTTCGGTAAAATCCTAAAATAGAGGATGAAGGGCAAACAAAGGCCTTAAGGATAGCCAACTAGATGCTCTACTCAACCATTTTGAAATTTAATATGATCTTGATCAGTGCATGGAGATACCTAAAATGTCACTACCTGATGCAAATATAACAGAGCCGAATCATATGTCTCTTCTTGAGGTGGAACTTAAGGAATCAGATCTAGGGGGTTTAAATGAAGAACAAAGGGTTTTGGATCTGAGTATAGGTGACATGGTTGTATCTAGCCCTAGAAGGGAAAATATTTTGGAAAGTGGTACAGATTTAGTTATGCCCTATCCTACTCAGGAACTGATGCAGTCATCCTTGGACTGCAAAACTCTTACGATTTTGGTATTGCAGCAGAAAATAATTAAAAAAAGTTTTTCGGATAAGAATATGAAGGTGGGTCGAAAGAAGGACCGGGATAAAATTAAGTTAATGGGGGAGACTTTGGTGGAGTCAGGCTTGGTGAGAACATTGGACTCCCATTTTTATAACCCTTAAAAATGATTATCCTTTCATGGAATGTAAGGGGGTTGAACAACATCCCTAGATAAAAAGTTGTTCATGATTTAGTTCGTGTACATTCTCTGGATGTGGTTTTTATTTAGGAGACTAAATTGGCTACTGATAGTATGTTCAATATTGCTCCCAAGTTGTGGAGAAGGGTGCAATGTCATTGTATTGGTGTATGTGTATATTTTGGTGGCATCACTTGTTTATGGGATCCAGTTAAGATATCCCCTCTTACTTGGATTTCCAACAGATGGTTTATTTTTATGATCGGGCATGATAATGAATCTAGTGAAACTATCCTACTTACAAATGTGTATGCTCCTATTGATTACAATGGCAAAGTGAATTTGTGTGAGCACATTTGCTTTGTGAGAAGTCTAGCTCCCTTGTACCCATGGATTTTGGCTGGAGAGTTCAACTCTCTCCCTTGTTTAGAGGAGAAACACGATGGGGTTGACCATATCAAGCCTTTTTCTTTTGTCTTCAGTGCTCATATCCAGTCCCTAAACTTGGTTGACATCAAGACAGATAATGGGATATTTACTTGGCACAATACAAGGTTTGGGTAAGCTTCCATATCATTTTGTAAATTTGAGTTATTTTATGTTGTCATTGATGTCACATGAATCATTGATGTCATATGGATCACATTTGAGTTTTGATGGGCAGATGATATTTTGGAAAGCATGGATAAATTCAGGGTTTTTGTGAAAACCAAGATAGGCAAAATAAAAGGTTTTATTTAAAACCAAGGATGGAAAATTTGAAATGGGTTTTTCTTAAAACCCAGGTTGACCTTTCGTTTTGTCGAAAAAGGTGCCCCGATGATGGAGATATTTAATTTTAAATATTTAGTTTAAATATTAATTATTTAAAATTTTAATTTTAATTTTAAAATTAAAATTAAAGTTAGTACTGACGTCTAAAGAAAGAGGAAAAATAATTAATGCACCGACATCATCAAAAATGAGGAGAAGACTATATAAAGGGGGATCCTAAGGTTCATTTGAAATTAATCCTTGCTCGTGTTAATCATTGGCTAAGCATTCGAAGAGAGATCATGCAAAAATAATTTTGAAAAGGAAGACAATGAATAAATCCAAGGTTGATCAAAAGTCCAAGATATTGTGGGTAGAGTGGCACATTGGCAATTGGTTTTTTGTTAAGGTGTGTGGAAGCGCTTTACGTCAGGGTTTGAATCTCCTTGACTGCATTTGAAGGCATTGGAAGGAAAGCGCTCGAAGCACTTTTGGTTTACGTGGAAGGGAGGAAGGACTTAAGGCATGTCGTGCCTTTTCCTTTCGAATGAGCATCCAGCTCATGTGGCAACCTTATCCGTGGCTAAGGTGCTCACGGTGTGTGCAAGTTGGGGGTTCGAATCCCCTTGAGGATGTAATTATATTTTGCTCTAATTAATTTCATTGATGACCTAGGATAGGAGTTATAAGGTGGTTAAGGAATAATTAAAGTTTTTAATTAAACTTTATTTTTATAAGGGCTGTGATTATTATTTCAGAGGTGGATGAGTTGTTGATTTATTTTGATATTCATGAAATTTAAAACAAAGATTTAGGAGAAATAAGGAGTTGTTATAAAATATTATTGAGAGTATTATTGATTATTATTTTTGATAAGGGATTTTATTAAAAGACTTTGGTGGATGTGTTTATTAATTTGGAGTAAAAAGGTATAAATTGAGTTATGCTTATCTTGTGATTATTATTTGAAGTCCACTAACCCTTATTGAGATTGGAAAGGAAAGTTGTGTTTAGTATGGCAGATTTTATGGATAACTTCTTGGCATCAAAAATGTATGGGCACATTCTCCTATTGATTGTTTATGGTGGTTGATTTCTGAAATATCATTAGAGTGAAAAGGATTGATTGTGGTTTCCTTTTCAAAAGTGGTTGGTTGAATGCTTCAAGGTTTTCTGGTTGAGAGTTGTGTTTAAACCTTGTTTTATAAGCATAGTTGTTGAAGCCCATTGGTTGTGAAAGAACTTGAAAAGAACATGAGTATCATTGTTATGTGAGATTTGTGGTTGAGCATTATTGGAAACATTTGAGTTGGTTGATACATGCTTGGACTAGGGTTTTTGTGAGAAAGAGTAGTCCCTTGTGGTGATTGGTTGAGTTGAGTTGATTGAGCCTAGTCAAGTGATTGTGTGAGGTGATTGGTCAAGTTCCATGAAAAAAACTATTCCATAATTTTGATTTGAGTTGAGATTGAGATTAGAACATATTGAGTCTCTAACAATTCTCTTTATTCTTCTATGAGTTGACTTGAGTTGAGTTGAGATTGATTTGAGTTGAGATTGAGCTTAGAACATATTGAGTCTAACAATTCTCTTTATGCTTATATGAGTTGATTTGAGTTGATTTGAGATTGATTTGAGTTGAGTTGATTTGAGTTGATTTGAGATTGATTTGAGTTGAGTTGATTTGAGATTGAGCTTAGAACATATTGAGTCTCTAACAATTCTCTTTATGCTTCTATGAGTTTGTTTGATTTGAGTTGAGTTGAGATCATTGTGGATCATTGTCATCATCCATTGAAGAGTACATTGCCATTCATTGTTGAGTTCATATTTGAGCTTTGCCTTGATAGATTTGTGGATGATTGTAGCACCCTAAAATTGGCGCAGTAAAACCTTAATAATTACAATTACTCTAGTAAATATTCAAATTCAAATTTCAACCCCCAAAACCGCTCCCAAACCGTCGTTTAACCCGTTTCCTCCTTTCCCGTGCCATTTTTAGAGTTTGTTTTGACCGTTTGACGATATCGTCGTCGATCAGACGATATCGCCTCAGATCGGACGATTTCGTCTGGACTAGGACGTCCAGACGATCTTGTCCCAAAACTAATTTTTCTCAATTAGCCTCTGTTCCAACGGCGTCTCTAATCCGGGCAGAAGCGTGTCTGCACCGTTAGAGACCCTCCCCGTTGGAGATCTCCCAAATTGGGATGATCTCCAACCTCCTAACCTCCCTCCTAAGCCTATTTAAACTTAGGCCCTCCCCTTAACCTTCCCCTGGCTGAATTTTCCTGTAAATCGACCTTCACACGCATTAGAATAATCTATATTACCATCTACATTTGTTGCATCCAATTTTCTTGCAGGAACCTTGTCATTTTTCAGCCGGAGCAAGCTTACATCGTCGCAGACGATCCTGTTCAGATCGGAGATGATCTTGTCAAATCAGAGACGATTTCGACTGCAATCATCATTGGGGGCAATCAGTGCCCAGAGTTTGCATTTTCCTCTTTTCATCTGTTGTTTTATTCTGCAACTAGCTAGTTTATTTATTATTTTCTGCTATTCTGCATCTTGGAGTTCACCCATGTAGTTTAATTGCATAATGAAATCATGATTAATTATTAAAACATTGTAATTTGTTTGCATTCCTATTTAGGATTATCTGTTAACATCTTTATTGTTATTTTACATCTTTATCCTCTATTAGCATTGCTGTATTTTTTGTATTTTGTGTCTATTTCTCTGTTTGCAGGTCTCAAATTCGTCTGACGAATTCGTCAGATCTCAGACGATCTTGCAGGTCGGAGACGATCTCGTCAAATTCTAGACGATCCTATCTGCTTCAAGAATCGGAATCTCCATCAGACATCCGGATCAGGTATGGCTCTGTAATTTAGCTTTTTCTCTCTGTTTTTGTTCAAAATCTGTTTTCTGTATTTCATTTAGCTTGCATTTTCATAATAGAACAACTTAGATTCATTTGGCCAAACCTAGGACTCGAATGTTTAAAGATAAAACTGAACACATTAAACACATTCCCAACCTAGGCGTGGAAACTGCCATTCAAACGTTTCCTGGTGAACCCACCATCCATCAAAAAATCACCATAATACACCTCCCCGAGAGGCGGGACCTTCGCAAGGCCTCTCAGTCCGAGGTACCATGCCATCCTTTTCCCATCCTCCTTCCGGGCATGGATCCTATAGCCTGAAGGTAAGGATGCAAAAAATTTGGAGCGATACATTTTGGTGAACCCGACGTGAATGCATTTAAAACCTTTTGAAAACAAAACAAAAAATAAAAAAAACAACCAAAAACAATAGATGCATTTAAAATCATTTAAAAATAATAAGTTGCATATCATGTTTAGATGGTAGCTCCTAAGAAAATATTAGCAGTTACTATAAATGTCGAAAACCAATTAGCAGCCATAGAAATCAATTATGTGCTTAGTGTGCCTGAAACAGATAGAAATCAACTTTTGTGGGACGAACTTGATAGAAGACTAGGTGTCATTTCATCTAGGTCAACAAAACTTAAACAAATCAAGAGGCTTGTCCTAGATAGAATCTTGGATCCTCATCAACTCGTCTTTTATCATGAACTTCAGAGAGCCTGCCATAGATGGTTAGCTTATAGGAGAGCTCTTGTGTCTTCAGAATTTTTCACCTTCGAGGAATACCTCGAGAAAACAGCCACTATACACCAGTTCCTAGGTCATATAGAAGACCAAGAGGTCGTTCTTACGGATAGAGAAATATGGAATAGAGTTCCTCGAGCTATGTTATATCGAGAGTATTGCCACGAGCTTTACTATTATCAACCAGAATCTGAGACAGATAATATCACTATAGCCCTTTTCATTAAATTCTTAAAAGAAAATTTTCAATTTGAAGAAGAACACTTCATGACTCCTGAAGAACTTGAGCCCATTAATGACATTTATAAATTATTTATAGAAAACTAGATCATTGCTTTCATTATTTCTTGCATTTATTGTGTTGTTTCTTATCTTTACAATATTATTACAAAAACAAGAAAAACTAAAAAAAACATAACAAAAACCAAAACATTTCATTTTAAATATTTATAGTAGGTATATAATTAATATATACCTCTTAAGCTTGTTGCATATATATATATATATATATATATATATATATATATATATATATATATATTTGCTGAAATCTAAATTAAGCACAATGCCTAAACTTAGGAATGGTAAACAAACTGAAGGAGAAGAAGAAGATTGGTTAGAAGATAAAACTAGAAACCCAAATGTCCTTCCCGAGGATCCAATTCCGGAAGGAGAAACTCTAGATCAACGAGAAGATGACCTAGGTGAAGACAATGAACAAGAAGAAAATGTTAAAGAGGATGGATCCTCATCCCCTAGAGTAGCTCGAGATGGAACTATTGCTTTTGACAACTTAGATCATTTTTGGAAATTTTTCAATAATAACATTGGCGCTCTTAATATGGCGGTTCGTATTGATAAAGGGCAAATTAGTGACACTCAAGCAGCCATGGAACATATGTTTGATGTGCACACTAATCCCTTGTCTTTTATTGATCAAGAAAGTGATAAGGCTGGACCATCCAATAGAGATATGGTCACTATGATTCAAAACATGCCAAAACAACAGGTTACCCAACCTCCTAAGGAACCTGTTATTGAGCCTAAAATCATTCCCACACAAAAGAAAACTTCCTTCACTGCTTTACTTCGCCAAACTATTGATCAATATGCTTCAAGTAAACAAAAATCTAAAATGAAGCCAAACACCAATTTTCAACAATGCGGGATACAGACATAATACAACTTCAAAATTCCTTCATAACACCTTTCCTACCAACAATTTACACAATAGCAATATAGCATCTAATATGCATGTCCCTCCATCATATGCTCACAAATCCCATATTAATGCCCTACCGAACCAATATGGTGGGCAAACTAGTAATCTGGAAGCCATGGTGAAACGAGTTAGCTTCGCGTATGGACCAGATAGATCCCTACCGTCCCTCGTACAATTATCGAGAGATATGTAGTCAACCTTTGGATCCCATAGTTGTAGCACAACCGTACCCTAAGCATTTTCCCATGCCCATCCTGCCTATATATAAAGGAACCGAAGATCCCATAGAGCATCTTCGCATGTTTAGGATAGCATGTCATGATATATCACATGATGACTTGCTATTACTAAAAATGTTCCCGAAAAGTTTAGGTGGAATGGCATTAGAGTGGTACTATCAATTGCCCACTCATTCTTTGAGAAACTTTGAAGAAACAGCTGAATCTTTTGTCCATCAATTTAGTGCCTACATCGAGAGGCATGTAACCATTAAAGATTTATACAACTTAAAACAAGACAAAGATGAATGTTTTGCTGATTTCTTAGCTAGATGGAGGCAGTTGATAGGAAAACTGCACTTTGTGCTACCTTATAGGGAAATGTTGGACATTTTTATCAATAATTTGCAAGAACAAATATCTTATGAGTTATCAACTGCTACTTTAACTACCTTCGATCGAGGCTATAGATTTAGCTCGAAGAGTAGAAGATGCCCTCATTAGGAGAGGCCAACTTAGGAAGAAGGATGATGAGAAAACATCCAGAAATCAATATAAAAACAAACAAGTCGTAGGTGACGGAGTCACTGACAATAGAAATGTTGCTAATATCAATGCAACGAAGACAACAAAAAAATTTATATTGAAACCTCTTGATAAACCTCCTCGAGAGTTTACTAGATTGAATCAACCATTATCAACTATTTTACCTCAATTACTCGAAAGAGGTTTGATTCAATTACCGACTATCCGAGAACACTGATCCAACCATACCCGGATACAGAGCTGACTTACACTGTGATTTCCATAGAGGACCTGGACACTCTACCAACGCTTGTAAAAGGTTGAAACATAAAATACAAGATTTGATTGATAATAATGAAATGGAGGTGCAAGCTTTCCAACCTAAACAAAATACTCCTAATAATGCTCAAAAGACCATTCCCCAAAATCAAAATCAAAATGCTAATCAATCATTAGACATATTTCAACATCCTTTACCAAGACATGGTAAAGAGGTGGCCAATCAAATTGAGCATCATAATGTTCCCCCTCCTACCCGATATGTAGGAACTATTAGCGGACAATTACTTGTTCAGGATCCTCAAATATTTGACACAACCTTATCCCTGGTCACGACCAGGCCCCTACATAATTTTCAAACTCCAGATCCTAGTGATGTAGAATCAGATACTGAAAGTGAAATAGACATCACCTCAAACCAATCGAATAGTTCTGAAAATGAATCAGATCCTATTCAACCCATCACAGATGCTATGGTTCCAGAAGAACCATTTCCTAGAAGAGTTACTACTCGACCCTCTTCTAATCAATTTCTCCCTAATGAACAAGCCATAAACGCTCAACCGAGACCAGTTCAACGTCTTCAATATAACATTGTAGGTACCATCGGAGTCGTTACCCGACAACAGGCTCAAAATTCTCAACAAGAACCAAACCAGAATGATGGATCAGCTCCATTTGTTTTGAAAAATCCCAATAAAGGGAATCATGCTCCTAATGTTCAACCTAAACCCCCTTACAATATTAATGAGCAATTATCTAATACTACAGCCAGAATTTCCCTTTTGGATTTATTAAGATCTTCTCCTACCCATAGGGATGAGTTGATGCTTACATTAAGCCAAATGATGGTACCTCAAAACATTCAACCTGAAGCCATGGCCAATACTATCATCACTAGAGAAGTCGATTGTATTGACTTTCGGGATAAAGATATCCCACAACACAGTTTACATAAGGATAATCCCTTATATATTACTACTCTAATTGGAGATGTAGCTGTTAAAAGAGTCTTGATTGATAATGGTTCATCTCTAAACATTTGCACTTTTGACTTCTACCAACGATTTGGCTTTAGAAGTGATGAAATGAAGAAAACTGACATGATCATAAAAGCTTTCAATGACGAAACACAAGAAACATGTGGAGTTATTACCATCCCATTGCAAGTTGGTCCTAGAACCTTAGATACGACCGTGTTTATTGTACATTGCCTCGCATCGTACAATATACTCTTGGGTCATCCTTGGATCAATGCAATGCGGGCTGTCCCATCAACTTTACACCAATGTGTTAAATTCGAATTTAAAAATCAGTTGGTCACTATCCATGGTGATCCTAGACCCTTTGATATGTGTGCTTTGGCAGAACCTGTTGGAGTGCAATTTTGCCCTGCTCTATCATCCACACATCCTAATTCTTATTTTTCATCTAAAACTGTGAAACACACACCCATAGCTTCACCTATTTCTCCTCCATTCATTTCACACTCATATATAGATCAACAATCTTCTAAACAAATCACTCTAGAACCTCAAAAAGATCTTCAATCCACAACCAATCCTTCATGTTCTATCCCTATAATTTCAAAACCTATAGACCCATTCATTAACACTTCCACATTATCAACATCTATCATACCTTCCACATCTAAAGATATAGGGAATGATCCTTCTACATCTTATGCTCTTTACGATGAACTTTTACCAGATTTATCCACAATCTTAATATCAGAAAAAACAAATGCTTTCATGCAAGATTCAATTCTTTTAAATAACTTGCCGCCATCTCCTCGTACCTTGGGCCTCCCACAACCTATGGGAAGTACTTACCAAGTCGGGAGTTGTGCCTTCATTTATAAAGGATATGACTGGGGAAGAATACCTCGGAATATCAAAACTCATCATGATGGATATGCTCGGTGTTATTTTACTAATGAGTATATTAAAGCTAAACCTATAATGCTTAAAATGGGATATAAAGGGAAAGGCTTGGGACCTTTCCAAAATGGCATGAAAGAACCTTTCGAGGTAGAACCGTGGCCTGCCCGCTGTGGTGTGGGCCTATTTCCTAGTAAGGGTCAACCCTTTCCTTTTGAAGATGATGATCAACTCATATGTTATCAAGATTATTTGGATAGGCGTGATGATTTGCCTCTAAAAAATCAGCCATTTACATGTAACATGCTATCCATAGCTTACCCTGAATTGATTGCTGACTCCGATGAGGAGTTGGAAGGAGATATCTTCCACGATGTCTCCGTTGAAGAGATGTTACACAATGGATTTTATTTTGATGGTTCTATACCAACTATAGCCCAACTTGAGGCCACTAATCCTCAAGATGAATTATCCAACTTAACCTTAAAATAATTACAAGAATTGGGCGTCTCACCCGCCCCACCTAATTTTGAAAGAGATCTACACATGGAAGTCGAAAACGTCATTAAAGTTAACATTGGAACTGAGGATAATCCTCACATAATCAATATTGGGTCAGAATTAAGTCAAGAAAAACAAGAGCAATACATTGCATTCCTTAAAGAATATGAAGATGTCTTCGCTTGGACATACGAAGATATGCCAAGTCTGGACCCTTCCGTAGTCATGCATCATCTAGTAGTCCATCCGGATGCTAAACCTGTTAAACAAAAACTTAGAAAAATGCATCCCAAAGTGGCCCTGCTAGTCAAAGGGGAGTTAGAAAAACTCTTGAATGTTGTTTTTATACAAGCTATTGATTATGCTAAATGGATCTCAAATGTAGTTCCAGTCACCAAGAAAGAAGCCACCAAAGTTAGGGTTTGCATAGATTTTAGAGATATTAACGTTGCATGCCCTAAAGATGATTTTCCTCTTCCAAACATGGATCAAATCATTGACTTTACTATTGAGAGTGGGATGATGTCCTTAATGGATGGATTCTCTGGTTATAATCAGATCAGGATAGCTCCTGAAGATCAGGCTAAAATAACCTTTATTACCCCTTGGGGTACCTTTTGTTGGAAAGTGATGCCATTCGGCTTAAAGAACGTAGGTGCAACCTATCAACGAGCTATGACTTATATTTTTCATGATATGATGCATGATATCCTACATGATTATGTAGATGATATTATAGCTCGCTCTATTAATGAAGATAATCATTTAGATGATTTGAGAAAAGTTTTTAATCGATTAAGAGAATATCTTATTCGATTAAATCCATCCAAATGCATATTCGGAGTTAAGTCCAGTAAACTATTAGGGGTTATAGTTTCTTTACGTGGTATCAAAATTGACCCTCTCAAGATTGCGGCTATCATTGATATGCCCGCACCTACCAATATATCTGAA